>OX384036.1:18459896-18932396 GCA_947534325.1 Agonum fuliginosum
AGCAGAATACACAAATCTTGTTCATTTTGATACAAAACACATGCTTCACTCACCGCACAATTGAACAATTATAATGTTATTTGGCAGAAAATTCGTAACTAATGTAAATATTTCAAACAATAATAGATATAAAACATGCAGTACACCAAATAAATGACAATCCACAAACATGATCAATATTATAAAATATAAGCAAACATGATCACAGTACAAATATGAAATTAATACGGCATTGTTACCATGTCGGTACGCAAGCGCGTACTTATTAGAATAATGTATCTTATGGAGAAATGTTCGTAGAATTTAATGCAAGATACCGGAAGTTAATAACTTTATCCGTTCAGAGATTACAGCTCATTAAACACAATAAATAAAAAAAAATTGAAATTTTTATTTCTATATTTGCTGACTGACGGGCGTTATCCCACTAAATCGATGACTGACCATTTTTTAAATGTTTGAGATAACATTTAGTACCATCACATAAGTTTTGAAGAGTAGTAAATGAATTGCACAAAATTTATAGGCCATTAAACACAATAAATACAAAAAATTTGAAATTTTTATTTCTATATTTGCTGACTGACGGGCGTTGTCCCACTAAATCGATGACTGACCATTTTTTTAATGTGTGAGATAACATTTAGTACCATCACATAAGTTTTGAAGAGTAGTAAACGAATTGCACAGAATTTATAGGCCATTAAACACAATAAATACAAAAAATTTGAAATTTGTATTTCTATATTTGCTGACTGACGGGCGTTGTCCCACTAAATCGATGACTGGCCATTTTTTAAATGTTTGAGATAACATTTAATACTATCACATAAGTTTTGAAGAGTAGTAAACGAATTGCACAGAATTTATAGGCCATTAAACTCAATAAATATAAAAATTTAAAAATATCTTTACTTTCTCTCGAACAAACATTTGATATTTTGGCTTAATGAATACCCAAAAAAGATTTTAAAATACTGTATCTTATGGAGAAATGTTCGTAGAATTTAATGAAGGAAACCGGAAGTCAATATTTTTATTCATTCCGAAGTTACAGCTCATTAAACACAATAAATAAAAATATTTGAATACTTCTCTCTCGAAAAAATTTGATATTGACTTAATGAACGCCCAAAAAAGTTCTTCAAATAACGTATTTTATAGAGAAATGTTCGCAAAATTTAATGAAAGAAACCGGAAGACAATATTTTTAGTCATTCAAAAGTTACAGTTAATTAAACACAAAAATAACGAAAAAAAGCAAAAATATTTCAACTTTTTATTTTTTGGAATAAATTGCTAATTTTAGAAGTGCCATATCTCGGAAACTATTAGACGTACAGAGCTGCGGTTGGGCTCAAATTGTTGCAAATTTAATGTACTTTAAAAATGATACCATCGACTATATATCAAAAACGCATAGTTTACGAGTTATTAGGCAACTGAAAAAAATTCCGAAAATTTTGCAGGTTTTTACGTATTACGCAGGAACCACAGGTTTTTCGAAGCTGAAAACTTGGATTCACACTACCCTAACTGATCCTAACAACATATTAAAATATTAGAACTACATCACGCTTTGCGAATTTAATGTCAAATTTGACATTTGTACATAGGTACATTGCGGTCGACTGACCAGCTCCGTCCCCACATTTAGCTGACTGACTGTCATAACTTCCATTTATATGCAATATACTATCTGTATAACAATTTTCAGCCTTTGTAAATTCATTTTGTTATCTCGCAGGAACGACAACTTCGACAGCGTACCTGAGACGCCTGTTCTACGTTTCGCTTGACTGACCGCAGTATGTTTGTGTACACAACCACTGTAATAAACTATAAAAAAAACTACTATATTTATTCCGGGAAGTACGTGTTCATTTGATGAAAATGAATTTACCACATGAATATGTTGTGTTTTTAATGTTTCCACAGCAGAATTATTTTCATCTGTGGCCGTAATAAATGTTTCACTTGAGGTGCTTGCTACTACGGCAGATGCATGTTGTTACGTGCTCATTTTTACACTTAACTTTTATGACTTTTCTCTATTTTCTTATTTCAGTGCTCGTTACCTATAAAGAATTTTCAAGTTTAATAATCATTTTTCGTGTTGCATACTTACCTTTAATTATTTAATTGTTTTAATTATTTGAATTAGCTAAAAACGTTAAGTTTATTCGCAATAATTATTAGAATGACAGTAGTTTTGAGTTTCAACTTAGAGGTTATTTAATTAACTTAGGTTTGTTGACATTTATAGTTAGGAACAATTTACTATTTATATTGGTTACTTTCGTATCGACATTACAGGTAACTACATTTATTTGTTTCTTCTATTTCATTCTATCTTACACTCAGTCCATTTTATGCATCTTTCTTCTCCGTTTCGCGCGTAATCTAGTGTCATTTGGTTGTTTACGTAGCTGTCTCTTCTTACTCATACCGCTAACGGATCTTCTCTCTCGCTCACACACACTCGTCGTCTCTTCTTATTGCGAATAGTTATGTTTTAGCGCCGTTTTCAAAGTTTCCGTCTCTTTTCTTTCTCTTTCCATTTCTTTTGCAAATTCGCACTTTCTTCTGCGTAAAACGCGAATTTACAAGGACAAGCGAGTATTCTTTGGAAGTTAAAGGGTAATAGACGTGCATCGGGTTACGGCTCTTGATTTATAACCGTTACAAAAGTGTTATCTTTTGATCCGAAATAGTTTCGGGATTTGAGGTTTATTTCGAGAATATTTTCTTGTGCGAGATTTTGTTTTGCGTCAGTCGCGTTAAAAATCGCACGGAAACCCAGTTACGGGGATTTTTGCCGTTACCGAGAAACGACTTCGTGCCTGCCGACTTCCAACACCACGTCCAGCTGTTACACCGCTGCTGTCCAGATTTTCCTGCTGCCTATCCGTCGTCACCGCAGTCGAGTCACTTTTATTTTGCTACCCCCGCCGTCCGCCTTCACCTACCTGCTTGCAGAGGACGTGCGTCAGATAAGTGCATGTGTGATTGTGCGGTTGTGTGCGCAGTAAATTTGATAACTTATTTCAGCTGATTTTTATTTTGAGAAGTCAAGACTTAATTGTTGTAGTTTATTCTCCTGTTATTTCTAACTTTCTTACATTTTCCATTTTGTGGAAAATTGCAGTTGTTAACTTTCCAAGGCCCCTCTGGCACTCAGCCTTCTGCTGAATCAATTTAATTTGATATTTAGTTTAATTCCTTTGTATTTGAGTGTGAACGTGGATGTCTGTTGTTTGTTGTTACGCACATTTGTTTTATTGGTCATCTTTCGTTACTTTGCATTGTTGTTGCGCCTGCGCTGTATATCGCACGGTTCTGTGCGTCTGCACCCGCCATTATTTGTGAATCGGGCTGGCCAGATCCGGTAGTAGGGTTTATTGTAGTACTCAGAGGCGTCTAGGTTCCGGGTTCAGGACTGCAGCGATTATTAGTAGCTGGCGACCGCGTTTTGCTATTTATTCAGTTAGCTTGTGCGTCACGGACATCTATGCGTTTATTGTTGTTCATCGTTGTCACATATTTCATATTTTACTTAGCAGAGAATATACTGTTTCTCTTTGTTACACTACTTACGTTCTATTATTTCGCCGAAAGCATTTCCACCTGCCTTGTCCCTACGCCCTTTGCAGGTACAAGTTTTATTTCAGCATCGCGTTAGTTGGTAGTTGTTCTCGCACTATCCGCAGTCAGTGGATGAGGTGCACTAGCCGATTGCGGTGGCGCCCAAGATTCAAACCCGTAAGTAATTTACGACCCACTCCCTTCTCCCTGAGAAGCCGGCAACCTCATCGTGAGGACTTTATTACTACCACCGAGAAGGTACGTAATAATGTGACTATATCGACATTTGTTGCTCCAAATATCTTCCTCGCAGTTCTTGTCTTCATTTCTAAATTTTCATCGATGTAGCTTTCAGCCACGGTGGATGACTTCCATCCACCGGGACGTTTGATACTTAAAATATCAGCACCAGTTCCAGCTAAAAGGGAAGCAGAAGATCTTCTAAACGCGTGGCCTGTATAACATTATTAACAAATTATTTTTAAAACCCACCCTCTCCTAAGTTATATACGTTCAACTTATTTGGTACCAAGTTTACACTATCCCGGACTTTTGCGAATAAATCAAAAAACTCGGTGGCGATGGTTAGTGCTTCGTTAGTGCCTCTTAGTGCTTACATATATTATTTTTAAAATCCATCCCATCCTAAGTTATATACGTTCAACTTATTTGGTGCCAAGTTCACACTTATATATTAAATTATTGTTAATTCAATAATTTAACTATTTTGAGTATAAACAAAATGTTTATATTGAATTGATTCTTACCTTAACTCTTGTCTATACTTCTTACTTAAAGCCGTAAACTTTCTGTAGCAAACTAAATGATAGCACTCAATTTGTCCTGGATTTAATGGCAAAGATACATTGCCGTATGTTAAATTATATTTTGCACGAATTATTAAAATTGCTTTACAGTTTTTTAAAGTCTTCTCTGTAAATGATGATACCGACTGATGCTTCTTTAAGCAGAATACACAAATCTTGTTCATTTTGATACAAAACACATGCTTCACTCACCGCACAATTGAACAATTATAATGTTATTTGGCAGAAAATTCGTAACTAATGTAAATATTTCAAACAATAATAGATATAAAACATGCAGTACACCAAATAAATGACAATCCACAAACATGATCAATATTATAAAATATAAGCAAACATGATCACAGTACAAATATGAAATTAATACGGCATTGTTACCATGTCGGTACGCAAGCGCGTACTTATTAGAATAATGTATCTTATGGAGAAATGTTCGTAGAATTTAATGCAAGATACCGGAAGTTAATAACTTTATCCGTTCAGAGATTACAGCTCATTAAACACAATAAATAAAAAAAAATTGAAATTTTTATTTCTATATTTGCTGACTGACGGGCGTTATCCCACTAAATCGATGACTGACCATTTTTTAAATGTTTGAGATAACATTTAGTACCATCACATAAGTTTTGAAGAGTAGTAAATGAATTGCACAAAATTTATAGGCCATTAAACACAATAAATACAAAAAATTTGAAATTTTTATTTCTATATTTGCTGACTGACGGGCGTTGTCCCACTAAATCGATGACTGACCATTTTTTTAATGTGTGAGATAACATTTAGTACCATCACATAAGTTTTGAAGAGTAGTAAACGAATTGCACAGAATTTATAGGCCATTAAACACAATAAATACAAAAAATTTGAAATTTGTATTTCTATATTTGCTGACTGACGGGCGTTGTCCCACTAAATCGATGACTGGCCATTTTTTAAATGTTTGAGATAACATTTAATACTATCACATAAGTTTTGAAGAGTAGTAAACGAATTGCACAGAATTTATAGGCCATTAAACTCAATAAATATAAAAATTTAAAAATATCTTTACTTTCTCTCGAACAAACATTTGATATTTTGGCTTAATGAATACCCAAAAAAGATTTTAAAATACTGTATCTTATGGAGAAATGTTCGTAGAATTTAATGAAGGAAACCGGAAGTCAATATTTTTATTCATTCCGAAGTTACAGCTCATTAAACACAATAAATAAAAATATTTGAATACTTCTCTCTCGAAAAAATTTGATATTGACTTAATGAACGCCCAAAAAAGTTCTTCAAATAACGTATTTTATAGAGAAATGTTCGCAAAATTTAATGAAAGAAACCGGAAGACAATATTTTTAGTCATTCAAAAGTTACAGTTAATTAAACACAAAAATAACGAAAAAAAGCAAAAATATTTCAACTTTTTATTTTTTGGAATAAATTGCTAATTTTAGAAGTGCCATATCTCGGAAACTATTAGACGTACAGAGCTGCGGTTGGGCTCAAATTGTTGCAAATTTAATGTACTTTAAAAATGATACCATCGACTATATATCAAAAACGCATAGTTTACGAGTTATTAGGCAACTGAAAAAAATTCCGAAAATTTTGCAGGTTTTTACGTATTACGCAGGAACCACAGGTTTTTCGAAGCTGAAAACTTGGATTCACACTACCCTAACTGATCCTAACAACATATTAAAATATTAGAACTACATCACGCTTTGCGAATTTAATGTCAAATTTGACATTTGTACATAGGTACATTGCGGTCGACTGACCAGCTCCGTCCCCACATTTAGCTGACTGACTGTCATAACTTCCATTTATATGCAATATACTATCTGTATAACAATTTTCAGCCTTTGTAAATTCATTTTGTTATCTCGCAGGAACGACAACTTCGACAGCGTACCTGAGACGCCTGTTCTACGTTTCGCTTGACTGACCGCAGTATGTTTGTGTACACAACCACTGTAATAAACTATAAAAAAAACTACTATATTTATTCCGGGAAGTACGTGTTCATTTGATGAAAATGAATTTACCACATGAATATGTTGTGTTTTTAATGTTTCCACAGCAGAATTATTTTCATCTGTGGCCGTAATAAATGTTTCACTTGAGGTGCTTGCTACTACGGCAGATGCATGTTGTTACGTGCTCATTTTTACACTTAACTTTTATGACTTTTCTCTATTTTCTTATTTCAGTGCTCGTTACCTATAAAGAATTTTCAAGTTTAATAATCATTTTTCGTGTTGCATACTTACCTTTAATTATTTAATTGTTTTAATTATTTGAATTAGCTAAAAACGTTAAGTTTATTCGCAATAATTATTAGAATGACAGTAGTTTTGAGTTTCAACTTAGAGGTTATTTAATTAACTTAGGTTTGTTGACATTTATAGTTAGGAACAATTTACTATTTATATTGGTTACTTTCGTATCGACATTACAGGTAACTACATTTATTTGTTTCTTCTATTTCATTCTATCTTACACTCAGTCCATTTTATGCATCTTTCTTCTCCGTTTCGCGCGTAATCTAGTGTCATTTGGTTGTTTACGTAGCTGTCTCTTCTTACTCATACCGCTAACGGATCTTCTCTCTCGCTCACACACACTCGTCGTCTCTTCTTATTGCGAATAGTTATGTTTTAGCGCCGTTTTCAAAGTTTCCGTCTCTTTTCTTTCTCTTTCCATTTCTTTTGCAAATTCGCACTTTCTTCTGCGTAAAACGCGAATTTACAAGGACAAGCGAGTATTCTTTGGAAGTTAAAGGGTAATAGACGTGCATCGGGTTACGGCTCTTGATTTATAACCGTTACAAAAGTGTTATCTTTTGATCCGAAATAGTTTCGGGATTTGAGGTTTATTTCGAGAATATTTTCTTGTGCGAGATTTTGTTTTGCGTCAGTCGCGTTAAAAATCGCACGGAAACCCAGTTACGGGGATTTTTGCCGTTACCGAGAAACGACTTCGTGCCTGCCGACTTCCAACACCACGTCCAGCTGTTACACCGCTGCTGTCCAGATTTTCCTGCTGCCTATCCGTCGTCACCGCAGTCGAGTCACTTTTATTTTGCTACCCCCGCCGTCCGCCTTCACCTACCTGCTTGCAGAGGACGTGCGTCAGATAAGTGCATGTGTGATTGTGCGGTTGTGTGCGCAGTAAATTTGATAACTTATTTCAGCTGATTTTTATTTTGAGAAGTCAAGACTTAATTGTTGTTGTTTATTCTCCTGTTATTTCTAACTTTCTTACATTTTCCATTTTGTGGAAAATTGCAGTTGTTAACTTTCCAAGGCCCCTCTGGCACTCAGCCTTCTGCTGAATCAATTTAATTTGATATTTAGTTTAATTCCTTTGTATTTGAGTGTGAACGTGGATGTCTGTTGTTTGTTGTTACGCACATTTGTTTTATTGGTCATCTTTCGTTACTTTGCATTGTTGTTGCGCCTGCGCTGTATATCGCACGGTTCTGTGCGTCTGCACCCGCCATTATTTGTGAATCGGGCTGGCCAGATCCGGTAGTAGGGTTTATTGTAGTACTCAGAGGCGTCTAGGTTCCGGGTTCAGGACTGCAGCGATTATTAGTAGCTGGCGACCGCGTTTTGCTATTTATTCAGTTAGCTTGTGCGTCACGGACATCTATGCGTTTATTGTTGTTCATCGTTGTCACATATTTCATATTTTACTTAGCAGAGAATATACTGTTTCTCTTTGTTACACTACTTACGTTCTATTATTTCGCCGAAAGCATTTCCACCTGCCTTGTCCCTACGCCCTTTGCAGGTACAAGTTTTATTTCAGCATCGCGTTAGTTGGTAGTTGTTCTCGCACTATCCGCAGTCAGTGGATGAGGTGCACTAGCCGATTGCGGTGGCGCCCAAGATTCAAACCCGTAAGTAATTTACGACCCACTCCCTTCTCCCTGAGAAGCCGGCAACCTCATCGTGAGGACTTTATTACTACCACCGAGAAGGTACGTAATAATGTGACTATATCGACATTTGTTGCTCCAAATATCTTCCTCGCAGTTCTTGTCTTCATTTCTAAATTTTCATCGATGTAGCTTTCAGCCACGGTGGATGACTTCCATCCACCGGGACGTTTGATACTTAAAATATCAGCACCAGTTCCAGCTAAAAGGGAAGCAGAAGATCTTCTAAACGCGTGGCCTGTATAACATTATTAACAAATTATTTTTAAAACCCACCCTCTCCTAAGTTATATACGTTCAACTTATTTGGTACCAAGTTTACACTATCCCGGACTTTTGCGAATAAATCAAAAAACTCGGTGGCGATGGTTAGTGCTTCGTTAGTGCCTCTTAGTGCTTACATATATTATTTTTAAAATCCATCCCATCCTAAGTTATATACGTTCAACTTATTTGGTGCCAAGTTCACACTTATATATTAAATTATTGTTAATTCAATAATTTAACTATTTTGAGTATAAACAAAATGTTTATATTGAATTGATTCTTACCTTAACTCTTGTCTATACTTCTTACTTAAAGCCGTAAACTTTCTGTAGCAAACTAAATGATAGCACTCAATTTGTCCTGGATTTAATGGCAAAGATACATTGCCGTATGTTAAATTATATTTTGCACGAATTATTAAAATTGCTTTACAGTTTTTTAAAGTCTTCTCTGTAAATGATGATACCGACTGATGCTTCTTTAAGCAGAATACACAAATCTTGTTCATTTTGATACAAAACACATGCTTCACTCACCGCACAATTGAACAATTATAATGTTATTTGGCAGAAAATTCGTAACTAATGTAAATATTTCAAACAATAATAGATATAAAACATGCAGTACACCAAATAAATGACAATCCACAAACATGATCAATATTATAAAATATAAGCAAACATGATCACAGTACAAATATGAAATTAATACGGCATTGTTACCATGTCGGTACGCAAGCGCGTACTTATTAGAATAATGTATCTTATGGAGAAATGTTCGTAGAATTTAATGCAAGATACCGGAAGTTAATAACTTTATCCGTTCAGAGATTACAGCTCATTAAACACAATAAATAAAAAAAAATTGAAATTTTTATTTCTATATTTGCTGACTGACGGGCGTTATCCCACTAAATCGATGACTGACCATTTTTTAAATGTTTGAGATAACATTTAGTACCATCACATAAGTTTTGAAGAGTAGTAAATGAATTGCACAAAATTTATAGGCCATTAAACACAATAAATACAAAAAATTTGAAATTTTTATTTCTATATTTGCTGACTGACGGGCGTTGTCCCACTAAATCGATGACTGACCATTTTTTTAATGTGTGAGATAACATTTAGTACCATCACATAAGTTTTGAAGAGTAGTAAACGAATTGCACAGAATTTATAGGCCATTAAACACAATAAATACAAAAAATTTGAAATTTGTATTTCTATATTTGCTGACTGACGGGCGTTGTCCCACTAAATCGATGACTGGCCATTTTTTAAATGTTTGAGATAACATTTAATACTATCACATAAGTTTTGAAGAGTAGTAAACGAATTGCACAGAATTTATAGGCCATTAAACTCAATAAATATAAAAATTTAAAAATATCTTTACTTTCTCTCGAACAAACATTTGATATTTTGGCTTAATGAATACCCAAAAAAGATTTTAAAATACTGTATCTTATGGAGAAATGTTCGTAGAATTTAATGAAGGAAACCGGAAGTCAATATTTTTATTCATTCCGAAGTTACAGCTCATTAAACACAATAAATAAAAATATTTGAATACTTCTCTCTCGAAAAAATTTGATATTGACTTAATGAACGCCCAAAAAAGTTCTTCAAATAACGTATTTTATAGAGAAATGTTCGCAAAATTTAATGAAAGAAACCGGAAGACAATATTTTTAGTCATTCAAAAGTTACAGTTAATTAAACACAAAAATAACGAAAAAAAGCAAAAATATTTCAACTTTTTATTTTTTGGAATAAATTGCTAATTTTAGAAGTGCCATATCTCGGAAACTATTAGACGTACAGAGCTGCGGTTGGGCTCAAATTGTTGCAAATTTAATGTACTTTAAAAATGATACCATCGACTATATATCAAAAACGCATAGTTTACGAGTTATTAGGCAACTGAAAAAAATTCCGAAAATTTTGCAGGTTTTTACGTATTACGCAGGAACCACAGGTTTTTCGAAGCTGAAAACTTGGATTCACACTACCCTAACTGATCCTAACAACATATTAAAATATTAGAACTACATCACGCTTTGCGAATTTAATGTCAAATTTGACATTTGTACATAGGTACATTGCGGTCGACTGACCAGCTCCGTCCCCACATTTAGCTGACTGACTGTCATAACTTCCATTTATATGCAATATACTATCTGTATAACAATTTTCAGCCTTTGTAAATTCATTTTGTTATCTCGCAGGAACGACAACTTCGACAGCGTACCTGAGACGCCTGTTCTACGTTTCGCTTGACTGACCGCAGTATGTTTGTGTACACAACCACTGTAATAAACTATAAAAAAAACTACTATATTTATTCCGGGAAGTACGTGTTCATTTGATGAAAATGAATTTACCACATGAATATGTTGTGTTTTTAATGTTTCCACAGCAGAATTATTTTCATCTGTGGCCGTAATAAATGTTTCACTTGAGGTGCTTGCTACTACGGCAGATGCATGTTGTTACGTGCTCATTTTTACACTTAACTTTTATGACTTTTCTCTATTTTCTTATTTCAGTGCTCGTTACCTATAAAGAATTTTCAAGTTTAATAATCATTTTTCGTGTTGCATACTTACCTTTAATTATTTAATTGTTTTAATTATTTGAATTAGCTAAAAACGTTAAGTTTATTCGCAATAATTATTAGAATGACAGTAGTTTTGAGTTTCAACTTAGAGGTTATTTAATTAACTTAGGTTTGTTGACATTTATAGTTAGGAACAATTTACTATTTATATTGGTTACTTTCGTATCGACATTACAGGTAACTACATTTATTTGTTTCTTCTATTTCATTCTATCTTACACTCAGTCCATTTTATGCATCTTTCTTCTCCGTTTCGCGCGTAATCTAGTGTCATTTGGTTGTTTACGTAGCTGTCTCTTCTTACTCATACCGCTAACGGATCTTCTCTCTCGCTCACACACACTCGTCGTCTCTTCTTATTGCGAATAGTTATGTTTTAGCGCCGTTTTCAAAGTTTCCGTCTCTTTTCTTTCTCTTTCCATTTCTTTTGCAAATTCGCACTTTCTTCTGCGTAAAACGCGAATTTACAAGGACAAGCGAGTATTCTTTGGAAGTTAAAGGGTAATAGACGTGCATCGGGTTACGGCTCTTGATTTATAACCGTTACAAAAGTGTTATCTTTTGATCCGAAATAGTTTCGGGATTTGAGGTTTATTTCGAGAATATTTTCTTGTGCGAGATTTTGTTTTGCGTCAGTCGCGTTAAAAATCGCACGGAAACCCAGTTACGGGGATTTTTGCCGTTACCGAGAAACGACTTCGTGCCTGCCGACTTCCAACACCACGTCCAGCTGTTACACCGCTGCTGTCCAGATTTTCCTGCTGCCTATCCGTCGTCACCGCAGTCGAGTCACTTTTATTTTGCTACCCCCGCCGTCCGCCTTCACCTACCTGCTTGCAGAGGACGTGCGTCAGATAAGTGCATGTGTGATTGTGCGGTTGTGTGCGCAGTAAATTTGATAACTTATTTCAGCTGATTTTTATTTTGAGAAGTCAAGACTTAATTGTTGTAGTTTATTCTCCTGTTATTTCTAACTTTCTTACATTTTCCATTTTGTGGAAAATTGCAGTTGTTAACTTTCCAAGGCCCCTCTGGCACTCAGCCTTCTGCTGAATCAATTTAATTTGATATTTAGTTTAATTCCTTTGTATTTGAGTGTGAACGTGGATGTCTGTTGTTTGTTGTTACGCACATTTGTTTTATTGGTCATCTTTCGTTACTTTGCATTGTTGTTGCGCCTGCGCTGTATATCGCACGGTTCTGTGCGTCTGCACCCGCCATTATTTGTGAATCGGGCTGGCCAGATCCGGTAGTAGGGTTTATTGTAGTACTCAGAGGCGTCTAGGTTCCGGGTTCAGGACTGCAGCGATTATTAGTAGCTGGCGACCGCGTTTTGCTATTTATTCAGTTAGCTTGTGCGTCACGGACATCTATGCGTTTATTGTTGTTCATCGTTGTCACATATTTCATATTTTACTTAGCAGAGAATATACTGTTTCTCTTTGTTACACTACTTACGTTCTATTATTTCGCCGAAAGCATTTCCACCTGCCTTGTCCCTACGCCCTTTGCAGGTACAAGTTTTATTTCAGCATCGCGTTAGTTGGTAGTTGTTCTCGCACTATCCGCAGTCAGTGGATGAGGTGCACTAGCCGATTGCGGTGGCGCCCAAGATTCAAACCCGTAAGTAATTTACGACCCACTCCCTTCTCCCTGAGAAGCCGGCAACCTCATCGTGAGGACTTTATTACTACCACCGAGAAGGTACGTAATAATGTGACTATATCGACATTTGTTGCTCCAAATATCTTCCTCGCAGTTCTTGTCTTCATTTCTAAATTTTCATCGATGTAGCTTTCAGCCACGGTGGATGACTTCCATCCACCGGGACGTTTGATACTTAAAATATCAGCACCAGTTCCAGCTAAAAGGGAAGCAGAAGATCTTCTAAACGCGTGGCCTGTATAACATTATTAACAAATTATTTTTAAAACCCACCCTCTCCTAAGTTATATACGTTCAACTTATTTGGTACCAAGTTTACACTATCCCGGACTTTTGCGAATAAATCAAAAAACTCGGTGGCGATGGTTAGTGCTTCGTTAGTGCCTCTTAGTGCTTACATATATTATTTTTAAAATCCATCCCATCCTAAGTTATATACGTTCAACTTATTTGGTGCCAAGTTCACACTTATATATTAAATTATTGTTAATTCAATAATTTAACTATTTTGAGTATAAACAAAATGTTTATATTGAATTGATTCTTACCTTAACTCTTGTCTATACTTCTTACTTAAAGCCGTAAACTTTCTGTAGCAAACTAAATGATAGCACTCAATTTGTCCTGGATTTAATGGCAAAGATACATTGCCGTATGTTAAATTATATTTTGCACGAATTATTAAAATTGCTTTACAGTTTTTTAAAGTCTTCTCTGTAAATGATGATACCGACTGATGCTTCTTTAAGCAGAATACACAAATCTTGTTCATTTTGATACAAAACACATGCTTCACTCACCGCACAATTGAACAATTATAATGTTATTTGGCAGAAAATTCGTAACTAATGTAAATATTTCAAACAATAATAGATATAAAACATGCAGTACACCAAATAAATGACAATCCACAAACATGATCAATATTATAAAATATAAGCAAACATGATCACAGTACAAATATGAAATTAATACGGCATTGTTACCATGTCGGTACGCAAGCGCGTACTTATTAGAATAATGTATCTTATGGAGAAATGTTCGTAGAATTTAATGCAAGATACCGGAAGTTAATAACTTTATCCGTTCAGAGATTACAGCTCATTAAACACAATAAATAAAAAAAAATTGAAATTTTTATTTCTATATTTGCTGACTGACGGGCGTTATCCCACTAAATCGATGACTGACCATTTTTTAAATGTTTGAGATAACATTTAGTACCATCACATAAGTTTTGAAGAGTAGTAAATGAATTGCACAAAATTTATAGGCCATTAAACACAATAAATACAAAAAATTTGAAATTTTTATTTCTATATTTGCTGACTGACGGGCGTTGTCCCACTAAATCGATGACTGACCATTTTTTTAATGTGTGAGATAACATTTAGTACCATCACATAAGTTTTGAAGAGTAGTAAACGAATTGCACAGAATTTATAGGCCATTAAACACAATAAATACAAAAAATTTGAAATTTGTATTTCTATATTTGCTGACTGACGGGCGTTGTCCCACTAAATCGATGACTGGCCATTTTTTAAATGTTTGAGATAACATTTAATACTATCACATAAGTTTTGAAGAGTAGTAAACGAATTGCACAGAATTTATAGGCCATTAAACTCAATAAATATAAAAATTTAAAAATATCTTTACTTTCTCTCGAACAAACATTTGATATTTTGGCTTAATGAATACCCAAAAAAGATTTTAAAATACTGTATCTTATGGAGAAATGTTCGTAGAATTTAATGAAGGAAACCGGAAGTCAATATTTTTATTCATTCCGAAGTTACAGCTCATTAAACACAATAAATAAAAATATTTGAATACTTCTCTCTCGAAAAAATTTGATATTGACTTAATGAACGCCCAAAAAAGTTCTTCAAATAACGTATTTTATAGAGAAATGTTCGCAAAATTTAATGAAAGAAACCGGAAGACAATATTTTTAGTCATTCAAAAGTTACAGTTAATTAAACACAAAAATAACGAAAAAAAGCAAAAATATTTCAACTTTTTATTTTTTGGAATAAATTGCTAATTTTAGAAGTGCCATATCTCGGAAACTATTAGACGTACAGAGCTGCGGTTGGGCTCAAATTGTTGCAAATTTAATGTACTTTAAAAATGATACCATCGACTATATATCAAAAACGCATAGTTTACGAGTTATTAGGCAACTGAAAAAAATTCCGAAAATTTTGCAGGTTTTTACGTATTACGCAGGAACCACAGGTTTTTCGAAGCTGAAAACTTGGATTCACACTACCCTAACTGATCCTAACAACATATTAAAATATTAGAACTACATCACGCTTTGCGAATTTAATGTCAAATTTGACATTTGTACATAGGTACATTGCGGTCGACTGACCAGCTCCGTCCCCACATTTAGCTGACTGACTGTCATAACTTCCATTTATATGCAATATACTATCTGTATAACAATTTTCAGCCTTTGTAAATTCATTTTGTTATCTCGCAGGAACGACAACTTCGACAGCGTACCTGAGACGCCTGTTCTACGTTTCGCTTGACTGACCGCAGTATGTTTGTGTACACAACCACTGTAATAAACTATAAAAAAAACTACTATATTTATTCCGGGAAGTACGTGTTCATTTGATGAAAATGAATTTACCACATGAATATGTTGTGTTTTTAATGTTTCCACAGCAGAATTATTTTCATCTGTGGCCGTAATAAATGTTTCACTTGAGGTGCTTGCTACTACGGCAGATGCATGTTGTTACGTGCTCATTTTTACACTTAACTTTTATGACTTTTCTCTATTTTCTTATTTCAGTGCTCGTTACCTATAAAGAATTTTCAAGTTTAATAATCATTTTTCGTGTTGCATACTTACCTTTAATTATTTAATTGTTTTAATTATTTGAATTAGCTAAAAACGTTAAGTTTATTCGCAATAATTATTAGAATGACAGTAGTTTTGAGTTTCAACTTAGAGGTTATTTAATTAACTTAGGTTTGTTGACATTTATAGTTAGGAACAATTTACTATTTATATTGGTTACTTTCGTATCGACATTACAGGTAACTACATTTATTTGTTTCTTCTATTTCATTCTATCTTACACTCAGTCCATTTTATGCATCTTTCTTCTCCGTTTCGCGCGTAATCTAGTGTCATTTGGTTGTTTACGTAGCTGTCTCTTCTTACTCATACCGCTAACGGATCTTCTCTCTCGCTCACACACACTCGTCGTCTCTTCTTATTGCGAATAGTTATGTTTTAGCGCCGTTTTCAAAGTTTCCGTCTCTTTTCTTTCTCTTTCCATTTCTTTTGCAAATTCGCACTTTCTTCTGCGTAAAACGCGAATTTACAAGGACAAGCGAGTATTCTTTGGAAGTTAAAGGGTAATAGACGTGCATCGGGTTACGGCTCTTGATTTATAACCGTTACAAAAGTGTTATCTTTTGATCCGAAATAGTTTCGGGATTTGAGGTTTATTTCGAGAATATTTTCTTGTGCGAGATTTTGTTTTGCGTCAGTCGCGTTAAAAATCGCACGGAAACCCAGTTACGGGGATTTTTGCCGTTACCGAGAAACGACTTCGTGCCTGCCGACTTCCAACACCACGTCCAGCTGTTACACCGCTGCTGTCCAGATTTTCCTGCTGCCTATCCGTCGTCACCGCAGTCGAGTCACTTTTATTTTGCTACCCCCGCCGTCCGCCTTCACCTACCTGCTTGCAGAGGACGTGCGTCAGATAAGTGCATGTGTGATTGTGCGGTTGTGTGCGCAGTAAATTTGATAACTTATTTCAGCTGATTTTTATTTTGAGAAGTCAAGACTTAATTGTTGTAGTTTATTCTCCTGTTATTTCTAACTTTCTTACATTTTCCATTTTGTGGAAAATTGCAGTTGTTAACTTTCCAAGGCCCCTCTGGCACTCAGCCTTCTGCTGAATCAATTTAATTTGATATTTAGTTTAATTCCTTTGTATTTGAGTGTGAACGTGGATGTCTGTTGTTTGTTGTTACGCACATTTGTTTTATTGGTCATCTTTCGTTACTTTGCATTGTTGTTGCGCCTGCGCTGTATATCGCACGGTTCTGTGCGTCTGCACCCGCCATTATTTGTGAATCGGGCTGGCCAGATCCGGTAGTAGGGTTTATTGTAGTACTCAGAGGCGTCTAGGTTCCGGGTTCAGGACTGCAGCGATTATTAGTAGCTGGCGACCGCGTTTTGCTATTTATTCAGTTAGCTTGTGCGTCACGGACATCTATGCGTTTATTGTTGTTCATCGTTGTCACATATTTCATATTTTACTTAGCAGAGAATATACTGTTTCTCTTTGTTACACTACTTACGTTCTATTATTTCGCCGAAAGCATTTCCACCTGCCTTGTCCCTACGCCCTTTGCAGGTACAAGTTTTATTTCAGCATCGCGTTAGTTGGTAGTTGTTCTCGCACTATCCGCAGTCAGTGGATGAGGTGCACTAGCCGATTGCGGTGGCGCCCAAGATTCAAACCCGTAAGTAATTTACGACCCACTCCCTTCTCCCTGAGAAGCCGGCAACCTCATCGTGAGGACTTTATTACTACCACCGAGAAGGTACGTAATAATGTGACTATATCGACATTTGTTGCTCCAAATATCTTCCTCGCAGTTCTTGTCTTCATTTCTAAATTTTCATCGATGTAGCTTTCAGCCACGGTGGATGACTTCCATCCACCGGGACGTTTGATACTTAAAATATCAGCACCAGTTCCAGCTAAAAGGGAAGCAGAAGATCTTCTAAACGCGTGGCCTGTATAACATTATTAACAAATTATTTTTAAAACCCACCCTCTCCTAAGTTATATACGTTCAACTTATTTGGTACCAAGTTTACACTATCCCGGACTTTTGCGAATAAATCAAAAAACTCGGTGGCGATGGTTAGTGCTTCGTTAGTGCCTCTTAGTGCTTACATATATTATTTTTAAAATCCATCCCATCCTAAGTTATATACGTTCAACTTATTTGGTGCCAAGTTCACACCACACTATCCCGGACTTTTTCGAACAAATTAAAAAACTTGGTGGCGATGGTTAGTGCTTATTAGTGCCTTGGTTAAATATTTAAAAAAATCATCTTTTTTTAATTTGTTTGTAATATTCATGGAAAATGGAGGTATACCGTAGCAACGAAGTCATATGCGAGTCAATTCCTATAGCTGCTATGAATGGCGCGTATCGTTGAATGGAATATTTCTGTGAATATAACAGATATTTATTTTTTAAATGCTTAATGGTTTAGCTACCTAAAATATTGAATAACGTAACTATATAAGTTAACCACTTTTATATTACAAAAACGAGTTCATCATATCATTTTTTGATGAGGTTCTTGTTATGTAGGTACAAATAAACGGAATCTTCGGAAATAAAACATTCTTAGACTGTTAGAATTTAAATATAGGTAAGCTTAAGCAGATGTATTTATCATTGTAAAATCTTTATAATGTTCTTAGTAGTCCAGGCGAACTAGCATCTATCGGCGACAAAGTTAAAAGAGAATTTTTTTTTCATAGGAATGTTGTAATTGACTTCCTAACTAACATACCAAAAGTCCCCATCGATCCGCCTTGTGCTAAGTCCACCATCTTGACAAAATGGTGGAACAAGACGACTTTTCTCCGGTTTTTTGTAATTATCTCGAAAATGGGTAATTTAAGCAAAAATCCTTAATACCAAACAGAAAGAGCATGAAATTTCCTTCAAGATAGTCCCATTTGTTTTTACGGTATTCTTACAGATTTTGAAAAAGTCGTAAATAAATATTTTTATAATTCTAACAATCTAAACCGATTTGATTAAATCATGATTTTTTTCTCATATTACACAAAAACGACGGATAATAATTTTGAATTCGGGATTTCAGCATTCGATTCTAAACTTATTTTTCTATAATAATAATTTAATAATAGACATTTTAAGACGCCCGTTTCGAAAATACTGAAACATATTTTCAAAATCACAAAAATATATTTTACACACTTCTTTAAAATTTTGTGTTTAATTTCTGTTCGGATTAAGATATTGACTTCCGGTCTCAGGCACATTAATTTTTATACTACGCAAAATTATTTAAAAAATTTCAAGGGCCCTGATTAAGTTGAAATTTAACAAATTTGTACACGGGAATATTAAGAAATTTTAGTATTTTTATTATTAAATATGATTAATCACCTGTTATTTCTGAAGTATTGAGATATCGATTTGCGGTTAGCGGCATTGGATTTTTCGAGTTTTTTTTCAATAAATCAAAATTATTTTTAAACTTGATATGGTTTGAATCATGTCGAATTTTTAAGATTTTCTTGGAGAGAGATCAATAAAATTTTAATATATTTTTTAAAAGTTGTACTTAAATAACTGTTTTTCCTGAACGGACAAAGATATTCACATTCAGTTTTCAGCATCATATTTTTGAAACATTTCTTTCTAAGATTTTGAACGCCGGAAGTCAATATCTTAATCTGGATAGAAATTAAACACAAAATTTTAAAGAAGTGACTAAAATACATTTTTATGATTTTGCAAATATGTTTAAATTTTTTCGAAACGGGCGTCTTAAAATGTCTATTATGAAATTATTATTATAGAAAAATAAGTTTAAAATCGAATACTGAAATCCCGAATTCAAAATTATTATTCCGTTAATAAATTACAGCCGTTTTTGTGTAATATGAGAAAAAAATCATGATTTAATCAAATCGGCTTAGATTGTTAGAATTATAAAAATATTAATTTACGACTTTTTCAAAATCTGTAAGAATACCGGAAAAACAAATGGGACTATCTTGAAGGAAATTTCATGCTCTTTTTATTTGGTATTAGGGATTTTTGCTTAAAATTACCCATTTTCGAGATAATTGCAAAAAACCGGAGAAAAGCCGTCTTGTTCCACCATTTTTTCAAGATGGTGGACTTAGCACAAGGCGCATCGATGGGGACTTTTAGTATGTTAGTTAGGAAGTCAATTACAACATTCCTATGAAAAAAAATATTCTCTTTGAGTTTTGTCGCCGAGCCCATATAAAAATTTTCTAGTTCGCCTGGACTATAGGTTTATAGTCAGTTATTGCCTGTGTGTCTTAAAATCTAATTAGTTAATGTATTTATTTCGTAATACAGAAATTTGAGTAGGCCACCATTGGCAACTCGAGAATTAGAAGAGCTACGAGATCGGTTAAATAGAACTTTTTGTGCGCACTCATGGGGTCACTTCAGATATGTTTTTATTGTCCCAAAAATTCTCATAGATGGGTAGAAAATGGAGGAAAATCTGCAAGAACTCCAAAACAGTTAAAGATCGGAAAAAAATGTTCAATATAAAATAGTATATTATGATAAAAGATTTAAAAAAATAGGTAAGCTTCTATAGTACGCACGACTGTTCAACAGCATGACGCGAAGCGGAGTGCTTTTAACGTTGTAGTGCTTTAAAAGCACTTGTATCGTACACTATTTTTTAAACCACCTCCTGTATCAAAATATCGTTAGGTACCTTAGAGATAGCACGCATTTACAATGTTGTTACTTAGCAACCCTTTAAAACACGGCGTGTTATAATCTTGCGCTTTCGCAGTCTTTTGCTTGCTTTAATCCTGGATTATGATGCAGGTATAATAAAAAAACATTTATACCCGTGCATCATACGCTATTTTTTATTACACCTGCTTTCTAAATAGGAGAATAGAGCTGGAAAGCATCATTTATATTTTAATTCATTTTATAAAGTAGTTTGTGTGATGTGACAAAGCATCGTTAACATGCAGATTATGTAAGCATTTATATTGTTGTTGCTTTAGCATATTTTTAAAGCGCAATTTTATGGTAAAAATGAGTTTTATTACATTTTGTTAGTAAATGCAAACTAAAATTGTAAAATAATTATGTCATTGAAAAGGGCAAAATAGCAAATATTTTGAGGCTAAAATCAAATATGACTTCCATTTTAAAAATCCTAAGTTTGTGTCATAGGTATCTCGAAAATGTGACCTGGAAAAAATATTTACATTCGCCACTGGATATATTTTGATAGCATAAAACTTTTTTGTATTGATCATTTTTTTCGATCTTCAACCGTTTAGGAGTTATTGGAGATATAATAAATATACCGAAATCAGTTTCCGCCATTTTCTGCCCATCTATAAGAATTTTTGGGACAAACAAAACATCTGAAAGATGCAAGGTTGGATGACTGTTGCATTTATTTAGGTTTCTCTTTAAAAATTGATGATTCAAATCTATTATTATTTATACCTTACCATCAAGCAACGAACAAGTTTTAACATTAATAGCCCAGAAACATATTAGATTTTTTTAAGATCACAGATCATATTTATTTTACCTATATTTTACAAAATTTTCGTACTATACATCATTTTTGAAGAATATTACTAATAAAATGAAAGGAGATTATTTAATAAAATATTTAATCAAGGCACTAATAAACACTAACGAAGCACTAACCATCGCCACCAAGTTTTTTAAATTTATTCGAAAAAGCCAGGGATAATGTGAACTTGGCACCAAATAAGTTAAACGTATATAACTTAGGACGGGGTGAATTTTAAAAATACTTTATATAAGCACTAAGAGGCACTAACGAAGCACTAACCATCACCATCGCGATTTTTGATTTATTCGAAAAAGTCCGGGATAGTGTGAACTTGGCACCAAATAAGTATATAACTTAGTAAGTATATAACTTAGAAGAGGGTGGGTTTTAAAAATAATTTATGTAAGCACTAAGAGGCACTAACGAAGCACTAACCATCGCCACCAAGTTTTTAAATTCATTCAAAAAAGTCCGGGATAGTGTGAACTTGGCACCAAAATAGTCGAACGTTAATTACGCCGTTAAATTTGGATGGGCTATAAAACTTTTAGCGGCACTAAAGAGCACAAACGAAGCACTAACTTTCTACATAATTTGCATCGTTTGTGCTTCACACCTGTTCGCCAACTTAACGCACCTCCAGTAGGCCTAATATTAATCTAAGACAAATGTAAATTGCCCATGTTAGATGTCAAATAATTTCAAAAACTAACAAAAACAGGTAATAAAAAGCCTTATATCTGTGAAAATGTATTTATTTGTTGATATCTCCGTTACATAAATGTATAAAAACGTTAAATCAAATGTTTAATCTGTTAATTTTCAGCATAACCAGTGTTGACAGTAATCCCACATTTTACGCTAAAAACTAAGAAAATCGTAATAAATACATTCTTCTTTATATACAAGACAGCTTAACATAGAAAATTTTGACCACAGACTTGAGTTTTTATATTTTTTCGACAACTCATCCAAATAAGCCAATATCGCAGACTCGCTAACACTTGTTGCTCAGTTTTTATTACACCAATTCATAAACAATTCGTACTCTGCTTCATAAATTTTTAGTGATTTAGCTGGTAATAATTCCATACTTGCAGTTTTCGCTTTTTCTTTAATTTCTGGCGGAATGATTTTGTTTTCTAACAAAACATTGTTGTATAACAAAATAAGACAACAAAATCATGAGTGAACTTTGATCTGATAATCAAAATGACGTTGTCTTTGAAAAATTATTTTGAATCTGTTCAACTTAAGAATGTGTTGATAAATAAATTTATGTAAGTTATATAGGGGCACCACCCTTATTGCACAACATAAATATTACCTTGCATCATTCTGAAACTGCATAATTCGCAAGTCTTAATCAAATTCATAAGAAATAAGATAATCTCTGTATAACCGAGAAGACGCTCAGAAAGCGTCACTCTGGTAGTAACCACTGTAGTAGTTACACGTATCAATTATTGTAGTAAATAAAATTGTTTTAAAAAAAATAAAATACTACTTCAAGTATTTAACTGGCGCAGTCGGGTAGGATACCAACAACTTGCAAATTTCGAAAATTCAACCGAATTCAATTCGTTCAAAAATTCGCAAGGTCACTTTCAAGTGTTTAACTGGGTATCGAACACAACACAAGAAAACTACGTAACTTGATACCAATCAACCAAGCCACGGTTCTACTAGAAGTCACGAGAAGAACAACCCCGAAAGCAGATCGAGGTTCCTGTCTCACCCCAAGATCAACAAAGAAGACATCAACACCAGTGAAAGTGATGTGCAAATTAGTGCTACTAATGTAAGTACTCTTTTTATTTAACCACACACACTTTCGTCAAAGAAACACAACTGGAGTCTTTAATAGAAAAATTACGAAATTTATCAATCAAAATGAACGGTCAAGAAGCGCAAGCACAAGCTGGAAATATCTTCCAGACGCTAAACAAAGAGATTCTAAAAATGTTAGATCTCGCACCCACGTTTAGCGGCGATACGAAAACATTATCAAATTTGATAAATACCATTGATGAAATGATTACACTAATAAATCAAACCAACCCGTCAGATATCACGAAAAAAATCGTGTTAATGACACTAAAGAATAAAATCACCGGAAAGGCGGCTTTGAACCTAAATATTAGCTCCATTAAAACGTGGAATGAACTAAAAGAACATTTGAAGCAAAACTTCTCAGATACCAGATCTGAACACACCATTATGTACGAAGCCACCCATTACAAACAAACCAAAGAAAACATTTTGAAATATTTCGAAAAGTTCAACGACCTCTTTTTAATATATAAATCAAAAGTCGAATGTAGATATATTGTTAACATAAGTAAAACGATGGTAGACCATTCATTACAATATTTTGTGCAAACCTTTATTAATAATTGCAGAGAACCCTTTAGAAGCCAATTAGCAGCACGCAATCCAACTAAATTGACCGAAATTCTAAATTTATTAACTAATGACCTCCAATATATCCACAATCAACAAAGAGCCTCATCGTCTCAATATCCAAACAATAATCAAAAACCTATTCCAAAAAATAAAATAAAATTTAATACTGCTAAATACCAATCACCTATGCAGAAATTCCCCACCTCAACTCAACAATCATTCCAACAACAACCATTTCAACAACAACCATTTCAACCTAAACCTTTTGCTCCAAGAGAGAACTTTCGCAACTCACAATTTCAAAATCCAACTCCAATGAGTATACAAACCAGACAAACATCTCGTCCAAATTTTAACCAACCTCGCAATAACCAAAATTTCATTTCCGGAGAATTATTTAATCAAAATTTAAATAACGAAAATGAACAAGAAATTGAAAATGAATATTTTGAGCTCGAACAAAGTGTTGAAACCGAAAACGATTACATCGAAACTATTGAAAACGAAAATTTTCACATAGTCGAAACACCAGAATCGAATCCTTAACCAACAATTTTAGCAAACTACCATTCATTCAAGTTGGAAATTTTAAAATTCTCTTAGACACAGGCTCTACACAAAATTACATCCATCCCAAACTTTTAAAGCGAAATACAACTAAATTTCCTGAACCTTTCACTATTCACACTTGTAACGGAAAATCTTTCGGAACAGAATTCACATTCTTTAAATTCAAAAATCATAATCTCAAAACTTACATATATAAATTTCACAAAGATTTTGATATTCTAATAGGCGTACCAGGAATAGAATTACTCAAAACCAAATTTAATTTCGAAAAAAGAGAAGTAACTTTCTTAAATAAATTTAAATATAAATTTGAGTACCTAAATCAAAAAACTAATAAAAATTTAAATATGGAAACTAATAATTTAAAAATTCGCGACGATCATCTATCCGAAACCGAAAAACAAACTTTACTTAAAACATTATATAAATATAACGACTTAATATCTATCGAAAATGAAAAATTATCATTTACAAGTAAAATTAAACATAATATAAAAACAACAGATAATATCCCCATTTATACGAAACAATATAAATACCCGGAAGTCTATAAAAAAGAAGTACGAGAACAAATTGATAAAATGTTGAACGACAATATCATCCAACATTCTTATTCTCCATGGTCATCCCCTATTTGGGTTGTCCCAAAAAAATTAGATGCCAGCGGCAAACAAAAATTCCGAATTGTTGTTGATTACCGCAAACTTAATGATAAGACGATTGATGACAAATTCCCCATACCTGACATAACCGACATTCTCGACAAATTAGGCAAATCAAATTACTTCACCACTTTAGACTTAATTTCTGGATTCCACCAAATAGAAGTAAATAATGACGACATCCCAAAAACTGCCTTTTCAACAGACTTCGGACATTACGAATTTAAAAGGACTAAAGAACGCACCGTCTACTTTCCAACGACTCATGAACTTTGTCTTAAAAGATCTAGTCAATAAAATTTGCTTCGTTTATTTAGACGATATAGTAATTTTAGGAACTTCTCTTCAAGAACACTTACAAAACATAGAACAAGTTTTTCAACGATTACGCGAAGCAAACTTAAAAATTCAAATCGACAAATGCGAATTTCTCCGCAAAGAAGTCGCTTATCTCGGACATGTTATCACTACAGAAGGAGTCAAACCAAACCCGGACAAAATTCAAGCTATCAAAAATTTCAGTATTCCAAAAACAAAGAAAGAGATCAGATCTTTTTTAGGATTAATTAATTATTATAGAAGATTCATAGATAACCTTGCTAAAATTACTAAACCATTTACAAATTGTCTTAAGAAAAACAGTAAAATCGACATAAACGATAAAGAATATACAGCTTGTTTTGAAAAGTGTAAAACCCTCTTATCCAACAACCCCATTTTGCAATATCCGGACTTCTCACTGGAATTCATTTTGACAACCGACGCAAGTAATTACGCCCTTGGGGCTGTCTTATCGCAAAGAGATAAGAACAACAAAGATCTTCCCATAGCATACTTATCTCGGACCTTGAACGAACATGAGATAAATTATTCAACTACTGAGAAAGAACTCCTCAGCATAATTTGGGCTACAAAACAACTTCGCCCCTATTTATTAGGCCATAAATTCAAAATAATTACTGATCACCGTCCTCTTGTTTGGCTTAGCACCCTAAAAGATCCAAACCAAAAATTAATTCGGTGGAAATTAAAATTACAAGAATTTGACTACACTGTTGAATATAAACAAGGTTCCCAAAATTATGTAGCCGATGCACTATCACGCATCAAACCTAAATTTGAATTAAAATATCATGATTCTGATATCTTTGAATCCGATAACCCACTAGTACAATGCGTCTCACAAGATTTCAAAACATCCAAAGGATTTGCTGAACAAGTAAAATCAAAATATCCTACTAAAGAACTAATTAATTTAGATAACAAAATTTTTATTCAAAAACAACCAAGATTAATATTGCATCTCGTTACAAAGAAATCATTCAACGATAAGCCCACTTATCCTGATATAAGAAAATGTTTAAATAAATTATTAGATTACTGCATACAAAACGATATTGAACAATTAGACATGCCTCGTATCTGTTCAGGATTAGATAGCAAATCATGGACAAAAATAGAAGAATTAATTACAGATATTTTCGGAAATTCTTCCATTATCATCAACGTTTATAACGAACCAAAAGACCATGAGTTAAACGTAAACGACACTGACTCTATCATAGTTGAAGCGGGTTCAGACAACGAATCTACTGACACAGCACATTCCAATGACGAACATCCTATAAACGGTCTAACCTATATAGATAGCTGTATCAACACATGCAGAAATCAAATCGTAGTTAAAGAAACTAAAGGTAAAAACGAAATTAAAATAAACAAATTATTCGATGACAAAACTCAACGTTTTTACTTCTACTTAAATAAAGATAATAGTAACCAAAGTATTATGAACTTTATAAAAAACTACCTTCAACCCGGTATCACATACTACTGTATAATTCCTGAAAATTTTAAAACAAATTTTAACGCAGTATTACAAATATACTTTGACGCTGGAAGCTATAAACTTGTTTCTTGCAAACACATGGCTAAAGACATAGAAATCAAAGACGATCAACAATTGACAATACAGAACTACCATGAAGGCAAAACAAGCCATAATGGAATAACAGAAACCTATAATAAATTAAAGTCATTATATTATTGGCCTAATATGCTAAGAGACATACAAAATTATATAAACAAATGTAATACATGCCTACTAACAAAATATGAGCCTAATCCTATTCAGATTCCAATTATTCTCACACCCACCGCGGACAAACCTTTCGAAAAAATTCATATAGATCTATTATCATTGGAACAAACTAAAATCCTCACAATTGTAGATTCCTTTTCAAAATACGCAATAGCTTATACTATTAAAGATAAAAATTCAATTACAATACTAAACAAATTAATAAAATATTTCACACACTTCATGATACCAAAAGAAATTGTTTCCGACAACGGATTAGAATTTAATAATAAAATAATTCAAAATTATCTTACTCTAAGAAAAATTAATATTCATTACATTTCAATAGATAACCCTAACAGTAATGGAATCGTCGAACGTTTCCACTCTTCATTAATCGAACGAATGAGAATATTAAATCTAAACCCACTCATTAAGACATTAAAATTAAAAGAACGGCTTAACTATGCATTGCTAGCTTATAATAATAGTATTCACTCTGTTACGAAACGAACACCATCAGAGGTAGTATACGGATATAATTTCGAATCAAATCTAAAACCTGAAGAAATATTAGTAGAAGAATATTTACAAAAACATGCAGAAACTCTCAAAGAAATAAACCAACAGGTAAAAAGTAATATAGAACAAAATAAACAAAAATACGCTAAACCTCTAGAAACAGAATTCGCCATCCCCGAACAAGTTCATGTCAAAATCCATAAACGAAATTCCGGTAAAATTGAAAAACCAAAATATAAACGAGTTAATGTTAAAGATATAATAAAAAGAAGAGGACAAATACTCGACGATCAAAATAAAAAACATAAATTATCAAAATTAAAAAAGCCTCGTATTGTTACAGACTAATTCCATTCGGAATATCTCAAATCATTCCTGATGACAGAAATCCCGGGATCAATATTCTCGAACTAGGGACCGTTCACATCCAGGGAAACACCCAAATAATAACCCTTAAAATTTCACTAAAGAATCTATTCGAACAACAAACTCTATTAGAAAATAATATAGCTATTTTATATCAAAACTTAGAAAAGTATGACTTCCATAATAAACTAAATAACAATAAAAATATTCTTAATTCATTAATGAATCATATAAAAATGAAAATTCAATTATTAAACGTAAAAAGAACTAAACGCGGTTTAATAGACGGCTTAGGATCTATTATCAAAAGCATTACGGGAAATCTCGATTCAACCGACAAAGTAAGATATGATCAAATAATAGAAAACATTAATAATAATCAGAAAACTATTTCAAATAAAATAAATACCATAATTAAATTCAACAATGACATAACAGCCCAATTTAACGACAAAATTCACACAATTAACGAAAATAATAATATTTTAAATGTAAAACTAAATAATATTCAAAAAGACATCGGTAATATCTTAGACGAAATAGATGTTCTTAAAGCACAAAATTTAATAAACGAGTTTATACAAGTTGGACAAGATTTATATTTTACTATTATTCAATTAGAAGAAACACTCACATTCTGTAAACTAAACACTCTCCATTTCGGAGTAATTAATCACGAACAATTCTTAATCGAATTAAATAAAATTGATGATAAAAATCTAAGATCAATCATAATCAATAATATTCAGAATAGTGATATCCTAAAAACATATTGCTCCTACGACAATCCTAACTTGATAATCCTAATCGAAACTCCAGCCAACACAAGGATAGAAGAACTAATTCAAGTCACCTCAATACCCACCAAACTACATAATATTTTCGAAACCATTAATGTAATAAATGGTCTATACTCGAAAAATAGTTGTAAGATTAGATTACTTAATAAATGTACTCAGCTTAGAAATAAGGAATACTATTGTTTATCTCAAAGTAACGAATATGATAAATGCATAGATAATATTGTATGCTATAAAGATTTCCAGTTTTGCGAATATAATAAAATTTCACAGATAAATTCAGTTATCGAAATAAAGAATTCAAAATTAAAATACCTATTCTTTCCAAATAAAAAGGAAACTAAATATGTTTGTAATAATAATATTGTAATTCAGGAACTACAAGGAATATACCATACTGAAAATTGTATAGTAAATAATCAAATAGAATTCATGAACAACTTTGGAAATATAATCGAATTAAGAAATAACTTTACTCATACAAAAATAGAACATTTGGAAAGTAAGATAAAAAATATATCAATATTAAACGAAATGAGAGACAATAGCATTAATTTAGAATCTATATACTCTAATACTTCAAACAATGTTATCCACTATATTGTAATTTATACTATATTAATAATTATAATTATTATCATTGGATTATGTTATTTTAAAACATTTAAATGCAAAGATTATCTTATGAAAAGAAACAATTCTAAAATCAATACTAACGTTATCGAAATCAATGAAATTTAGTAAAAACTTAACATTATAAATGCTAGTTTTCCTTCTTAAAGGTGGAGGAGTTATGAAGGGGCACCACCCTTATTGCACAACATAAATATTACCTTGCATCATTCTGAAACTGCATAATTCGCAAGTCTTAATCAAATTCATAAGAAATAAGATAATCTCTGTATAACCGAGAAGACGCTCAAAAAGCGTCACTCTGGTAGTTACACGTATCAATTATTGTAGTAAATAAAATTGTTTTTAAAAAAATAAAATACTACTTCAAGTATTTAACTTGTATATAACTCGTGACCAAACAAGGCTTTTTTTCACTCGTGAGCATTAGAACACTCGCTGCCGATCGTGCCCTAAACGACTCACTAGTGAAAAAAAGCCCTGTTTAGCCACTTGATATATATAATACTGTTATTTTCCTTCTCTTTCTATGTTGTATTTTGTTAAGCCATTTAGGCATTTATGTACTATTCAATTTCTTTCGCATTCTAAGTTTACTTCTGATGATCACATCACAGCCGAAATACGTATAAAGTGTTAAATAAAATAGTTTTGAAACATAACCAAGTGCTTAATTATTATCCTGTATTTAAAATGTTTCAACGAGTGTCTACAGCACCTCTATCAATGTTATTAACTATAAAACTTAATTTCAGTGGTATTTTCCTTAACTTTCTGGTGCGTCGTCTACAGAATTCAATCCTTTGATACTAGCGATAACATATCATACTATGGACTTCTGGTGATGTATAGTTTTAACATATTAGTTGCATTATTATCAGCAATTCTTTTCGTTACCTACCACGCACATTTTGTAAAATTTGTGGATATTGTTGAGAAAATTGATGTCGAACTTAAACTACTTGGTGCTCATGTAAGTTATGGCGACGTATTTTGGTGGTGCATTACGTGGCTACACGTAGGATTTCTATTCATTGGGCTTGTAATATACAATAGACTTGATACAAGGTTTACTATGATTCTTGATGTATTTGCATTGTGTTACACCACCATATTAAGAATCTATTTACTTATTGCTATTTATGTGGTGTTCACAATAATTCACAATAAATTTGTGGCCCTGAATAAGTGTTTAAAAGCCTTGGATGACGAAGATTTATTTTTTAAACGGAAACAAATTCAACAGAAGAATCACGACCATGTATATATTCTTGAAAAAGTTACAGAACTTCATATGGATTTAATACAATCCACGGAGGAAACGAAAAAAGCATATGGATGGATACTTATGTTAAATGTAGTTGTAAACATTATACAAAATGTTTTCGGCTTTATATTTTTTGTATATGTTGGAAAGTTTCAAGAAATAACTTTCCTTGAAAGTATTCTTATACTCATAGCTTCAAATCTGAAAATTTCTCTTATTTTTTATCGCAGCCATACAATTGAAATACAAGTAAGTAGTATAAATAATACGATATAACTTGTATAATCAAATTTCTAAATATAAATTTCAGGCTACAAATGTACTACTTGCTCTTGGCCTTTTGAATATATTTTATTATGACAGAAAAACTGCAGTAACGGTAAGATTGGAATTATAATGAGTAGATTGAGGATTTTTAGACTTTTGCCTATTTTTTCTATCACAGATAAAACAAAATTGATAGCATGTATTTTTGTTTCTATCATTTTTATAGATGTATATATATATATATATATATATATATATATATATATATATATATATATATATATATATGTATATACAGGGTGTTCATTTTAAGTGGCGCACCATTGCTATCTCGAGAAGTATAAGAGCTACGAAGTTGGTTAAATTAGCAAACAATTTCTATTTTATATGACTACTTTAATATAAGAAACAAAAAATTTTTTAGACCAGTGGTTCTCAAACTACGGGGTGCAACTTTCTTATTTCAAATGGGGACCTATTTTTTAATTCGCTTATTCGATTCAGTATTTTTTTCTAAATTTAACGAGATATTTGTTTCATACCCTGACATAACAAAAACATGAGAAAAACGCTATTGAAAATGATGATAATTTAATTAAAAACTGATTGTTACAAGAGTGCTATGGAAGAAAACAATTGAATATTTGTTTCATATTAATTGTTATTTGTTAATGAAAAAGATTCTTTGATTTTAATCAGGAGATCAGGCCCGCTACTGAGTGTATGAGTTCAGGGTACTAAGCACTCAGTAGGGTGTAAGGTGGCGGTAACTACGGCCACGTGTTTCGACCTTATTTGGTCTGATCAGTGTAGTATACTACAATCTTTTTCACTAACAATTAATATGAAACAAAATATTCAATTTTTTGCTCCCATAACACTAACTAATATCTCGTTGAATTCAGAAAAAAATACTGAATCGAATAAGCAAATAAAAAAAATAGGACCCCATTTGAAATAAGAAAGTTGCACCCCGTAGTTTGAGAACCACTGGTCTAAATTTTTTTTTGTTTCGTTCATGAAAGTAGTAATATAAAATAGAAATTGTTTGTTAATTTAACCAACTTCGTAGCTCTTATAGTTCTCGAGTTAGCAATGGTGCGCCACTTAAAATGAACACCCTGTATATATATATATATATATATATATATATATATATATATATATATATATATATATATATATATATATATATATATATTAGACGATTTTTTCGGGGGGAAAACCCATAGTGGCTCTACTTTAAGAGGGTAAACTCAGATTAGTACCCTTCAAAACCCGAACAAAAAAAACACGTCCAACTTTGGCCATGTGTATTGAGTTGGAAAAAAATTGTCGACTCGATCCACACAAAAAGCATTGAAATTTGTTCAATTACCTGTGCAGGGCCCAAAGAACGAAGTTCCTACGACGATTTGGCACAAAGTTATGGACGTTTGAAAAAAGTGCATTTTGTGGTTTTTTGACTCATAAATCGGAAGTTTTTTGACGATTTTTTTTTTCACGAATGAAATTTTCTTTCAAAATTTCTAATATTTTAGGCAATTTGAGTTATACACACGAAATATCCAATTTCATTTTTAAAGAAGTCAGCAAATCTCACGAGTTTAAATTTTCTCGATATTGAAGGTTTGCTTAAAGTTTAAAAATTTAAGCAGCCGGATGCTTGGCTTTGGCATTTAGAAGTTTACTTTGGTTATATTTACAAATTCAAGTAATAATAGTTTTACTGATTTTATTTTAGTATTATTTTCATTAATATTCTTTATGGTTGATCTTGTTCGTCGATGTTCCGACTTGTAATAATAATAATAATAGTTTGCAAAACGCCAAGAAACTTATTATACGAGTTCCACAAGATGCAGATACGAAAAAAATTGTTTTCGGCAATGTTTTCGCTTTTAATGTACAAAATGGCTGTTGTCTTTTTAATTGTACTTATCCAATAGCCTCATCTCCATAATTATCTCTTGTAGCTCTAAAATACATCGACAATGTGTACTTATAGGTGTAAGGAAAGCACCAAAAAAATCATCTAGTTTTAACGTTTCTCACCTCAGCACTTTAATATTTAGCACTTTTAGCAAAATATTTATTTAAAATATCTTTTATTGGCAAATTACTTGAATCAGCTTTCACAAAGGCAGATTCCATTTTGTTATTAAATGTTTATAGCAAGGGTAAACAAAAAAAAGTAAACATAGAGTAGTTTCATTACCATAGTTACAGTGTTACAGAATGACAGCAATGTATTAGAGCGTTTTTTTAAATCAGTAAACATAGGGATAATTAACATACTAAAATAAATATGAAATATAAATTAAAGAAATGATAAATTATTTATTTATGTTTTCTACACTTAAGAACTAGGTAGACACTTAAAAAATAATATGTACAATTGTGACAGAATGAATGTTAAACAATTAAAAAATCGAATTAGTGCTGCTTCCCAAAATATTACTCCCCCAGCAAATAACTAATGCTATAAATTCTTTTTATAATCGTTTAGGATATTGTTTAGAAGAATTTTGAGCATTTAATTAATATAAAAAAAATTCTCATTAGTTTACTGCATCTACCTATTTCTTAATTGTAGAAAACATAAATAAATAATTTATCAATTCTTTAATTTATATTTCATATTTATTTTAGTATGTTAATTATCCCATATAAAAAAAACGCTTTAATACATTGCTGTCATTCTGTAACTATGGTAATGACATGCCCTATGTCTACTAATAAAAAAGACTCCCTATATAGGTAGTGTCACGGTCAAAGAAGATTAGGTTTATCAACTAATAAGATTTTGCCGGTCACCGCCATACCCTCCGTTGGGCGGCGCTGGTGTATAACTGGAGGTAGAGCGGACTGGCCATATAAGCGTCCGGTGCAATCACCAGGCCAGTTTGATAGTCCCAATCCGTCCCTGGTCTATATAGAGTTTAAATGAACAACATAAATGTTTTAAAAGGTAAAACAAGATCATTACTAAACGTCAGATTTGACACATCAACAACTTATTTACACGCGCACTATGGAAACCTACCTCCAATGATACAACAGAGACATCTATCTAAAGGTACTCATCCTGACCGCATAGAAACAGTGTACTCGTAAACGAATAGGGAGTCGTACAACCTAATCTTTTTGACCGTGGGTAGTGTTATAACAATAAAACAATAGTTTAACACGACACTCTTGATTTAACAGGTTGATACTTATTGACAATATAGTTTGACGTTTCTGATAATACAAGCACAAGTGTTTGAATTGACAGATTTCGATAAATTTAAACCAAATTAAAATTTTTATATGGAGCTTACAGTTAGCTATGACCCGTCTTAATAGAGATTTTTTTCTCTTTTCAACGATATAAAACACAAGTACATTGAAATTAAAATAAAGGCAGAAATTACATAATCTTTATTTTTCAACTGTTTTTATTAAGGGAAATCACAAATATTGATTTTTATAAAAAGTATATATAAGAGAGAAATGGCACAAACCGCATTTAAAAATCCCTTGTAGTTTCTGAGATATAAGCGTTCAAAATTTATGTCCAAATTCGAAAAAATTATTATTCACTTGGCATTTGTTTGGGTGAAAATTCATTATTTTTTAAATTTTGGATCATTATAATTAACTTTCGAGGAATCCAATGTGGTATAATAATAATTATAAATATTTTACCGATAGTCGTAGTCTTTCTTATTCTTTCTTATTTTAATTTCAATGTACTTGTGTTTTTATCGCTGAAAAAAAAAAATTCTATTAAGACGGGTCATAGCCAACTATGAGCTAGTATGAAAATTTGAATTTGGTTTGAATTTCTCGAAATCTGTAAGAGATGCTGTGAATTCCTCGTTAAAAACTACATGTATGACTACATGTGTTTAAACAAAAATATATCAAAATATAAATTATTTTAATCCTAAAGCAAGTACAATAATGAATAACAATACATAACAATAATGAAATTGTTTTTCCTCTTGATTAATTTGTATTATCCTTATCTATTGTTATTCATTGTTGTACTTGCTTTCGAATAAAAATAATTTATATTTTAATAATTTTTTGTTTAACCACATGTTGTCATACATCGTTGAAAAGAAAAAAAAAACGCTATTCAACCATGTAAAAATCCAATATGGCGCCCATTTAAAATAAGGAAGTTACTATTAATACACTCGAGGAAAAAATTAGGGGAAAATTTTTTTGTTGACGAAAAATGTCAAATTTTCAAACCTTGATAACTCGGTTGCATTAATCTTTTGGGTTTTAAAAAGATCAAAGTCTCCTCTTTCGAATGATGTACCTGAAAGCTACATTCGATACATCTCATGTCCCGTAAACCACCATAGACAAAAAAAAAGATTTTGACTGAAACAAATGTCCAACTTTAACAACTTGCACAAAAAAAATTGTAGACCATATTCAAGGCAAGGACATTAAAGTTCACACAATTTCCTTTAAAGTTCAAAACAGAACAAGTTTCTACGATGATTTGATCCAAAGTTATGAGCATTTGAAATTTAAAATATCATAAGAATGTCATGTTTAGTATCGCGTGTTACCTCCGCGTTGCCTTTCACTTCTGCACAACGCTCTCGCATGTTGATGAGACGACGAATTTGGGCCTGCAGAATGCTCCACCAGATTTCGCGAACCCTCGCGAACATTTCATCGGTGTTAGCAGGTTTATGTGAAAACTTCATAACTTTGCACCATGTTATCGCAATTTTTCGAACTTATGAGGTTTTCATAGGAAAATGAAAAAACTGTATTGGCAATTACTCAAATTGAGTCAACAATTTTTTTAACGTGGTCCGCAAGTTGCCAGAGTTATAGACTGACAACAACAAAAACGGTGTTTTTCTATGGGGATTGAGAGGAGGTAAAATAAGTTTGACTGAAGATCGGCTCACACAGCTGTAAAGTAGATATTTTGAGCTTTTTAAAACTCTCCTTTTCATCGATATTGGCCCATACCCATCGGAGTTATAACCAAAAACGCTCAAAATGCACTTTAAATTTCAAATGCTCATAACTTTGGATCAAATCATCGTAGAAACTTGTTCTTTTTTGAACTTACAAAGGAAATTCTGTGAACTTTAATGTCCTTGCCTTGAATATGGTATACAATTTTTTTTGTACTCCGTGCAAATTGTTAAAGTTGGACATTTTTTTCACTCAAAATCTTTTTTTTTTTCAATGGTGGTTTACGGTATATGGGATGTATCGAATGTGGTACACCATTCGAAAGAGGAGACTTTGATCTTTTTAAAATCCAAAGGATTATTGATTTTGGGTCAAATGCTACCGAGTTATCAAGGATTGAAAATTTGACATTTTTCGTCAACAAAAAAATTTTCCCCTAATTATTTCTTCGAGTGTATCTTGGAAATCGCCATCTTGAATTTTATTCTAACATCATTTTTGAGTTTCTCTCATCAAATCATGTAACTTTTATATGAAACATTTTTTTATATCATTTATAATTACGGAGTAATTTGCCTTTTTTATAAATCGCGATTTTCAGTTTTTTTGAATAACTTTCAAACTGTTTGGAATTTTAAATGTTTCTCAACGGAATCTAAATAAGCCCTAAAAACTGCACAAAATTGCCCATATAACCGACCTCGTAGCTCCTATAGTTTCCGAGATCCCAATGGTGACCCAATCAATTTGGGACAGCCTGTATGTATATATACAGGATATCTTTGTACTTCGGGAAAAAAATTAAAGGGTATATACTATAAGACGTACTGATCATGGAACAAAAAGATTTTTTTCAAATTCGCAAAATAATTTGCATGGTATTTAAAGGAAACATTTTGTTAGCCACTGGTTGATAGCTATTTTTAATAATTTTAATTAAATCTACTAATAATACAAGTAGTAATTGTTTACACAACGCCAAATAAATGCCTGATGTTGTGTAATTAAAAATTATGTTTCTTCTATAAAGTACGCTGTTTCAGTGGTTCTAAAAATGTTCATTTCAAGTAAACCACCCTTAATTTTGCCAATTTTAAAAAAATCTTATTGTTCCATGATCAGTACGTCTTACAGTACATACCCTTTAATTTTTTTCCCGAAGTACAGAGTATATATCGCACACCTAGATCAAAACAGTGTTAACTCAAAAATTAGCATTTTTGAGTTATTCATTTATTCGGATTCTATAAATGAAGTTGCATGAACAACAAAACAGATTTATCTATATCTTGAGTATTCTCCAAAAGATGGCGCTTTAAGTACTTTTTGCTGAATGAATGAGTCTATAATACCACCACCTAAACTGTTGCAATCTTAGTTTATGTCAGGACATCAAGTAGAGTGCATGTACGTTGGTAGTACAAAACTGTTTTATTTCGAGTTACATCAGTTTTGTTGATAAAATTAGTTATTTTGTTTGGTATTATTTAGAATTACTACAGTGTTGGTGACTAAATCTTGATCGACTCGACGAATATTCATTGCTGGATTTTGATTTACAACAGTTTTAATTACTGAGGTAAGTGACATTTTTTTGTTTATTTTGACTTCTTTCGGTTTTGAAGAAAAACTTTTGACATTTCTAGTTACTTCAGTTTTGTTGAGGCGTTATTTAATTCTCATTATTTCTTAGAGGAGCACAACAAATTTATTTTAGATAAAGTGAACCAATATATTTTAAAAGTTAAAACAGCTTTTTGACTATACCGTAGCAAAAATAGTGCAAGTTACATTTCAAGAGATTATTTTTGAGATGGTACTCTTTTGATGATAATTGAGAGTACACAGATATTTTCTACTGTTTCAGAAAGATGAATGGGCGTGGACGTTTATTAGTCAATATGGTATTAGAAAAAGATAAAGAGAATGTCAGCCTTAATATTCCATCTGAATCCGAGGAGTTGCAGCCAATTATTATACCAATAGAAGAAGCCATGGCAATTTCAAACATCCAATCCAATCAAGAGACCTACATAGCTTCACCTAACATGCTAAACAAACAATTAGATTACTATATTTCACCAAATCGAAGTGACGAAAGTGACTTTGACGATTCAGATGCGGATCCAAATTTTTCATCTTCAACCAGCAGCAGCTCCAAAAGTTCATCAAGCGACAGCATCAGTGCAAATTCTGAGACTGAAGAAGAAAATGTAACTCCTCTTGATGCTGATCGACCTGTCACTGCAGAAGATACTGACCTAAACCAAGAGCCTATCACGGAAGAGAAAAAAGGAAAGAAGAGAGTAAGAAAACCAGTCACGTGGAAAACAAAAGTAGCAAAAATTCTAAGAAATTCTGACAAAGCCTACCACTCTTTATCTAAATCAAAAAAGAAAGTTCCAGCGTGAAAACTCCGCCCGCCTTGTGGAGACAAGTGTCGGCTGAGATGTAAAACCAATTTTGACGAACCATCAAGGCAGCAACTTTTTGATGCATATTGGAAACTTGCTGATCTTCAAAGGCAGAGAGAGTTTATAGTACGACACTCACAAGAAATCAATCCAAGATACAGATACTCAAGCACACAAAATTTAAGAGGTCTAAATACGGCATTTTATTTTGAAATTAATGGGTCAAGAATTAGAGTGTGTAAAACATTTTTCAAATCCTTTCTTGACTTGAATGATAGAGTTATTAAAACTGCACTTTCCAAGAAATCAGAGTCAGGTGTAATAGAAGGCGAATTGAGAGGAAAACATGGGAAGCAACCAACTATTGATCCTGAAGTAAAGAAAAGCGTCATGGATTTTATAAATTCTATTCCGAGGATTGAATCGCACTACCTAAGAGCTCAAACAACCAGAGAATTTATTTGCAGTGACAAATCTTTAGCCGATTTATATCGGGATTATAAAGCATTACGCGAAACCAAAGGCTTGCCTTTAGCTACGGCATCAACTTTTAACAGAATATTCAATAATGATTTTAATATTTCTTTCTTCATCCCTAAAAAAGACCAGTGCGACCTTTGCGAAAGTTATAAAAATGCGAATGAAGAAGAAAAACTAACATTATACCAGAACTATGAACAGCATCTCAAAGAAAAGGCTTTGGCAAGGACAGAAAAAGATAATGATAAGACCAGGACAGATGGTACCATTGTAGCGGTTTACGACTTGCAAGCCGTTATGCAGGTGCCAAAAGGACAAGTATCGCTCTTCTTTTATAAGTCTAGAATTAACTGTCTAAATTTTACTGTCAGTGACTTAGAAGCAAAGGATGTGGTTTGTTTCTTTTGGGATGAGACCGAAGGAGCAAGGGGAGCTGTGGAAATTGGTAGCTGCATACTTAATTATATCAAATCTTTATTGGACCAAAATCTCGAAAAAGGAATTGACATAATTTTCTACTCAGATAATTGCTGCGGACAACAAAAGAACAAATATCTGTTGTCTGTCTATGCTTACGCTGTTGTCAACATGAGAGTCAAATCGATTACGCACAAGTTCCTTATACGCGGTCACTCTCAGAATGAAGGTGACAATGTGCATAGTGTCATTGAAAAACAAATTAAGAGACACTTGAAATCCGGCCCCATCTACTCACCGCACACATATTCAACATTGATTCGCACATACAAAAAGACAGGACGACCTTACAAAGTTGTTGAAATGACTCACGACAAGTTTTACGATGTCAAAGCTTTGCAAGAGTCATGGGGAAATAACTTCAATATAGATGAAGACAGATCTCAAGTCAAATGGCATGACATCAAAATACTTAGAGTAGAAAAGGAGCATCCTGAGGCATTTTTCTATAAAACATCATTTGCAGACAATACATTCAAAAAAACTTTTGTGCGCAAGAGAAGAGCCGCAAATAAATCATTTATTTCTGTTGATTTAACTCGAGCATACACAGAAAAAATTCCATTATCTGATGCGAAAAGAAACGACATTCAAGTCCTGATTGGTAAGAATGTAATTCCAAAACAGTACTATGATTCATATTTTAAAAATGTGTTAGGACATAATTAAGTTATTATTATGTAGGTAAAATAAGAATTTACCTACTATTTTTGTGGATTAGAACGTGATTTTAAATATTTTGATCTCAGAAGTGCCATTTTAATATAATTATTTTATACTTTAGAATTTTTGTTTACAGTCAGGTTTATAAATAATTACATATTTTTGATAGAAGTTTATGTTGTTTTTGTATTTAATTTTGACAGAGATTGCAAAACTGTTTCTAAGCTAGCTACCTAACTTAATAGAGGTTAAAAGAATATTATTTATATGTTTAACTACTTGTTGAAGTTTTCTAAGAAATTTATTTCGTTCAATTTTGTACAGGAAGATTTTTCGTACTAAATAAAAACTATATTTCTATGAGACCATTGTTTTCTTACTCGACCCAAATGAAACTAAAATAAATAACTACACTTTTTTCGAATTAACAGTTATACTTTTTGCCCAGTTAAAAGTGAATCAAGTCAAAAAAATGTCAACAAAACGGTTTCAACTTCAAATAATGGAAAAAAAATAATTAAATTTGTCGTACAAAACTATAATATTGATATTATTAAAACTCTATTATTGTTGATAACACAATATAAGAAAAATGTAGAAAGCAGAAAAATTAATCAATAAAATTATCTCCAGATATAAAAAATAAATAATTATTATGAACATGCATTTAGCAGTACGTAGCACACGAGCTTTAATGTAGAATATTACTTAAATAATACTAATAAACAGGGCGGCTATAGGATTGTAAACACTCTGTAATGGGATAGTACGGTTCTGGAATAATAGTTCAAAGTGAGGGCGCCACCGGGCAAGGCATGACGGACGACGAGACGGATGACAGAAGACTGGAGGGGATGGAAGATGATGGCCGACAGGACGCGGTAAAACGTGAAGGAAGAGTGAAATAAAAGTGTCAAAAAGCAGAGAAAAAGTGTGGTGAAGGTGTGAAAGATAGAAGTAAAAACCAAGTCTAGAGTTAGAACGTGGCCATAATCAACCAGAAAGAGCCCAAACCAAACTTAAACAAATTGTTGTAAAGTGTTAACCCCATTGTTGTAAGTGACTAGTTTTGCGTGTAAAGTGTACATTTCTGTGGTTTAATTATACTATTTCAATTTTCTGTCAAAGCTGGTTATTTTTTACATTTCACAACCCACTCAAGAATTCACAAACTAGCCGTAACCCTGAGATAAAAGATTCCATTACAACTCTACTGAAAATCATTTATGCTCCCAGTGCGAAAGTTATAAAATTAAATTTAGTTTCTCCGTGACACAATTTTAAAGAAAAATAGTATTTGTAGCTATTAATATAACAAGAATATTTTGGTTGTATTTAACGTATTAAGTCCGTAACTAATGAATTATAAGTATCTAACGTATTATAAGTAACTAACGTATTATGTTGTTTATAATTATTAATAAATGTTGCATATTAAAAGGTAATAACAGTTGATGATGCGATTAAGAATATAATAATAATTTGGCAAGTAGTTATCTCAACGGTAGAGTGTCCGCCTAGTATGCTAGCGGTCCTCAGGTCGATCCTAGCAATCGACAATAATACCACTGGGTCCGAGTGATTGGATTCCACGATAATAACAGCTACCATTCTGTAATTGGGAGTTAATTCTGGTGAATGTTACCATCAAAATAAAATCTAATGTGGCCAGCACATAACCTTCTGCATTGGCATTGTAATAATTATTGAACTTGGTAATAGACTTTCATTGTGATTATGTAATAAATTTTATATTTTTCACAGCTTTGATAAAGATGATAATGTGCTTCAAGTAAAGAACCCTAGGTATAGGAATCCGGTTCACAGATTTTATTAAATTAAAATCAGTTTTTTGTAGAATGGATAATTAAATTTATAAATTCCATATTTAATGCCCAGTTAATAATATATTTCTTAAAAAATGGTACCACAATTATTTCAAAAACTTTACATTAAATTTGTTGTTGACTGCATCCCAGTAATTTTTCTCCATTCCTCATTCCACCACCATTCAAGTAAATTACTTTATCTTACTCACATGTCTGTTCATGTGTCACATAGACATTTTTATTTTTAAATAATTTATCTTCTATAGGTGCGTTCGGATATTCAACACCGTGTGCACTTTTTAATCAATGTACACCGAAGTCGTTCGTTTATTCCATTTTGTGTACACCGTACACAAGTAGTAGCGTTCGGTAAAACTCGTGTAGTGAGTAGTGTGTATGAGTGTATAGTGCTTACACCATTAGCCCTACCTCAGACAGTGTAAATTTTATGTGCACGATCAGCACGATGCTTTTGGCGCTTGAAACAAAAGTGACAGTTTCCAAACAATGGCAGATATACAATAATTAATGTACGTTTGTGGCGTTTGCGACGCAAAATTTACTGACATTAAGAAATACAATTCATTCTAAAAGTCATACATTTACAAGTAAGTATAATTAATAAATATAATTGAACAGTGGTCATAAACTACTTGTTTGAGATTATAAAATTAAATAATTATGCTCTTTATACTATATAAAACTAATTATACCCAAAGAAATATTGTTTATTAATATGTAATTCTGTCCGAAAATAGTTTTATTATCCAAAATGAACTTACGCTATGGACAAAAAACTATGTCTATGTGTTTTTACTTCTTTGTACGAAGTAAAAAGGAAGTATTGTAAATTTCACACAGGTAACGAAAATATTTATTTATTTTCCTGGGCACTTTTGATGCATTGCAATCAATAAAATCTTATGAATATGTTTGTAATGAAAATATAACGGATGAGCAAGTAGAAGTTTCCGTTGAAGAGAACAGTATTGAAGATAAGAAATTATGGACAAATGATTTGATATTATTTTTAATACAAAAGGTTAAGAAATAATCATGAATTTGACACTGAACTTAAAAAATCTGACGTGGACCCCACGTGACTTCCTTGTACGCCTTGTGTGTTCATACTTTTCTTAATAACTAAAATGTAGAATAATATAAAAAATTCTTTTAACTTATTATACTAGTATACTCACAAATATATTTTAGTCATTTTATTTAAACTGCAGAAGAAGATATAAAGCATATTTTACTATTGTCACTGTCATGTCATAAACATTTAAATTTTACGTAGTAACAAATGTTAATCGATCATGGACTACAAGATATACCGAAATACTAAATTATAAATATATACTTTAATTATTCTTAAATGATACCAGATACAAAAATATTTATAAAATACCGATTGTAGGTAATAATCACATAATCTTTCATTTAAAATAAAAAAAATTGTCTTAAATTAAATATTTATCGAATTTTTTTTTAAATTTACTACTTCCGGTTTGTAGATTGAAACAAAAAATAGGAGGTGCACAACTAGATGCTATAACAGTCCTAAATACAAAATTTCAACTTTCTACGTCTAACTGAATTTGAGTTATGCGACATACATACGTACGAACGTACGTACATACGTACAGACGTCACGACGAAACTAGTCATAATGGATTCAGAAAAGGTCAAAACGGATATTTCCATCAAAATCTGAAAACCGAAATTTTTCGCGATTACAATACTTCCTTATTACTCCGTACAAGAAAGTAAAAAAGCGTTTGGATGAAAATTGCACGCTTATGTTCTAGACAAGCAAATAGAACTTTATTTCACATTTACAATGTGATAACAAATGGAAATGGTTGAAAAGAACCTACAAAAGCATTTTACAACATAATAAGACATCAAGCAAAAATAGACGGCGTTAGAAGTTCTTCGACGTCATTCATGAATTTATTTATTTATTTATTTATTATTAACAACCACTCAACAGGATATAAGAAATATCCCAATTACAGAGGGTTGGAAAATACAAAGATATACAGAAATACCAGCAAAACGAGTAGTACAACAATAATAGCAATTAGCATTAAAAATAAAAAAATACTAGAGTATACATACATGAAAATAAATCTTAACTATTATAATACAAAATCAGTATAAATGTGTTTAAACAAACATAATAAATTACAAATTACAAGGATGATAAAAATTTACACAACGCATTTTTGAAACGTTGAAACGAAAAGTTGAAAATATCAAGTTCAATTTCAGATTCCAGTTTGTTAAAGATGAAGCATAATCTTCGAATGGGGGCTCGGAATTCATAATTAGTTTTAACAATCATATTGTTAAAAGTATATTTTAGTTTACAAGGTCTACAAGGCATACGAGGCACATTAATATTACCCAAACTTGAGCTATCATCAATTTGATTGTGCAACAATTTATGTAAATATAAACAGGAAATTAATTTGCGCCTATTTTCAAGTGATATGATGCTGAATTGTGATAAAGAATGAGAATAACTATAGCTAATTGAATTATACGAGTGGAAAAATTTACGAGCACAAAATCTGACAAATCTTCTCTGTATGCGCGCAATTTCAATATTATGAATATTATACAGTGGATTCCACATAACAAGACAATATTCAACTTTGGCTCTGACAAATGAATTAAATAAGGATTTGAGTGTTGTTATGTTTCTGAAGTGGTGAGAGTTTCTAATTATGAAACCTAAGTTCCGATAAGAACATTGAATAATATAATTGATGTGGAGTGTGAAAATTAATTTAGGATCAAAGATAACACCCATATCCTTTATTTGAATGACTCTTTCTAAACCAACACCATCCATGTGGTAATTATAATCAACTGTATTTTGTTTCATGGAATATGTCCTGATTTTGCATTTTTTAATATTAAACAGTAAATTTGAGGCAGAGGACCAAGCCAGCAGATTGTTGATATCTAATTGCAAATTCACACAATCAGCGTAAAAAAGCCAAGTGGGAGGAGTTGATAGACTCAGCTGAAAATGATATCTGGGGCAAGCCATACCAGCTCATTGTTAAAAGGGCTAAGCTAGGCACAACAACGGCCCCCTCAGGGAACATGGTTGAGAAAATCGTAGACCAGCTATTCCCCTCACGCAGGATCATCCCGTGGGAGGCTGTAGAAATGGTAAATTTTCCACCAATAACTGAGGAAAATGTTAAAGCTGCAGGAGGGAAAATGAAATCTAAGCGAGCTCCAGGACCGGATGGTATTCCGCCAGAGGCTATCAAGCTTGCATCGGATACTAAACCAGAATGGTTTCTGACAGTGTTTAATAATGCTCTTAGGGAAGGTGACTACCCTCGTAGTTGGAAAAAGACAAAACTTATACTGATACCGAAGCCCAATAACCAGGACATCACCGACTCTGCGTCTTTCAGGCCGCTGTGTCTGCTAAATATGGCAGGTAAACTGTTCAAACAAATCCTAAAACAACGAATTGTGTAGCATTTAGAGGAGGGAAATCTCTTGTCCAATAATCAGTGAAGATTCCGCAAGGGTAGATCGACAATCCAAGCTATTAAAAAGGTCATGGGTATGGCTAACAAAGAAAAAGTCAAAATGAACAATCGGGGCTTCTGTGCATTTATCGCGATCGATATCAAAAACGCCTTTAACTGTGTCCCATGGGCAAGAATATTATCGGCAGCACGTAGAATGGGATTCGCTGAGTATTTGGTAAATATCATCGGCGCATACCTTGATGATAGATATACAGTATACACAAACAACATACGAAATTAGTTGTAGGGTGCCGCAGGGCTCTATACTGGGACCGATTTTGTGGAATATATTCTACGATGAGTAGCGGTTACCCATACTAAGTAAGACCCAGCTAGTAGGTTTCGCCGATGATTTAGGTATTCAGGTAATCGGCCTTAGCGAGGAAGAGCTAGTCGCCAGGGCAAACACGACAGCGATGGATGTAGTTGAGTGAATCGAAGAGAATGGTCTGGAAATAGGTTCCATGAAGACCGAGGCGGTCCTCCTCATAGGAAGGAAAAGAGCTGGAAGAGTCACTTTCCAAATAGGGGGACAGGAAATGACCTTCCTTCCACACGTCCAAAACACTATTACTAAATCGGATAAATCTGTCATGGCCCTGAAACGACTACTTCCTCGGGTATCGGGCCCCAGCGAAAATAAGAGGAGACTGCTTGCAGTAGCAGCCCAGAGTATAATTTTATATGCGAGCGAAGTTTGGGGAGTTGCGCTAAAGTATGCAAAAGGTCAGACAATATTTAAGGAAGCTAATAGAACACTAGCGCTAGGGATAAGTAAGGGTTATCGTACAACGTCCACTGAGGCATGGCCGTCTCTATTTATCAGGCCGGAGTGTGCACATTATGGCAACAAGACTAGCGGTCCTATTTTCACAAAACGAACGAAAATGAATACATTACTTTTTCAACTTATTTTTAAATTACTCAGAAACTACTGCAGATATCGTAATGAAATTTTTACCAGTTATTTTCATATCAATGTTCTTCACAAATATAAGTTTTTAATTGGAAATTGTTTATAATAAAATTGTAATAATCATTTAAAAGATGCTATGTTCATAAATAATGTAAAAAGTAATGTGCTGCTAACTTTTGTATTTGTTAAAATAGACATATAGTATAAGCGTACGAAGTGTGGAGAAATGTTCAAATTTTATTCTGTTAAAAGAATTATAACGATATCTTAATTGTATCGTGAGATATTTAACTTAGAAACTAAAATTTAATGCGTTCACTCTCCATTATTATAAGCGCGCAAGACCGCTGTTACTGTTTCTGAGTTCCCGGTAGCCGTGTTTAGGTTCAGCTACATTCAGCGTTCGTCGTCACTTCTTGTTTATAATTTAGTAAAATACTAAATCATATTTAAAATTGAAGGTAAGAAATATTAATAAAAACTTATTAGTCCTATTATCGTAATTATTTTTCATTTTTGTGAACACAAAGAAAACAAAACTAAATTTTAAAGTAAGTTGATTGTTGTCATCATACCGTTTAAAATAAATGTTTCTCTTTCTATCAAAATTAAAATAATGTTATGTGTAATAGAAGAAGAAAAAACTGTTAATGAATATTGTAGGTACTATTTAATTTGTAATTTTTGTATATATCAGATGCCACGTCGTTGCTCTGCGCCAGGGTGCAAAAGTAATTACGATTCCAAAAATAAGGATGTTTACGTAACAACTTTCAAATTTCCAAAAGATGAAAAGTTATGTTGTGCAAACTTATTTATTTTATACGTTGTTCAATTATACACTTGAAAATTCTATAATTAAACATGTTTTTACTGCATATTTTTGAAATTTCCCATACAACGTAAAGCACGCGTAGGACCACTACCGGTACTCGGTGCGCTGTTGCCAGTGTGAAGACTCCGGCCTGATAAATAGAGACGGCCATGACTGAGGTAGCGGAGGTGCTGGCGAGATTAACCCCCCTTAGTATTCTGGCAGAAGAGAAGCTACTGGGCTATAACCAACCAAAACTCTCCATTATGATAAAGGTGGATGCCAGATTTAAGGCGTGGCAAGAGCGCTGGGACAATGACAGACGCAATGTATGGGCACATGTGTATCGGAACTTCCTCCTGTTTCATTTTAGTAAATATATAGTTATAGGTTGTAGAATATAATTTGTGTTCTTTTTGTGATGTTAAAACATTTTTATATTTTATTAATAAAATACATAAGTACTGAAATTATTATACTATTGTATATCTATTATTATAGGAAGTGAATTTATTATATTATTCCTTTTAATAGTGGCTTGGATATGTGCATCATCTTCGTCTAAATCGTGAAAAATTTTTGGGTTGTTTTCGTTTTCGGCCCGACATTCTTCTTCAATATCAATAAAATTCTCCAACAAATCTCCTCAGCAAACAAATGTTGTGTAAAACGCAAGCCCTAATAATTAACAACGCTATTAAATCTAGTATAACGGTTTCAATCACAGCACGACTTTTACTTAATATTAATTTTTTTGTCGCAACGTCAAATTTCCGTAATTCTTAAAACCAACGAGTAGTTTTTCGTCTAGCTTGTACGCTAAATCTCCTATTATGTGACTATCATTCGGGAATGTAACATTATTATTTCTTATTCTGGTATATAATCGGATCGTTTGAATAATGTATAATCGTGCAATGATCCTGCTTCCCCAGCATAAACATGTGTAAAGAGCATATAACTATAGCACACTCCTTGTAATAACACAGAATGATAATGTTTTCTATTTATATAATATGAATTGTGATTTTCCTTTGGAGCTACAATCCTAATATGAGATCCGTCGATGGCTCCGATGTCACCTATAAATAAAATTTACATTCCTTCACGAGGTAAATTTGTTAAAAATTTAACTAGATATATCTACCTGGCATTTTTGTAGAGGAAAATTCTCGGATAACTGTTACTGTTCTTTCTTCTGTTCGCCAACAAATTATTCTAAACTTATTATATACTTTTACTATACAATACACTCCAACAAGTCGATTTGCTAACTCCAAATCTATCTGCTACTGAACTGAAACCAAATAAACACATACACAGTAAAAAATCTGTTGTTAAATTTAACACTGAGAGTGGTTCCAATTTATCCACACCGAGTAGAGTTAGTTTAACCAAAATTCATTTTGGTTACATTACTCACGCTGTTTGGTTAAATATTAACCAGTTTGTGGGTGTTACGTTTTCGGAGGAGTGGTTAAATTTTTAACCAAATCTAGTGTTAAGATTTGGTACAAGGAACACGCATTCGTGTTTTTTAACCAATGTATGGTTAAGTATTTAACACAAAGACGTGTACTTTTATTATTATGAGTGGTTAAATATCTAACACTATTATTATGGTGCTTTTATATGAGTGGTTACAAAATATGCATCCTGGTTAAAAAAAAATATCAAACTTTATTACAAATATTATTTTTTAAATTACCTATATATCATTATCAGTATAGAGCCTGTCATTCTGAAGTTGATGAAGAGAATTAAGAATCTACAATTATTATAATTATATACATAACACCATAAGACAAATAGGTACAAAAAATTCGTGTTGTGAAGTTTAATTACATGAAAGACTGAAAGTTGTACGTATACAAGTGGCTTATGGATAATCATCCAACGATGACTATTTAATTTTAACAATCTTTTTTATCTGTACCCATCCGTATTTCTGTTCCAAAATCGGTATTTTTATAGCTATAATCAAAATTATTAAATCGTAGTATAAATACAAAATATAAGAATAAATATTTTCCAAACATCTACACGCAGCATTGACAATATCTTCATATGCCCATTTTCAATGTGCAATTATTTTTGAATCACTCATTATATATTTTTTTATTGGCGAGTATGCTCTATAGAGGTGTGTCTAAAAAGTTCGCGGAATTCCCTCCCCACGGTTTGTCGTGTAGTAGTTGGGGCAAGCCAGTGACCTCGCCCCATTCTTTGTACTCTAACTGAACCTCAGTCCAAGTTTCATCGGCTTCTGAGTCTGTTGGGCGGTTGTGTGAATTTTTTTCTTAACCCTTTCTAAGTATCGCGTCGCCATCATGGAGATTTCTTCTAATGAGGAACAGCGAATCATCATTAAATTTCTCACAAAACTTGGTAAAACTCCTACTAAAATTTTGACGGACTTGAATACAGTTAATGGAGATGATTCCTTGAAAAAAACTGCTATTCACAAGTGGGTACCTCGATTCAAGGAAGGACGGGACAGTGTGAAGGACGACGACCGAGAAGAACGTCCTTCCACTTCAAAAACTGGCGTTGTGCACCATGAATTCGTTCCACAAGGGCAAACTGTCAATGGACAGTTCTACGTTGAAGTTTTAAAAAGGTTGAAAGCCCGTGTTTTTCGAGTGCGGCGAAATTTGACTCAAAACAATTCGTGGGTGTTGCACCATGACAATGCGCCCGCGCACACATCACTCGTGGTGCGTGAGTTTTTGGCCAAAAATGAGATTACTGCGATCGATCACCCACCGCATTCGCCCGATTTAGCACCTTGTGACTTCTTTTTGTTCCCAAAGTGCAAAATGCTACTTCGGGGACGCCATTTTGGGGACGTTGAGAACATTAAAAAGGAGACGACGATGCTACTGAAGGACCTGTCTGAAGATCAACTGAAAACGTGTTTTCAGCAGTGGAAACATCGTTGGAGCAAGTGCATTGCATTAAGGGGGGAGTATTTTGAAGGGGACATTGTACCATTACAAAATTAATTGTAAAATAAAGCGTTTATAAAAAAATTCCGAGAACTTTTTAGACACACCTCTATATTAAGATGTTAACAACAAAGAACAAGCTTAAACATGAGTTCTATTTACTCCCTCTACCCAAAAATGCGGACACAACACGCATCCTGTGTAAAAATTAACACCAAGAAAAAGAAATGTAGCTTTTAAATTGGTTAAATTAATGTTTTGGTGTAAAATTTAACCACTCACTAGGTATTAGTAACACTGATAACTACAGTGTTAAATTTTAACACAGCATTTGTTTAAATACAACACGTACAGTGGTTGATTTAACACGGGACGTTTTCACCACAACATTTTTAACCATAAACCACCTTTGGATTTTTTACTGTGTATAAGTAGGTAGATAAATTACTTTTAAGTTTAATAAATATTATTAAGTAGGTACTTACCGAAAACTCTCCAACTTAAACACCAAATCAAAATCCTGGCTTGCATTTCAAGTGATATTGATGGGTGTCCTCTCGATGACAACGGCGCTAACTCTTCAGCAGAAGTAGAATGCATTTTGTACAACAAATCTTCAAATGTTTCCGAGTTCATCCGAAAATGCATTTGAAATTGTCTTCCACTCATATTTGGGACTGTAAATTCTCCATAATTATCTAATTTTTCGAAAACTGTTTCATTATCATTTTCTGAATCTTCAAAAAACATATCACGCCCAAAATGTATCACAGCAGCAAACTGTTTATAATTCATTATTAGAATACAAATACTCTAATTAAACGTAGTGACACTTTCTTCACATTCACACATTTATACTAACTGTTAAATAATGATTCCACAATTGTGAGCATCTCTCGGGGTTGTGTAATTTTTTTGATGTACTTTTTTCCATTCTTCTGTCAAAATTCCTGTTACGGTAGCAAAATTATATTCTTTAATGAATTCTAAAAATTTGTGTAAAAACATAGTATTTGTCACTTCCGATACAATAAATGGATCAAAAAATAAAAATTCCCTTTTATTTATATTTGCAACTGCAACGTACCAGTGGTTAGAATTCATATGGATGAACATTATAACAGTATTCTTAAGAGTCAGTGATTTCTGTATCCGTTTAGTTCTAAAAGAAAATGTATCTGTAGCACTACCAAAATTTTGGTATAGGTACTATTGTTTTGAAAATGATGTAAGAAGATTCGTCGCTTAACAGTACTGTATACTCGTTTAACTTGTCTTTTGTCAAAATTGCCAAACATATCAATAGACTAATTTATTAACTATTTGTCATTATATTTAGAGTTATCAAGTTTTAAGAATTCTTGTATTCTTAGCTTATTTACTCTTAAGCGATAAGAATAAAATACTCCTACTAAATAATTTAGAGCAGAGTCAACTGGGAACTTAACATAATAATAATTAGAGTTTATTAAACGGCCATACTTTAAAATATTTGGATGTGCTCTACCCTAGTTAATAGTAGATTAGATTAGATCTTTATTTTGTGTATGTTTACACTTGTACAAAAAAGATTGGTACAGTAAAAATTTCATATTTACAAACAATCTTAATAGTAACCTGTTACATATAATATAATATTACATTTATTTATTCAACAGCCCTTAGAAGAACTACATTCATGTAAAGAACATGGTAGTAGTATTTATTTTCTTGTGTGAGTTTACATTTGTACAAAAAAGTTGATTGACAATATTCAAGTAAAAAAAAGAATAAATAAATTCAGTGATTCATGTTATTTCCATAATTATAAACAATCTTAATAATAAACTTATACATATAATATTACATAATATTTATTTAACAACATTAACATTTAATTTAAATACATTTGTATAAAAAACATGTAAAAACCTTCTAGTATTTTAGAAAAAAAGTTTTATTCTTCATTAATAAACATTCGTATACATTTGTATAAAAAACATGTAAAAACCTAGTAGTATTTTAGAAAAAAGTTTTATTCTTCATTAATAAATATTCGTTCTTTCAGAGCAAAAAAAATGAAATTGTAAACATCTGATAATTTGCGGGGATTTTCTATTGTCAGTACCGAGCTTAACAGAGAAAGTTGGCTGTTAAAGTAGTGTGTTTGATGATCAATATATAATCTTCTCAACGCTTTGTACAAAGGGCATTCAAAGAAAAAGTGAAATAAAGTATTGTAACTATTTGAGTTGCAGCATTCACAGATATTATCAGTGTTGAAGATATACAAATTTGTATGAAAGTAAATTCTTGATTCTACAGAACCTGCAACTCTGATCTGACTCACGAGCCTCATTGAATCTCATTGAATCAAGGTTTCTTTGCCGTTTTTCTAAGGTTTCGAAAATTAGATTCATATTATTTTTAACAATAGTTACACTTTGGGCTTCCCAAATATTCTCGAGATCTAATAAATAGCCCAATTAAATTTTTGGTTCCTTTCTTTCCAATCGGATAGTGACAAGGCGAACAAAACACATTTTTGGTAGCCTGGAGTCTTGCATTTCTAATAATTTAAGCCAATAGGTTATCATAGCTTTGTGAATTGTAATACTTAAGGGGGATCTTCCAGTTACTAGGCGTACAATATAGTTAGCAGTATTACGTGGCCAGTTAAATATTGATTTAAAGAAAGACGTTTGTATTGACTCTAACTCTTGAGTGTACCTGCAGCCCCAAATTTCTGCGGTATAAAGAAGTGAGCTTAAAATTGTTGCATCAAAAAGACCGTTCCTATTTTCCCAAGAGTTAGATTTGCAAATCGCCAATGTCTGTTTTAAACAGTTTAAAGCTTTAATAGCTTTCTGTTTAGAAAACGTCAACTGATCCTTAAATACACCGTTATTACTGAAAATCAGACCAAGATATTGGAACTTTTTAACAATTTCTATGCTTTTATTTTTATAGATAAAATTAAATGATGTACTGTCACAACGACCACTCAGACTAAAAATCATTATTTTAGATTTATCAACATTTAGCGTCAGATCATTTTCCATACAATAAATTTCTAGTGTCTTTAGTTTATGTTGCAAATCTATTTTTGAGGTTGCTAAAAGAGCAACGTCATCGGCATAAGATAATGCTATAATTTCATTTTTATGATCAATGCTAACTCCGGTATGATTATGTAAATGAAAGTGTTTTTCAAAGTCGCTCGTGTATAATATGAAGAGTAGAGGGCTCAGCGAGTCTCCCTGCAAAACCCCAGACGTGACATTTACTTCCATTGTACATTCATTATTTGAACGAATATATACCGACGCAGAATTATATAATGAGATAAGTGTATTTATTAGTTGTGCGCTCATACCAAGCTGATAAAGTTTATTCCACAGCTTATCATGATTCACCGAGTCGTAAGCTTTTTTAAAATCTAAAAAGGCGACAAAAAGTTGTCTAATATTCATTGCTATTAGACTATTTAGGGTGAAAATTTGTTCTGTGCATCCTCGGTTTTTCCGAAAACCTGCTTGAGTCTCGGGTAAAATATTATTTGTTTCTGCCCAGTTTAGAATTCTGTTACTTAGTATTGATGTGAATAGTTTTACAATATTATTTATAAGGGAAATTCCCAGATAGTTGTCTGCGTCAGTTACAGTGCCCTTTTTGTGAAGCATGAAAATAATTATTTTTCCCCCATTCCTTTGGAACCTGTGCGTACGTTAATATTTTATTGTAAAATTTTAAAAGTAAAAATTTCCAAGGTAGTGGAAGGTTTTTAAAAAATTCATTTGCAATTTGGTCTTTGCCCGGACTCTTATGAAGCTTTAGTCTTTGTATAGCAGGTAGTAATTCGTTAGTTGTAATTGGACTATCTAGAAAAGGATGTCGTGCATCCTGGAAGTTTGAACAGAATTTTGGTGTATTTTGTGGGAATAAGATGTGTAAATAGTTTTCCCAAACATTTATTTCGATATTATTTGCATGAGAGCATGTATTATACCGAAAAGGTTTTATAGCATTCCAAAAGTCACTACGGTTTCTCGAATTTAACAGTTTTAATCGTAAATTATTAAAGTATTCTATTTTTGAGTTAGTAATTAGCTGTCTATATGTCCGACAGCGTGGTCTAGCGTGTTAGCTGGCTCGCCGGCTAACGTGCTGTGACGTCAGTCAACGTGAGATCGATGGTTCGAGTCTCCGTCGGGCGACAATGTGTGATTTGTCGTAAAACTAAAAATGCCCAAGGTCTGGCATTCAATCACACTCGGGTGTTACAAGCTATCCACTTGTTCACCTTAAATGTAGTCCTGGTTGCACAAAGAATATCTCCGCTGCCGCTGTGGTTGAGACCACAGATCGCCGCACGGATTGAGATTCTGACTGCACCAAGATGAATGGGTAAATAGAGCAAGAGAATATGGAGAATATGGAGACTGATCCTCTCCGATAAAAGGATCTAGAAAGCTTCGTGAGAAGCGGCGCTACTCCCACGGGAGTGTTAAGCCACTATCCCACTATATATATATATATATATATATATATATATATATATATATATATATATATATATATATATATATATATATATGTTTTTTTACTATCCAAATAGTTTTCCCTAGCTTCGTTATCAAAGTTACTTGCTCGTAGCTCCCTGTAGCATTTTTTCATAGTCCGTTTTTGTACTCTACAGACCGTATTGTACCAATTTTGTTTATATGTTTTCATACCTGTTTGAATTTTAATTCAATGAGGCTGAGCCTCACCGCGTAAAATCGTAATTTTAAATTTTTTATTTTTATTATAATTTTATTTATCTAATTTATTTTTTATTATAAATCGACTACATATTTATTTAAAAATAATTATTGTTGCACAATAATGCAAAAAAAAGTGTTTAAATAGTGTTATTTTCGCGCGAATCATAAATAATGTGTACAGTGAGGCTGCTGCTGCAACGGTTGGTTTCATTCATTGTTAGTGCGACCGAGCGGCGGAGTGACGTGTGTGCATTCTCGTATGTTCATGCGGTGGAGAGGCCTTGAGAGAGGCTAGGGAAATATCGTCTGTCTTCGCGCAAGGCACACACATACACAGCGCATAGCCTAGCGCACACAACTAAAAACACGTGAAGAAACAGAGTTTATTTTTACTTTGTTGTTGATTGCTTGTCTTATTTATTGTTGTGAATGCTATTTTATAATTAGTTATGTTTTGAAACTAATAGTTCCTAATAAACATTATGAATAACCAATAAGAATAAATGTAAAATCTAACAAATAGAACTTGTAATACTTTTATCAATATTTAAATAATAAACAATGACATCATTCAACTACTATTCAACATTTCTATATTATGAACAAATAAATAAAATTATATCAATTAAATATTTATTATAAATATTTAATATATGAACAGAATAAGAATCATAATAATATAGAACAGATAAATTTGTTCGCCTCACGCTTGAATGTTGTTTTGCCGAGAGCAGCAGAACGCTAGTCGCGTGTTGTTGAATGTTTTTTTTCTATTCTATTTTCTATTCTGATACCTACTTTATATAAATATGTATGTACTTTTTGTGGACGTACTAAATATACTCTTGTGCGTTAGAGAAAACAAAATTTAAAAAATATTATCTGCTGTTTTAACGATTATAGCGTTTTATCTTGACTCACAAAAAAATTATTTATTTAAGTAATGAAATAAAGTTCTATTGTTTTATTTAATTTATGCGTAAAAAATTGATTTTAGAACGTTTCATTCAAATTATGATACATAGTATTTAAAGGCGTTTAAAGCATTTGACCTTTTTTTAGCCTCACCTAACTTAAGAGTCACGCACCGCCACTGCTGCAAGCGTAATAGAGCATGGAAAGTGATCTGACAGATGAATGCAATCAGAGACTATAAAATCTATAAAATGTTTGCAACAATAGTAGTTTATCCATACCAAATCAATGACACTAAGACCACCAGACGACGTTATTTTGACGATGTTATTTTGCCTTCCTTGTCACTCATGCTTTTTCCGTTTACCAAAATAAAACCGGATTGTTCCATGAGTTCCACGATTAGGCTCCCGCGATTGTCAGTTATAAAGTCCTCGGATTCTCTGGCACAGCTTAGCTGGAGACTGGGGATAAAATCTTCATCATCGTACTGGTTCAATTTGCCAGGTCTGGCGTTAAAATACCCGCCAATTATAATGTTTTCCTGAAAGTTATTAGAAAGGTAGTTTACAATTTCTTTGAATTTTTCTATTTCTGTTAAACAGTTCTTGTATGGTCTTATGTAAACTGTGCCAATAATATAGCTAATATTGTGGCTAAAAGCTCTAAAAAGAATACAAAAATCTGTTTCAAGTAATAGTTCAAAATTGATATTATTATACCGCCACGCCCTCTTCCTTTTCTATACAGGGTGTCTCTGTACTTCGGGAAAAAAATTAAAGGGTATATACTATAAAAGACGTACTGATCATGGAACAAAAAGAATTTTTTTAAAATTCGCAAAATAATTTGCATGATATTTAAAGGAAACATTTTGTTAGCCACTGGTTGATAGCTATTTTTAATTATTTTATTTAAATCTACTAATAATACAAGTAGTAATTGTTTACATAACGCCAAATAAATGTCTGATGTTGTGTAATTAAAAATTATGTTTCTTTTAATAAAGTACGCTGTTTCAGAGGTTCTAAAAATGTTCATTTCAAGTAAACCACCCTTAATTTTGCGAATTTAAAAAAAATCTTTTTGTTCCATGATCAGTACGTCTTACAGTATATACCTTTTAATTTTTTTCCCGAAGTACAAAGACACCCTGTATAACTAGGCTAGGATTGTATGATTATTATAGCTATCAAGATATTTAGGAAATTTGTTTGGAACTGGTGTTAGCCACGTTTCACTAATACACAGTAAGTCATGTTTCAATAAAAAGTTAGAGTCGTCTGCTGGAAATTTGTACAAGTTATTAAATCCATAAATGTTGTAAAAAATTACTTTCACGACAAAATGTGTATCAGAGTTCCTGGCTTTATCCTTATACTGTAAATTACTTAACTTTGCTAAGTCGATACTTTTGTCTTCCGGGAAATTCCTAAAAAATTGTCCGAGTTGCCTGTCCTATTGTTTGTAGGAGTAAGAGTTGTGTCTTCGTCATCTGAGGGTATAGAGTCGGTGTCTTCATTCTCGCTATTGTTGAGATCGCTTGCCTCCTCATTGTTTGGAACGGTTTTGTTGCTTTTTGGTGCCAAGAATAAGTCCAGAGTTCCCCTCTGAAATACTTGGCGCTTTTTTGCTTGACCCTTGTCACTTGACGCGCGTCCTCTTTTATTTGCAGGTTGTTCAGTATTTCTCGGAAGTGATTTATTTTGATTGCGTAAGTTACCAGCTGTAGAGTTTTTTCTGTTACCAGGCAGCTTATTGACTTCTTTCTTTTCATTATTTTCAGCAGTGCGTCGTGCTTTCCTTTCTTCGTGCTCTTTTAGAGTGAATTCTCTTCTTATGAAGATGTTTGTGTCTTTAAGTTTAGAGCTATTTTTTAAAATTGAAATTTAAAGACTAAAAGACTTTAAAATTATTAGTACTGGTCTGCTTCTCTCTGGCTGCTGTCTAACAATTCTTTTAATATGTTCGATATCTAGTTTGTTTATATTTATGCGTAGATAGTCGTTAATTAAAGTAATGAAAGCAAGTAGGAGATCTTCCGAACTATTTTCGTCTTCCGGTATACCTTTGACTACTAAATTTTTCATTTTGAGTTGCTTTTCAAGGTAATTTATTTGATCTTGTTGGCTTCTAGCTAGTGCTTTTATAGCAGCTATTTCCTTTTCATTGGTTTCGCAGATTTGTGTGAAACGATCTACCTGTTGATTATTTTGGTGTAGTTGTTCATCCAGGCAATTTAGTTTCAACAATATCTCGTTTATATTGCACAGGATTTTCAGTATCTCGTGTGGGCAAGCAAATTGTTTTTTAACATTTACGTGGTGCATTTTGCATAGTTTACACAGAAAAATTTATTTTTTATGCTAAATCGTTTACCTCTGGCAGTAGATGACATGCATTTCAAATGAATTATACGCTCACAAGTTTCACAAGTACAAAATTTCAGTTGCTTCATTTCTCCACACACAAAACATCTCTTGGTCCTGTTTTCAGAGTTGCATATAAGTAGTTTTTAAAAAATATACTTTATATTCTTCTATATTTATTAGTATATTTAGTTAATTTATTATTAATTTCCTTGTCGATACTTGAAGTACAAAATATTCCACTGTCATTTTCGTCTATTGGAAAACTGTAGTAGGTAACAGTAACTCGCCAATGGATTTTATTAATATATTTTAATTGTTTTACGAAAACACTTACTTTATCTTTTAAATTATCTAAAATATTTGTATAATTATCATTATTTCTATTTACAAATATTATGTTATAATTTCTTAGATCAATAATAAATAAATAATATTTTGTTGAGTCTGTATAACAAGGATGAAGAGAACTTGAATATTTGGATAATTTGATAATTCAATATTGCCTAATATATTTTTAATCTCAAATACATTTAAAAAAATGTAAATCTCCTGCGTCCATAGAGTATCATTACTTTGTTGTTTACAACGTAAAGAGTCAAAATCGTCCATATCACATTTATTTTTTTAAATTTGACATACTATGTACCTACCAGGTATTATGGTATAAAAATTAATATAATTTATTAAGCCATTAGGTAAGAAAATTATCATTATCATTTATGTCATGTTCCAGATTTGTGACACTGCGACGTAGTAAACTACAGAAATGCATTGCTTTAAAATGGGTAAATTTAAGTTTAGTTTAGCATGTTACAAATCTCTTCTGCTGATAAAGTATTTTCTGAATTTTCGATAGTTTTTTGGTTTTGTTTAGTTGCGAGTCTTCGATTTGATATACTCGTATCACACATGAACTCTTTGTGTACAAATAGAACGTGATTGTGCACGTCACGAAGAACTCTACTAGGTTTCATATTTATTCGGTCCTTCAATATAATATGTTTTAAAACATTGTTCTAATTTTCAATTTTGATCCTAACATTACGCCGGATCAAAGAGGTAGATATGGTATATATGGCTCCATCAACATAGTCAGGTAAGTCTGCATCTGTAATCAATAAAACGCTATTATCTTTGTCATCTTTATATATATATATATATATATATATATATATATATATATATATATATATATATATATATATATATATATATATATATATATATATATATATATATATATATATATATATATATATATATATATATACATCTCACTATCAACAGAGCGTCCGTTCAAAAAACCTGAATAGAGCGTCCGGTTGGTGTATATTCCCAATTCATAATCATTGAAGCGTCCGTTCAAACTATCATCTTTGAAGCGTCCGAAATATACGGATTATTACAATTCATCGATTATCAAGCGTCCGACAGTGTTGCCGCGACTGAACCATGTTACTTCGCGCGTTATATTGGGGATTTGAAATGAAAAGACGGAATTATTATCGGCAAGTTGAATAAATGTGACAAAGTTATATGTGGGATACATCGTTTAGATTTTGTTTTAAGATTGTACATTGATTGATTATTTAGCCTATATTTTATGTTGGATTTCTATGCTTATAACTAAGTATAACAAAAATATAGTGAAAATCGTTCATATTGTCTGTGATCTGATAAGTAATTATTTAAATGAAAATTAGCAACAAATGCATTATATGTCAATAATTACTAAATTCACAAATTTGTTGACAACACTATTGATTAGGTTTAAAATTAGAATATAATACTACTTAATGCATTTTATAAATAATTTTTGTTCAAAATTTATTACTTCTGGTTAAAAAATAGTGATTTACCCAGTTATTTTGGTATGGAAAGCTCAAACCGAAAGTAGTAAATATTTTCATGTCAATGTTTGTAACGTTAACTACATAAGAGCTATTTATTTTTCCGCATAAATTTGTTTGCTACTTATCGAAATCTTGTTAAGTAGCAATTTGGAAAAAATAAATGTTTAATAATAATAAAAAAATTGCTGTAAGCTTTATAGGTAAAAATGTGAAACAGAAATTTTATTTGGAAGAAAAATAATGCTCGACACGACTGTAATTTACCTATTTAAAATCTACTACTCATTATACAGAAAAATAGTAGAAAATTAATCAAATGACATTAGGACATTACAGTACCTATATCAAGCAGTGTTTATTGGGTTTTTAAAAATAGGTAAATATTATTTTCTTACTTTCGTTTGGTTTATATACAATTTATTTCTTAAATTTGCGCTAGGAAATGAATTTAATTACTTCATGCAATGGTTTTTTTTATTTTACTCTTTTAAAAAAAATAAAATGTTCACATATAAAACTACATTTATTAAAAAAATTATAGACTACATTGTAAAGAAACTTCAATATAAAATGTTTTTAACTTGCAATCGCATATTTTATGGTTTAAATTTTAAAAAAATTCGAATAAAAATGTGGTTTGTAGATAACCTAATTTGGGTGTTTTTGTTTTATGTCATCATTTGTAAGACATTAAGGTGGTTGGCTTCTAGCCGTTAAAATGGTGAAAAGTATGTTTAGTTTTCCCATTAAAATTGAAGTAAGAATTGAAATTTTCGAATTAACTAAGATATTTTTGAAAAGTTTAAGGATGCCCCCTTTATGCTCTAATGCCAGTTTTTTAAATTTTTTCTTCAATTTTTTTATGGGCATGGCTAAACATGTCCAATTTTGTGCATATTCCATGTGTATTTTAATACAATTCTATATAAAAATTCAAAAAAGTGGCATTAGAGCAAAAAGAGGGCAACTTCAAGCTTTTCGAAAACGTCTTATTTGTTTAAAAAATCTTATTGTTTAAACCAATTTTATGGTGAAAACTGCATGTTGTTTTTCGCTATTTTGGCGGCTGGTGTTGATCCATTTTAAATTTAATTTTCTGGAATACAAAATGCGAAAAGTGGTCAATTTATTTATTCAGATATATAATTAAAATCTTTGTTTATTAAAGTAATACAGAACATTCAGCAAAACCTATAATTTGACTGCGTAACAGCCTTAAATGACAAAATTTCATAATTTCAAACAAAAATTTCTATTTATTCTAAATGAAAGTAAAAAAATATTGTATGTAGCAGTAAGGAACCTTACTTATGTATTTACAGAACTCGGCCACGCCTCGTGGTACAAATTTCACATACGTAAGGTAACAAGTTTCGTTTCCTTTACTTGTTACATAAATATCTATTATCTATTTACTAAATAAGGTTTTATTAATTAACTACTTCTTTATTTGCTGTCAAAGCAATACAATTTTATTTCAATTTCATAAAGATCGGACAAATCTTCTAGATTTAGATATTTAACCCCTACCCTCATGATAGTCCGATCGAATAAAAAATTATGTGTATGACCCAATTTAAAAAAAGACCCTCACTTATAATACCATAAGTAGTAGTAGTCCCGTAGTTATGTCGGTAATTTTTCTGGTAGTATTTCGAATGTTCCTTGTGCTTGGATATGAATATTACGAATGCGCATAAGGTACATGAATGTATAACATAACTACCAGAAAAATAATATTTCTTATTTTATTTCAATGGTATATACCAAGCATTGTTGCAAAAAAACAATTACGGTCATTTGAGTGATTGTTGAATTTAACCCCCAACTCTTTGGACCCGAACAAATTCACACCACACATACCTTAAAATCAGGCTCTTGTGAAAAGAGATCTGCTTGTAAAAATATGTGAAGTTCGGACGAACGGTCTAGGTCTAGATGTTAACCCTCATACCTCAATTTAAATATAATTTATAACCCGATAAATAAAAACTATCTTTCTTACTTTAGTTGATTGCTACATATTACCGAGTTCCGTTGAAAAAAAAAACTGTTAAAGCGATTCTTTTAGTTTAATCCCTCCCCTTTCCATCATGATTCGATCGAATTTGAGCATACTTTGAAATCTGACTCTAGGCAAAATAGACGCGCATGCAAAATTTCATGAGAATCGGACAAACAGTCTAGATCTATAGAGATTACCCCACCTCTAATAGTCCAATAAATTTTAAATATGCCAAAAAATGTGACTATAGTAAAAAAAGAGTCCAGTCTGCAAAATTTCTAGAGATTCGGACAAATGGTCTAGATTCTATAGATTTATAATCCGCACCCCTTATGATGTTATGATCGAATTTAAACATACTTTAAATTCTGACTCCAGTCAAAAGAGACTTGCGTGCAAAATTTCATGAGAATCGGACAAATGGTCGAGATTCTATATTATTAACCCCGACCCTCTAATGGTCCAATCAAATTAATACATACCTAACTTAAAATCTAAGTCTGGTAAAAAAAAATCTGCATGCAAAATTTCATGAGGATCGGGCAAACGGTGTAGATCTTGATGTTTGTTTATCTCTCTCCCCTAATTTGAACATAATTTATATTATATTTATATTTTTTATTTAATGCACGCGAAGCACGCCGACACTTCCAGTTTAGAAGAAGAAAAACACGTTTTTGCCTCCTAGGGAGCAAAAGCGTGGTTTGCTCCCTTTAGTTTAAACAGGGAGTAACAGCGTGCTTTGCGTTCACGTGCGACGAAAAAAAAAGTTTGTTATAAGTATATAAGTTCTTGATAAGCAGAACCACGTAGTCGAAACGAAAACTACGTACTTTGATATTTTGCTTCATCCTCCAATATCAAGAGAACACGAACACTTCGAACATAACAATTGAAAACATACGTTTCGGTGTTGCCAGTTTGAGGACGCTCGGTAGGCGATAGATTGGATGAAAGTATACTTATACGCCTAGCGCAGCAACGCCACGAGTGAGCGTTCTGCTGAACTAAAAGTATACGGCATGTATACGGCAAATGATAATTCACTATCAATTCGGCGTCCACCAAAATTTTTAGATATGACTACTAGATGGTATTAGGAGCCAATTTAACATGGTGACCAATCGAGCGTCCATATATGGACGCTTCATTGGAGCCGGACGCTCGGTTGATGGAAAATTGTCAATATAAGGACGCTTCAATGATAGTAAGTTGTATATATATATATATATATATATATATATATATATATATATATATATATATATATATATATATATATATATATATACTTACTATCATTGAAGCGTCCTTATATTGACATTTTCCATCAACCGAGCGTCCGGCTCGATTGGGTGGACGCCGAATTGATAGTGAATTATCATTTGCCGTATACTTTTAGTTCAGCCGAACGCTCACTTGTGGCGTTGCTGCGCTAGGCGTATAAGTATACTTTCATCCAATCTATCGCCTACCGAGCGTCCTCAAACTAGCAACACCGAAACGTATGTTTTAAATGTTATGTTCGAAGTGTTCGTGTTCTCTTGATATTGGAGGTTGAAACAAAATATCAAAGTACGTATTTTTCGTTTCGACTACGTGGTTCTGGTTATCAAGAACTTATATACCTACTTATAACTTATAACACTTTTTTTTCGTCACACGTGAACGCAAAGCACGCCGTTACTCCCTGTTTAAACTAAAAGGAGCAAACCACGCTTTTCCTCCCTAGGAGGCAAAAACGTGTTTTTCTTCTTCTAAACTGGAAGTTGCGGCGTGATTCGCATGCATTAAATAAAAAAAGATTTTTTAAATCAGATCATAATTATATTATGTTCAAATTTGTTTGAACTATTAGGGGGGAGAGTTAAACATCAAGATCTACACCGTTTGCCCGATCCTCATGAAATTTTGCATGCAGATTTCTTTTTACCAGACTCAGATTTTAAGTTATGTATTAATTTGATTGGACCATTAGGGGGTGGGGGTTAATCTCTACCATTTGTCCGATTCTCATGAAATTATGCTCGCAGGTCTCTTTTGACTGGAGTCAGATTTTAAAGTACGTTTAAATTCGATCATAAGTGGTGCGGATTATAAATCTATAGAATCTAGACCATTTGTCCGATTCTCTAGAACTTTTGCAGGCTGGACTCTTTTTTTACTATAGTCCGATTTTTAGGTATATTTGAAATTTATTGGGCTATTAGAAGTGGGGGTAATCTCTATAGATCTAGACTGTTTGTCCGATTCTCACGAAATTTTGCATGCGCGTCTTTTTTGACTAGAGTCAGATTTCAAAGTATGTTTAAATTCGATCGAATCATTAGGGAAAGGGGAGGGATTAAACTAAAAAAATCGCTTGAACAGTCGTAGTTTTTGTTTTTGTTTACAACGAAACTCGGTAATATGTAGCAATCAACTAAAGTAAAAAAGTTAGTTTTTATTTATCGGGTTATAAATTATATTTAAATTGAAGAATGAGGGTTAACATCTAGATCTAGACAGTTTGTCCGATCTTCACGTAATTTTACAAGCAGATCTCTTTTGACTAGAGCCTGATTTGAAGGTATGTGTGGTGTGAATTTATTCGGGTCCAAAGAGGTGGGAGTTAAATTCAACAATCACTCAAATGACCGTAATTGTTTTTTGCAATAATATATACCATTGAAATAAAATAAGAAAGATTATTTTTCTGGTAGTTATATTATACATTCATGTACCTTATGCGCGTTCGTAATATTCATATCCAAGCACAAGGAACATTCGAAATACTACCAGAAAAATTATCGACATAACTACGAGACTACGACTACTTATGGTATTATAAGTGAGAGTTTTTTCATACGTAATGTTTTATTCGATCGGACTATTATGGGGGTGCGGGTTAAATATCTAAATCTAGAAGGTTTGTCCGAACTTTATGAAATTGAAATAAAATTGTATTGTTAAGATTTTGTTTATTGAATTTACAATGAATTCGTTGTTTTCTATTTTGGAATAATTTTGTTATTTCTGTTTCAGTTTTAAAATTATGTGTTTCAAATATTAATTGATTATCAGCTATGTCGATTCTATCTTCTACATATCTTAATCCGTTAACTAAATTTTCTGGATTTGAGTGTACTGTATTTTGATTTGAAGAAACTGATTCATTGTCATATAAATTTACTGTAGGAAGTTTGTAAGCGTTAATTTGTATATTTGTGTCTTCAAATATTTTCGCTGATACTTGATTCCATTCTAATTTATCTAATCCGCATCCTAGAAGAGGTATATTAATTTCAAAAATTTCATTAAGTATAAAATAATCTCTTAACTCTTTTAATGGTTTATCTAGGTTTTTAATTGATGGTCTTTCGTTATATCGTTCTTTTGTTATTAAATGGATAATTGTTTGATTATTAGAATTTTGAATAATGATGTTTTTATTTTTTTGATTTAGGTTTCTACAAAAAATTTTACTGTCAAATTTCTTATTGACTTGATCTGCTAAACCTTTACTCATTTCAATATCTTCAGAAATACAATGGGCAAATATTTTTGTTTCTGTTACGTCACCGATTTTATTGTGGATTTGTGTTTTGTCACGTTGACGAGAAAGATTGTCGGCTATAACGTTCATTTTTCCTTGCAAATATTCTATGTCGAAATTATATTCATTTAGTTCAATTTTCCACCGCATAAGCTTTTGATTAGGATTTTTCATATTATACAACCAACATAAAGGTCTATGATCTGTTTTGATAAGAAATTTTCTGCCAAATAGATAGAGTCTAAAATTTCTAACAGATTCTATTATTGCTAAAAGTTCTTTTTCGATGGTGCTATAATTTTGTTCAGCGTTAGGTACCTAATGTTTTTGAAAAATAAGCTATCGGCATTTCTTTACCGTTTTCGTCTTTTTGTAATAAAACTGATCCGATGGCATAATCGGAGGCATCCGTAGTTAATATAAAATCTTTATTGAAATTTGGAAATTGTAGTATAGGAGATAAAGTGAGAATTTCTTTGCATTCATTAAAACTTTTCCTGTATGACTCATTATAAATGTCAATGTTTTGATCATTTTTACCTCTCGCCTCATATTCTATTAGAGAGGTATTGTGATGGGTCAAAATTTTCGAGTATGAGTTTTTGGCAATTAAGCACGTTTTAGGGTCTCTAGAATACGAATTACACATTTTTGATATGATGTCTGTGTGTGTGTGTGTGTGTGTGTGCGCGTATGTTACAATTTTTTCGGACAATATAACTCCAAAAATATTAAACATTTAAATACCAAATTTTGTATTTAAGGTTTCAATACGATTCTTAAAAGCCCAATATTATTTTGGTTTTAATCTACAAACCGGAAGTAGTACTTTTTAAAAATATTTCAATAAATAATTAATTTAAGACAATTTTTTTATTTTAAATGAAAGATTATGTGATTATTATTTACAAACGGTATTTTATAAATTTTTCTGTATCTGATATCATTTAAGAATAATTAAAGTATAATACTTATAATTTAGTATTTCGGTGCCTTGTAGTCCATGATCGTATCATTTGTTACTACGTAAAATTTAAATGATTATGACATGACAGTCACAGTGACAATAGTAAAATATCGTTTATATCTTCTTCTGCAGTGTAAATAAAATGACTAAAATATATTTGTGAGTAGCAGCAGTAGTAATAGTACTTATATATTAATATATTTGTATAGGTAATAAGTAAAAAGAATAAAGTAGGTATGGCGGGAGGTCTTGTGGTGGCCACGTCAGATTTTTTTACCATCCTATTGTACCAAGAAATTGCTTAATTTCTTTTTTTGTTTTAGGAATATTTAGATTTTTAATTTATTCTATTTTAGAGGCATCTGTTTTAATTCCATCTTGCGTAATAATATATCCTAAATATTTTATTTGTGTTTTCAGGAATTCTGATTTATCCATCTGAATTTTTAGATTTGCTTTTCTTAATTTTTCAAAAACTAATTGAATGTTGTGCTAAAAATTTTACATCATCCAAATAAACTAGACAAATTTTGTTTACTAAATCTCCTAGTGCAATATTCATCATTCTTTGAAAAGTCGCTGGTGCATTTTTGAGTCCGAATGGCGTACGTAGAAATTCATAGTGATCTGATGTAGTAGAGAATGCTGTTTTTTCAATATCATTATTGTTCATAGGAATTTGATGAAAGCCTGAATGCAAGTCTAAAGTCGTGAAATATTTTGAGTGTCCGATGTGATCTAATAGTGTGTCAATATTTGGAATTGGAAATTTGTCGTCTTTAGTTTGAGAATTTAATTTTTTTAAATCAATTACAAGTCTCGTTTTACGTTTGCCGGAGGCGTCTAATTTTTTTGGAACTATCCAAATAGGCGAATTCCATGGAGAGTGAGATGGTTGAATTACATTTTCTCTTAACATAGTTTGAATGTGTTGTTCAATATCATTATCATAAATTATTGGAAGTCTATAATTTTTTGTATAAATAGGAGTTTCATTATTAACAATTATATTATGTTCACATAAATTTGTACTGGATAATTTTTCGTTAGCTTTTGGAAGAAGGTCTTCGTAATTATTTATAAGTATTTTTTAATTTTCATTTTTCGATTTGATTGAAGTGTTCTGATCGAATTTGAATATTGTTGTTTTGTTTGCTAGTTTTGAAATCGTTTTCTAGTTTCTTTTCTTTTCCTTGTATATTGACAGAGTTGTTACACTCGAGATACGGGCGGGGTTCCGGCGGTAGTAACCACGCGGGATATATAAAAGGATTCGCCACTTACCTTTTCTATTTCGACCCAACAGCGCAACACCCAACACTTGTCACAATCACTATGTTGATTACGGAATTAAGTAACGGAAATGATGGGTATAAATATAACGTTGACTTTATTTAATTAATAAAATAGAAGAAATTCATTGGCAAAAACAGATACGAAATTATGAATGTGAGATATGGATCCGACTGATCAGTTTAAATTCTAAAAACAGACTAACTTACAAACTAAAACAAAACTTATCGCTCGGCTGTGGAGGGGTTTTCGGGGGTGAGTTTAGGACGTTGCACACGCATCTTCGAAACTTGGTTCTCAGGCTCGGACTCGTATATCTAGCCACATGTTGAAGATATAGAAACCGCACCCTCATCGAAGTATGGTAAACTAATCTTATCGACAACGTTTCTCAAAAATCTGATACTTCGAGACTATCTGTGTGAGAACGTGCAGATAACATAAAGTTTATGTTTTCCGTATGTTCCAAGTCGCATGTGCACCGTCCACTCCCCCATAAATTTAAGTGATCCTGTTACAGTTTTTTTATTAAATTGATTTGAATATTTAGTTTTTTAAATGCTTCAATTCCTAACAATAAATTATATTGTTTGTGGAATTTGTGAACGTAACATTTCAGTGGAATTTTATTTATTTTTAATATAACAAAATGTGAAATAGTGGTTTTACCGTTTACGGTTGTGAACGTACACTTTTCTTCCTGAGTTTTCATATGTTTTAATTTAACTAAATCTGGATGTATTAAATTTATGCTTGAGCCTGTGTCTAATAGTATTACATAATCTTGAATTTGTAATGACGGTAAGTTGTGTGTTAAACTCGATATTACGTATTTTGTTCGGTCATGTCTGTTTCTAATTCTAAAAAAGAATCATTTTCGAGTTCATCGTCTTGTTCTACTATGTTTTCATATTCGTCAGCGTTTTGTTCTGGTCATTCATCTGAACTATCGTTGAGATGATAATGGGGGGTTTTCAAGCCTACGGCTTTTAAAGAAATACTTATTGGATATTAATTTTCAGCATGTATAAATTATAGGAAAGTGATAATTATTGTTAATTTTGATAGATTTATTACCTCTTTATCGAAATGAAAATGTAAGTCTTTTGAATCGTTCATTGAAATGCGCCATGTGTGACGTAGCCAACATTGATATCAAACCAGGAGGTGGTTCGTGTAAGTTCGTTTTTTGTCGTTTGGACGACGGACCACCTGTTGATTTTTCGATTTTTGACACGTTCACGGGTTCACGTTGTCGAGTTTGGTTAGGTTCAAACAAGATTACTTACAGTTTATTGAAGAATTTTTGTGTTGGTTTTAATCGAAATGAAACGGCAAGAAATAGTTTGGTTATGTTTTTCTGTTCAAGTTGACAAGATGTTGACTGTGTAAGGTAAGACCTACGTATCGGTTCTTGTCAGCGCGTTGAACGTATGTTCTAGATGTTGGGGACGTCACACTGTTACACGCGGCATCGATTTTCGCGGCACTTGTTTTTTTAAACTTTATGAATTTTTTTCTGGCTTATTAACAACTTTTAAGCGAAAAGAAAAAATACGGGTCTTATATTTTAATGTATAGATTAACATATAAAAAAACTAAAAAATCGTGAAAACCCCCATTCTGTCTTATCGTCTGCGTTTACATTGGCGTAGTAATTCTCGTTTGTTGCGCCATTGGTTTTGGTTGAAATGTTCGTTTCGTTTCAAAAAAGTTTTTCAAATTTTGTCGGGGTGCAAGAGGTTTTGATTGTTATTGAATTGAACTGGTTTGGATGGGAATTGTTGAGCTGGTAATTTCTTTGGTGGTGGATTGAAAGTAAAATTTTGTTGGGAATAATTAAATTCGTTTCTTAACAATCGTTCGCATTCTTCTAAAGTGCTCGATTCTTTCACAATAATTGCTCCTCTTATTGCCAAAGGTAGGAGAGTTATAAAGTGTGAAACTACTAATTTTTGATTTTCTCTAATAATCGCATTTTTCTGCAATTGATTATATTCTTTAAGCAAAATTTTTAATTTATACTGAGCAAATTTGTGCGATATTATTTCCAAGGTTTTGTCTACATTAGTTTTAGTATTCCTTATTTGTAAGATTTCTAGTAAAATTGTTTCGGCAGTGCTTTTGTCACAGTAATTATTTTTTAAATGAGTTTTTAACTCATCCCAATTATTGAATTTATTTTCGGACAATAATTCGGCAACTTTGCCTGTAAGTTTCGTTTTTATTAGTCCGAATAAGTAAGTATCTTGAATATTTATTAGTGTAATGGCAGTTAGCGCAGACTCAACGTCGTCTACGGCACTGATGAAGTTATTAAGTAATTTTATGTCTCCATTATAAAAAGGAACGATTTCAGTTAAATTTTTTAATTCTGAAAGAGTGGTCGTCATGATTGATGTGTTTAGATTGATAATTTGATTTAACCTACTTGGTCGTAAAATATTTTTTACGTTTAATGGAGTAGTATTTTCTACTTCAATGTCCGAATTTTCGGATTCTGAGTTACTAATATCACTATCACTAGTGAACATAGATTTGGGTGTGTTTTTGTGTGTTTGGGACTGTGCCGGTCCCTCGACAATTTTATTACTAGTAATAAATGGTAACGCACTTCACAGTTCATCTCAGAACACAACAGACAGAGCAATGTCACAGACAGTCTGTGACATTGCTCTGTCTGTTGTGTTCTGAGATGAACTGTGAAGTGCGTTACCATTTATTACTTAATTGGTCGTGTACTAGGGGGGTTGCCCTCGTGTCGTCACAGCGAATTCTCGGTGTGAGTCATAAATTAATGACCCGCTGGAAGGAACCTGTTTTAGACACAGAAAACTTCTTCTTTTATTACTAGTGTTTACTAGAGTTGCCCCTTTGTGTAATAAATTAATATTTTAATTTTAACTTACACGAATATTATATTTAGAATAAAAATAATTTGATGGTTGACGGTCATCACCGGGTTCTCTGTTTCTTGCTTCTGTCTGTAGTCGTGCAGTGTAGAAGTCCTTGACGTGGGTCGGCCACCGAACAGCAGGTCCTCGTTGCTTGATGAGTACGTGATCAGCTTTGGTCCGGAACCGCGAGTCGTCTTTGTGGATTCTTCTTTTTAAAGATGGGTCGTGGTTAGACCCTGATGGGCTATAGGTTGAAGCCTTTGGATGTTCTTGTAGTCTTTTTATTTATTTATTTTCTTCGTTTTTGGTTAATAGGTTTCTCAGAGCAAAGAATTGAAATTCACCACACAATTTTTGCTTTTGTGTTTCTCTGATTCTACCCAGACTGCACCAATGAAATATTTTGATTTAATATATTTAAAAAAAATTAATTTTATTTTATTAAACGTGTTTACACGTGTTGAGTACAAGATATTACATGAGCAAGCGAGCAGCAAGTGAACATCTTTGCTTGTTCGCAGGGGGTTTTATTACATTTCTTATCATAATGGAAAAATACAGCTAGAAGTGCTGACTTGGAATAATTATTGTAGAATAAAGGGTAGCCAATACATAATTTATATATAATATATATATATATATATATATATATATATATATATATATATATATATACAACTTACTATCATTGAAGCGTCCTTATATTGACAATTTTCCATCAACCGAGCGTCCGGCTCCAATGAAGCGTCCATATATGGACGCACGATTGGTCACCATGTTAAATTGGCTCCTAATACCATCTAGTAGTCATATCTAAAAATTTTAGTGGACGCCGAATTGATAGTGAATTATCATTTGCCGTATACTTTTAGTTCAGCCGAACGCTCACTCGTGGCGTTGCTGCGCTAGGCGTATAAGTATACTTTCATCCAATCTATCGCCTACCGAGCGTCCTCAAACTGGCAACACCGAAACGTATGTTTTCAAATGTTATGTTCGAAGTGTTCGTGTTCTCTTGATATTGGAGGATGAAGCAAAATATCAAAGCACGTAGTTTTCGTTTCGACTACGTGGTTCTGCTTATCAAGAACTTATATACTTATAACAAACTTTTTTTTCGTCGCACGTGAACGCAAAGCACGCCGTTACTCCCTGTTTAAACTAAAGGGAGCAAACCACGCTTTTGCTCCCTAGGAGGCAAAAACGTGTTTTTCTTCTTCTAAACTGGAAGTGTCGGCGTGCTTCGCCTGCATTAAATAAAAAAAGGTTTTTTTAATCGGGTCATAAACTATATTCAAATTAGGGGAGAGAGATAAACATCAAGATCTACACCGTATGCCCGATCCTCATGAAATTTTGCATGCAGATTTTTTTTACCAGACTTAGATTTTAAGTTATGTATTAATTTGATTGGACCATTAGGGGGTGGGGTTAATAATATAGAATCTCGACCATTTGTCCGATTCTCAATTTTGCACGCAAGTCTCTTTTGACTGGAGTCAGATTTTAAAGTATAAGGGGTGCAGATTATAAATCTATAGAATCTAGACCATTTGTCCGAATCTCTAGAAATTTTGCAGGCTAGACTCTTTTTTTACTATAGTCACATTTTTAGGTATATTTGAAATTTATTGGGCTATTAGAGGTGGGGTAATCTCTATAGATCTAGACTGTTTGTCCGATTCTCATGAAATTTTGCATGCGCGTCTTTTTTGACTAGAGTCAGATTTCAAAGTATGCTCAAATTCGATCGAATCATGATGGAAAGGGGAGGGATTAAACTATAACAATCGCTTTAACAGTCGTAATTTTTTTTTTCAACGGAACTCGGTAATATGTAGCAATCAACTAAAGTAAGATAGTTTTTATTTATCGGGTTATAAATTATATTTAAATTGAGGTATGAGGGTTAACATCTAGACCTAGACCGTTCGTCTGAACTTCACATATTTTTACAAGCAGATCTCTTTTCACAAGAGCCTGATTTTAAGGTATGTGTGGTGTGAATTTGTTCGGGTCCAAATAGTTTAATTAAATTTAATTCAACAATCACTCAAATGACCGTAATTGTTTTTTTGCAACAATACTTGGTATATACCATTGAAATAAAATAAGAAATATTATTTTTCTAGTATTTTTATGCGCATTCGTAATATTCATATCCAAGAACAAGGAACATTCGAAATACTACCAGAAAAATTACCGACATAACTACGAGACTACTACTGTACAAATATTTAATTTAAATATAGTTGGCATGACTGCGTCCCCACCACCAACAGTGAACGATGTTTTTAGTTCTGAATTTTGTCACCAGAGCGCTGTGAGTGTGTGGCGTAGCAGACATATTTTGTTTGATAGCACAACAATAATGTGTGTTTTATTTCTACAACCTAAAATACAGTCCACTCCTAAATAAATATAATACACAAACATAAATTTGGTCCATTCAAACCGGATAGTGAAGTAGTATCAAACTAGCATTGTGCAAACATACGAAGAAGCAAGACAAGCACATCCAATTGAAAATAACCCGCATCGTTGCAACATCAACACGTGGTTCAACATCCATTGGTCCAGTGTAAGTCCTTCTTTTCAATTCCATGTACAATTAATTCAATATACATTCATTTTTAATAATTTTTAAATCACAATATATCAGTTGCAATGGCCAAGTCTCTGATAAGTTTACATCGCAAGCGCGGTAATTTGAAGCATAGGTTATCTTCTATAGAAACCTTTTACAATGAAATTTTGGGGTTTATCACAGATGCAGTCCCACTTACGAGAGAAAACATAACTGTTATTAAATCACGATTAGATAGTTCAGCACAAATTTTAACTACTTTTAACGATATTCAAGATGAAATTGAAGAGACATGTGATGAGCAAAATTTAGAAATCGAATATAAAGAAAGAGACGAATTTGAGTCTAGATTTCATACAATTACTGCAAAATTAAATAATCTAATGATTAAAACTGAACCATCAAATCAACATGAAACTGATGTACAATCGCATACACCAGTTCATGTACAAAATATTCCAAATTTTGACACACAGATAAAACTTCCTATTATTAGCTTACCAAAATTTAATGGTGCTCATACAGAATGGTTAGAGTTCAAAGATATGTTTGAAGACATCATACATACAAACACGCATCTCACAAACGTACAGAAATTTCATTATTTACGGGCGTCTCTCACTGGAAACGCGGCGAAGGCAATATTAAAACCTAATATTTCAAGCGATAACTATGATACTGTATGGGGCATTTTATGCAAACGCTATGAAAATAGAGATTTGTTAATACATGAACACATTAAAGCCATATTCGAATTGCAAAACACTAGCGCAAATGATTCTAAATGTTTTCGTAATATCATTGATGAGTTGAATAAACATCTAAAATATCTAGAAAAATTAGGCGATGATTCACAACAACGTGATGCATTACTAATTTATATAATAACTAATAAGCTAGATAAAAATTCATTAAAAGATTGGGAGGAGTATTTAAAAAATAATGAAAAGTCTTCATTAGATAATTTAGAAAAATTTTTGCTTGACAAGGCTGAAGTTTTTGAAAAATTAGAACAACGCACAAATAAATTAAATCTAAATTCTAATATCCCTCAAAAACGGCAAGGTTTTTTATCAACTCAAACACAAATAATGTGTAAAGTATGCAAGAAAGATCACAATATATATAATTGTCAGGAATTTTTAGATTTAACACCACAACAAAGATTTGAAAAAGTAAAACTATTAAAATTGTGTAGTAATTGCTTACGAGCAGGTCACATAAACCAAAATTGTAATTCAGGACACTGTAAGAAATGTAATAAACCGCACAATACTTTGTTGCATTTTGAGCAATCCGAAAGTAACGGACATCAAACTGTTACAGCAACAATTACACAAGTGTCTACTCAAAATGTGTTAGCAAGTCACTCAAATATAAATACTCATGTCTTATTATCTACCATTTGTTTTTCTGTGATAGGAGAAGATGGTACAAAGTTTGACTGTCGAGCTTTACTCGATAATGGGTCTCAGTCAAATTTTATAACTTACTCATTTTTTAAGAAATTAGGATTGCCACACAATTCAGTTAATATATCAGTAGTAGGTGTAGGGAAAGTAACCTCAAATATAAAACATAGGTGCAATATACAGATTGAATCACATGACAACCAATTCAAGTCAAAAATTAATTGTTATTTAATTGATCAAATTTGTGATAGTATTCCAAATTTCGAGATTAATAATCATAATATTCATATTCCCAAAAACGTAAAATTAGCTGATCCCAATTTTTACGAGCCAGCAAGCATTGACATACTTATAGGGGCAGAAATATTTTGGCAACTTCTAAAACCAGAACAAATCATGTTAGGAAAAAAATTACCTTTGTTGCAAAACTCCGTTTTTGGCTGGATAGTAACAGGTGCCTTTAACTCAAGAGAGAACAAAGAAGTTTTACATTGTAACTTATCAGTTCAATCTTTACATGAAGATATGCAAAAATTTTGGTCCATAGAAGAAAATTACAATAACAAATCAATATTAACTGCTGAGGAACAAGAATGTGAATCTCTTTTCCAAAGGGATTATAACGCAAACCTAATGGTAAATTCGTAGTCTCAATACCATTTAAAAAATCACCAAAATTACTCGGAAATTCTGCTGACAATGCACTACAGCGATTTAAAGGCATAGAACGCAAATTAATAAATAATCAGTCTTTAAAGGAACAATACGTTCAATTTATGGCGGAATATCGGGAGTTAGGTCACATGACAAAATTAATTAATCCAGTTAATGATACATTATGCTATTATCTACCTCATCATGCTGTTCTTAAAACAGACAGTTTAACTACAAAATGTAGAGTGGTATTCGACGGTTCAGCTGTAACTGACAACGGTATATCATTAAATAGTTTACAATATACAGGGTCAATTCAAGACGATCTTTTGTCTATTCTAATTAGATTTAGAGAACACGCGATTGTATTTACTGCTGATATATGTAAAATGTATCGCCAAATTGAAATCACTCCAGATCAGAGAAAATATCAAAGAATATTTTGGCGCGAAAATCCAAGTCAAAATATTGATACATATGAATTAAATACGGTTACATATGGTACCACTTCGGCACCATTTTTAGCCACAAGATGTATTAAACAATTAGCAATGGATTCAAAAAATGAATATGCACTTTCATCTCAAATAATATCACGCGATTTTTATATTGATGACTTGATTTCAGGATCAGACACAACTGAAAATGCAATCGAACTCATAAATCAAATAACACATATACTAAATAGTGGTTGTTTTACTTTGACAAAATGGTGTTCAAATAACAACACTGTTCTTGCTAGTGTAAAAGATACACACCGTCTTACTCATTATATTAATGTAGGTGAAAAATCAGACACAAAATTGTTAGGTTTACAATGGAATTTTAGTAGCGATTCTCTTACATATCATATAAACCAAATAAATTCAAATAAAATTACAAAAAGATCTATATTATCTACTATTGCAAAAACTTTTGATCCCTTAGGATTGTTAGCACCCTCAATTATGTTGATAAAATTTTTGCTTCAAGAATTATGGTCATTACACTTAGATTGGGATGATGATGTTCCGGAACATATAAAAACAAAATGGTTAGCATTTAAATTAGATTTGGCAAATACAAATGAAATATCCATACCTAGGTTTGTATTTAGCACTAATTCAGTAACAATAGAACTTCACGGGTTTAGTGATGCTTCATGTCAAGGTTACGGATCTTGCATTTATACTCGAGTTATTGGACCTGACAACATTGTTAAAAAAGTTAGTTTATTTTGTGCAAAGGGAAAGGTCGCACCTTTGAAAACAATAACAATTCCACGTTTGGAACTATGTGGAGCTGTAATATTGGCTCAATTAATGGAGAAAGTCAGATCTTCAATTACGGTCAGCGTTCAATGTTTTTATTGGACAGACTCTAAAGTTGTACTTTCCTGGATAAAAAATCATTCCCGTTTATTTCATATATTTGTTTCAAATAGAATAGCTGAAATTCAAACTCTTACTAATACAAATAATTGGTTTCACGTAAAAACTCATAAAAATCCTGCAGATCTGATTTCACGAGGTATGCAATTAAGCGAATTACAGCAATCAAAGCTATGGTTGGAAGGTCCAAACTGGCTTTATCAAACAAATGATATTTGGAAAAATACTGTTGACTTGATACCAACAGATGATTTACCTGAAACAAAGATACAAATTAATACTGTTTTAATTAATCATGACGGTGAAGAAATAATTACTAAATTTTCTTCTCTAACAAAATTGAAGCGTGTTATTGCATTTTGTATACGATTTAAACAAAATTCTTTACCAAATCCTACGGCTAATATAAATCACAGTTCTCACATTTTAACAGTCAATGAAATTGATAATGCTTTTAAGGTTATTATCAAAATGTCACAAAATTTTTCTTTTCAGTACGAAATTGATATTTTGCGGAAAGAAAATAGTTTACCTGCGAAAAATAGAATAAAGCAGTTCAATCCATTTTTGGACTCACAAGGTATTCTCAGAGTTGGAGGACGAATTCAAAATGCAAATCTGCAATTTGATCAAAAACATCCAATTTTACTTAGCTCCAAATCACACTTGTCAAAGTTATTACTAACATTCGAACATTTGCGAAATTATCATGCTGGACCACAACATTTACTTTACATATCTAGACAAAAATTTTGGATTATTGGTGGTCGCTCATTAGCAAAACAAATAGTACGAAGTTGCATACAATGTTTTCGTACAAAACCAAAAAGTATAACTCCAATCATGGGAAATCTGCCTTCACCACGAGTTCAGATGAGTTATCCTTTTACTCATACGGGTACTGATTTTGCAGGACCATTCTTTGTTAGAGAGAGAAAAGGACGCGGAATAAAAAAATTTAAATGTTATTTATGCGTATTTGTTTGTATGTGTACTAAAGCTATCCATTTGGAAGTTTTAACTGACTTAACAACATGTTCATTTCTACAATCTTTTCGAAGATTCATTGCTCGTCATGGTCAACCAACGAATGTGTATTCTGATAATGGAAAGACATTTGTCAAAGCAAATAAAGATTTACAAGATTTAGGTAATTTCTTACTAACTAATCAAGATTCATTAACAGAAAGCATGAATAATCGCAGTATAAAGTGGCACTTTATACCCGCGTACTCTCCAAATTTTGGTGGTTTGTGGGAAGCAGGGGTGAAGTCTACAAAGTTTCATTTAAAGCGAGTTTTGGCTAATGCATCTGTAACTTTGATAGAATTTATCACAATTGTCACTGAGATTGCAAGTATATTGAATTCTCGTCCTATATCACCCATGTCAAATGATCCAACTGACCTAGAACCTTTATCTCCTGGACATTTTTTGATTGGGCGACCAATAACTTCAATTGTTGAACCTGAAATCACTGAAATACAACCAGCAAGCCTCTCAAATTACAAACGACTTGAGCAGATACGGCAACACTTCTGGACCAGGTGGTATAAAGAGTATATCACTGAACTTCAGCTTCGATATAAGTGGAAGAACAACGTCAACGACATCCAGACGGGGTCCTTAGTTCTAATCAAGGACAACAACCTACCTCCACTATGTTGGAAACTCGGACGCATCACCGAAGTGCACCCAGGAAGTGATGGTGTTGTTAGAGTAATTTCTATAAAAACAAACACAAGTGTTATTAAACGTGCATCTACACAAGTGTGTGTACTACCATTGGAATCATAATTTCAATTGTTATACTTACCTGACTGTACTTCTTTACTTTAATCGATGTAATTTATAACAAATAACGATATTTGCTTTTCTTTGACTAATATATTCTTATATTAATATTTTATAATTTAATTTGAAAGCCAGCCTTTCAAGGTTGGGGGTTATGTACAAATATTTAATTTAAATATAGTTGGCATGACTGCGTCCCCACCACCAACAGTGAACGATGTTTTTAGTTCTGAATTTTGTCACCAGAGCGCTGTGAGTGTGTGGCGTAGCAGACATATTTTGTTTGATAGCACAACAATAATGTGTGTTTTATTTCTACAACCTAAAATACAGTTCACTCCTAAATAAATATAATACACAAACAACTACTACTTATGGTATTATAAGTGAGAGTCTTTTTTTAAATTGGGTCATACATATAATTTTTTATTCGATCGGACTATCATGATTGTAGGGGTTAAATATCTAAATCTAGAAGGTTTGCCCGATCTTTATGAAATTGAAATAAAATTTTATTGCTTTGACAGCAAATAGAGAAGTAGTTAATTAATAAAACCTTATTTAGTAAATAGATAATAGATATTTATGTAACAAGTAAGGAAACGAAACTTGTTACCTTACGTATGTGAAATTTGTACCACGAGGCGTGGCCGAGTTCTGTAAATACATAAGCAAGGTAACTACCGAGATTCCTTACTGTTGCATACAATATTTTTTTACTTTCATTTAGAATAAATAGAAATTTTTGTTTGAAATTATGAAATTTTGTCATTTAATGTCTTACAAATTATGACATAAAACAAAAACACCCTAATTAGGTTATCTACAAACCACATTTTTATTCGAATTTTTTTTAAATTTAAAAAATAAAATATGCGATTGCAAGTTAAAAACATTTTATATTGAAGTTTCTTTACAATGTAGTCTATAATTTTTTTAATAAATGTAGTTTTATATGTGTACATTTTATTTTTTAAAAAAGAGTAAAATAAAAAAAACCATTGCATGAAGTAATTAAATTCATTTCCTAGCGCAAATTTGAGAAATAAATTGTCTATAAACCAAACGAAAGTAAGAAAATAATATTTACCTATTTTTAAAAACCCAATAAACACTGCTTGATATAGGTACTGTAATGTCCTAATGTCATTTGATTTATTTTCTACTATTTTTCTGTATAATGAGTAGTAGATTTTAAATAGGTAAATTACAGTCGTGTCGAGCATTATTTTTCTTCCAAATAAAATTTATGTTTCACATTTTTACCTATAAAGCTTACAGCAATTTTTTATTATTATTAAACATTTATTTTTTCCAAATTGCTACTTAACAAGATTTCGATAAGTAGCAAACAAATTTATTCGGAAAAATAAATAGCTCTTATGTAGTTAACGTTACAAACATTAACATAAAAATATTTACTACTTTCGGTTTGAGCTTTCCATACCAAAATAACTGGGTAAATCACTATTTCCTAACCAGAAGTAATAAATTTTGAACAAAAATTATTTATAAAATGCATTAAGTAGTATTATATTCTAATTTTAAACTTAATCAATAGTGTTGTCAACAAATTTGTGAATTTAGTAATTATTGACATATAATGCATTTGTTGCTAATTTTCATTTAAATAATTAACTATCAGATCACAGACAATTTGACCGATTTTCACTATATTTTTGTTATACTTAGTTATAAGCGTAGAAATCCAACATGAAATATAGGCTAAATAATCAATCAATGTACCATCTTAAAACAAAATCTAAACTTTGTCATATTTATTCAACTTGCCGATAATAATTCCGTCTTTTCATTTCAAATCCCCAAAAAACGCGCGAAGTAACATGGTTCAGTCGCGGCAACACTGTCGGACGCTTGATAATCGATGAATTGTAATAATCCGTATATTTCGGACGCTTCAAAGATGATAGTTTGAACGGACGCTTCAATGATTATGAATTGGGAATATACACCAACCGGACGCTTTTTCAGGTTTTTTGAACGGACGCTCTGTTGATAGTGAGATGTATATATATATATATATATATATATATATATATATATATATATATATATATATATATATATATATATATATATATATATATATATATATATATATATATATATATATATATGAAGTACTTATTAGAATGGCATATAGTACTTAACGTACTGATCACGAAACAAAAAGAATTTTTTCAAAATTCGAAAATTAGTTTTTGAGGTTTGTCAAGAAAACATATGTCATCGGCAAACTCTAAATCTTCCAGTTGTTCAAAAGCATTCCATCTAATTCCAGTTTTGTTTTTTGTCGTTTTCTTCATGATCCAGTCAACTAATACTAAAAATATAATTGGTGAGTATACAGCCTTGTCGCACACCACTTTCTATACTTATTTCTCTTGTCAATTGCCCATTGTGTACGACTTGCGCTGTATAGTTCTCATAAAATAGTTTTATTACTCTAATAAATTTTTCTGGAATTCCGTAGCTCTTTAGTATTTTCCACACTTTTGTTCTATTTACCCGGTCGAACGCTTGTTTAAAGTCTATGAACAAAATATACTTTATTTTGCCATTCTAGTGTTTGCTCTATTATAATTCTAAGAATGGTAATATGGTCTGTGCATGTCCTATTGTTTCTGAATCCAGCTTGGTTCAGTCTTAATTGTCTATCTATCTCTTCTTTCATTCTTTCTAATATCATTTTTGACATAACCTTGCTTATAACTCCCAACAATGTAATTGCTCTCCAGTTTTCGCATTTCGTTTGATCCCCTTTTTTGGTATCTTGATTATTATTCCTTTTTTCCAATCTTTGGGCATCTGTTCCTCTTCCCATATCTTATTTATTAATATGTATAAAATGTCTGTTGCTGTTTCTAGGTCTGCTTTTAGAAATTCAGCCGTGATGTCATCATTCCCTGCAGCTTTTCCTTTTTTTAGGGACTTTATGGCTTTAATAATTTCCTCGTGTGTAAATTTCGTCATTGTTAGATTTAATTCCTCCTGTGTTTCTTCTTCCTCGTTATTTTCTTCTTCCATGGATTGTTTTGCATCAGTGGCGGTGCGTGACTCCTAAGTTAGGTGAGGCTAAAAAAAATGCGCCGCAGGTGAATTTTTTTTTGGTTCAAGGTCAAATGCTTTAAACGCCTTTAAATACTATGTATCATAATTTGAATGAAACGTTCTAAAATCCATTTTTTACGCATAAAATCAATAAAACAATAGAACTTTATTTCATTACTTAAATAAACAATTTTTTTGTGAGTCAAGATAAAACGCTATAATCGTAAAAACAGCAGATAATATTTTTTAAATTTTGTTTTCTCTAACGCACAAGAGTATATTTAGTACGCCCACAAAAAGTACGTACATATTTAAATAAAGTAGGTAACAGAATAGAAAATAGAATAGAAAAAAAACATTCAACAACACGCGACTAGCGTTCTGCGGCTCTCGGCAAAACAACATTCAAGCGTGAGGCGAACAAATTTTATCTGTTCTTGATTATTATGATTCTTATTCAGTCCATATATTAAATATTTATAATAAATATTTAATTAATATAATTTTATTTATTTGTTCATAATATAGAAATGTTGAATAGTAGTTGAATGATGTCATTGTTTATTATTTAAATATTGATACAAGTATTACAAGTTCTATTTGTTAGATTTTACATTTATTCTTATTGGTTATTCATAATGTTTATTAGAAACTATTAGTTTCAAAACATAACTAATTATAAAATAGCATTCACAACAATAAATAAGACAAGCAATCAACAACAAAGTAAAAATAAACTCTGTTTCTTCACGTGTATTTAGTTGTGTGCGCTAGGCAATGCGAGGCTGTGCGCTGTGTATGTGTGTGCGGTGTGCCTTGCGCGAAGACAGACGATATTCCCCTAGCCTCTCTAAACACACACGTCACTCCGTCGCTCGATCGCACTAACGATGAATGAAACCAACCGTTGCAGCAGCAGCCTCACTGTACACATTATTTATGATTCGCGCGAAAATAACACTATTTAAATACTTTTTTTGCATTATTGTGCAACAATAATTATTTTTAAATAAATATGTGTCGATTTATAAAAAAAATAAATTAGATAAATAAAATTATAATAAAAATAAAAAATATAAAATTACGATTTTACGCGGTGAGGCTCAGCCTCATCTGCCTCATCTGACGCACCGTCACTGTTTTGCATATAATTCGCTGAAGTATTCTACCCATCGTTCCATGATTTCCTTTTCGTTCTTTAGCATCTTTCCACATTTATTTTTGACATGTGTTATATTTACCTTTCCATTTTGGCCCAAGGTTTTAGTATTTTTGTATAGCGTTCGGAGATCATTGTTCCTTACTGCTATTTCTGCCTCCTTTAATAACTCCTCTTGATATTAACCGTTTATTTTGCTCTTACTAGTTTGTGGTCAGAACCCACATCGGTACCCCTCATAGCCCTTACATCTAGTAGAGAGTGTCGCCATTTTATATCTATCGTGATATGATCTATCTGATTTTTTGTTTGCTTGTCGGGCGATATCCACGTAATTTTATGTATATTCTTGTGGCTGAATACACTGCCTCCTATCATTAAACTGTTCTGGGAGCAGAAGTCTAAAAAGATTTCTCCATTTTCATTTCTATCACCCATCGCTTCTTTTCCCATCACCATTTCTCTTCCTTTATTGTTTGATCCTATTTTGGCATTTGCATCACCCTACATAATCAGTATGTATTTCCTGTATTTACTCTGTAAGGCATCGTAGGTTGATTGTAACTGATCAAAAAACTCATCTTTTACTTCCCGCTCCTTGTCAATGTTTATGATCGTTAAGTTCTTAAATTTCGCTTTGAATCTAGCTGTTATGATTCTATCAGATACTGCTTCCCATTCTAGTAACGCACATGCTGCTTCTTTTCCTGTAAGTGCTCTCATTTTTATCTTTTAGGTCTGTTTTCCCCGAGTACAGAAGAGTTTTATCCTCGTCCAGTTTTAATTTATCGCATCCTTTCCATCTGATTTCGCTCAGAGCTAGTATTGATATGTTGTTCTTAGTCATTTCTTTCGCTACTTGGTTCGTCTTACTTATTTCATACATCGTACGTACATTCCAGCATCCTATATATATATATATATATATATATATATATATATATATATATATATATATATATATATATATATATATATATATATATATATATATATATATATGTATATGGATGGACACACAGGACATAAGGTCAACAATCTTAATAACAGGTTAAGGAAACAATTACTTTCATTAGAAATTAAAAGCACGGTTCAACACCTTGGACGGATTTGTAGTGAGTTGGATAGTATTGAAATTAGAATTACTAATATTATTCCAAATTCAATTTTTCAAAATTTTAAACATATACAATCAATTAAATATAACAGAGAATTTTTTTAAATTAGGAATAACAATAAACTACAAAATTTAATTAATGATAACAAACAAAGATTCAAAACTCAACCTAATTGGATTAAGAATGTTAGCAATGTAGAAATTCCTTCTGAGATTTCTCAAATTTTAGCTTTAGGGCCTAAATTTAGTATTAACCCAGCTACTCACCAAGTGTCTATACGTAAACTTTTAGCTGATTTGGAATTATTAATAGACAACCTGGAAGGTGAGGAGAAGGACATAGTAAGATCTAGAATTACTAACATTATTACCAATTATCTACAATTACACCAAGTTACCAATAATAACATTAATTTGCTTTACAATAAATGCAGGAATTTCCTCAAAGAGAACAATAATTTGCTAGTTTTACGTGCTGACAAAGGTAATGTTACCGTGATTATGAATAAAGATGATTACGAATCTAAATCTTTAGACATATTAACGGACACAACCAGTTATAAACTACTGAAAAATGATCCAACTAGCACAATACAACAAAAATCTAATAAATTAGTTTCGCAATTAAAAAATCAAGGTTCTATTTCAGCTGAAAAAGCAAAAACCTTAACAATTTACAATGCTGTAGCTCCGCGTTATTATGGCTTGCCGAAAATTCACAAGCCTGTTTTAAGTTTAAGACCGATCATTTCATCTGTTAATGCTCCAAACAGCAAACTAGCTCAGTTTGTTGCTGAAATACTTAAAAATTCATATGACTACAGTAATGCGTACTTTGTTAAGGACTCCTTTGACTTTGCTGCTGAATTTCAAAATTTTCAACTACCTGCTAATTATGTCATAATTAGCTTGGATGTTGTGTCACTATTTAGCAATATTCCAGTTGAGTTGGTGTTAGAAAGTATAAGAGAAAAATGGAATGTTATTAATGAACATTGTTCTTTAACTCTTGATAACCTATGTAATCTGATAAAATTTATTTTTGATACAAGTTTCTGTGTATACAAAGATCAATTTTACAAACAGATTTACGGCACGCCAATGGGCAGTTCCTTAAGTCCCATTTTGGCTCAATATACGATGGACCAATTACTGGACATCTGTATTCCAAAATTAAATTTCAATGTACCCTTTTTAAAAAAATATGTTGATGACATCATTTGTGCAGTACCGTCTGACAAGGTTGACGAAATCGTCGAGATTTTCAACAACTACAATCCAAGAATCCAATTCACTATTGAATGTGAAACGGAACGTAGTGTTCCTTTCCTTGACACTCTGGTCATCAGAACTGATACGAATACTATCATTCTTGATTGGTACCAGAAACCTATGTCTTCTGGAAGGTATATACACTACCATTCACATCACAGCATAAAAACAAAAATCAATGTGATTTTGGGCTTAAGGAAAAGAATTGAACTTATTTCGCACCCGAGTCTTAAACTGCGCAATCTCAACAAACTTAAAGACATTTTGTTAAAAAATTCTTATCCACCACATTTCATTATGCATCTTCTGTTTAACACCAACAATACTGTTAATAGTAATGTTATTAACAACAATAACGTTGACCTTAATAATTTAGAAACTAATAGTAGTGTGATTTTTGGATCATTACCACTTATTAACAATTTGACATCTAATTTAATAAAAGTAGTCAAAAATGATAATGTCAAAATTACTACCAAGAATTCGCTTACTATCAAATCTTTGTTCTCAAAAGTTAAAGATCCTGTTGTCAAAGAACAACAATCGAATATTATTTATAAAATTCCTTGCATGGATTGTGAAAAAGTTTATGTAGGGCAAACTGCTAGAACACTTAAATCACGCATAACATCTCATCGCAGTGATTGTAGATTGAAACCTAATGCGTCTGCTTTGTCACTTCATGTACATGAATGTAATCATAATATTGATTATGCCAACACTGAGATTCTTGACATCGAATCCAATTTGACAAAAAGACATTTCCTAGAGATGGTACATATCAATAATGATGCCAACTCTATGAACAAAAGAACAGATGTTAGTAATCTTAGTACCATATACAGTTATATTCTTAATTTCCAAGAAAGACATAATAATAATAATAACAACATAACTGGTTTATTGTAGTCCTTTCGCCTCATTTCTCAGGTTAAACTTTTTTACATTAACCTATTTAATCTACTTTTGATTTGATTGGTTGTGTTTTGAAATTTTGTTTGTTCTACTTATTTTATATCATACTTTTCAACTTAATGGTTTTAATTGTTTTTATTTTTGACAAAATTTTTAGTATAATCATAAAAATGCTTTAGCAGGGTTGTTCTACTTTTTAGTAACTTGTTATTACTACCAACTGACTACAAAATTCTTTGACAGGGTCTTGCACTTACTCGTCCACGTGTGCGTTTGAACTGTTGAAATAACATTTTTGACCTTTTGGCTATTAAAAATTTGAATCATTGGAAAAATTATTTCTAAATTTTAAGAACTTTGTGAAAAATTTTGTACCAACATGTTTTTTGTATCGTTAAACTATTGTTTTCGATTTTTATTCATCATTGCTAAGTTTCAAGTATAACCTCAACAAGTAGTAAGTTTTGAATACTTTATACTAAATTATTTTCACTTACGATACTATTCTCATATTGTAGCGTCCTGAAGAAGGAATAAATTTAATTCCGAAAGCTTGACAGTAACTTAAAAGAGTCCACTTCTTTTATTTACCCATCTACTGACTGCATACCTGTGAAATTATTTTTGCTTTATATATATATATATATATATATATATATATATATATATATATATATATATATATATATATATATATATATATATATATATATATATACAGGGTGTAACAGCGAAACCAACCAACGCCTATATTTTCTTAAAATTAGAAATTATTTAAATTTCAATTGCATTTTTCTCAAAATTTTTATTATGTAAGGATATAAAACGAATACATGGTTGAATTCAGAATAAAATACTCTACCGAATAGGCCTAAAAAATATGTATATTCCCATTTGAAAAAATGTAACTTTGTGTTGTAACTTGAGAACCACTGGTTTAAAAAATTATTTTATTCTTTAATCAGATGTCCCCCTTGGTCAGCTACAACTTTGCTATTTAACATTTTTTGTAACTATAATAATAAAGAAAATATAGGCGTTGGTTGGTTTCGCTGTTACACCCTGTATATATATATATATATATATATATATATATATATATATATATATATATATATATATATATGTAACCTTTCGCGTGTCAATTGTTGTTGCCAGAGGCGTTTCAGTGTTATCTGTCCGTTTTCCGAGGCTTGTCAAAGTTTCTTTAGCGTCTTTTTACGTGCCAGGGTTAATAGCCCTGCGCACAACCTTCCTCCTTTCTCAGCCGGGCTTAGGACCGTCCATGGCGGAGTTAAATTATATTGCACTACTAGGTTAATAATTTCTAACAAAATTGATACAAGGCGGCTCAGCGTCCTTCTTGGAGACCAAGAGAATAAACAGTTAATATTCTCGATTTTTAAGCTGAACTACTCATATAATAAAATACAAAATTGGAACGAGTCACACTGTGCTCTCGTAAAGAAATGTGATAATATTCTGATTACAGAATAGGTGAAATAGAATTAATAAATATGAATTTTAATGTAATTTTAAATACGTTAACAAGCAAATAGTCAAACAACTATGGCAATGCAAATCGGGATCAATAAAAAAACGTACCAAATACGTACCAAAAAAAAAAAACTTGAGCCCGGCCCTGGGTAATAACGGCCATGTGAATGGTAAAATAAGCGAAAAGATGAATAAAGAAAATTATAATTATAAAGAAATAATAGATTTTAAATAAGCTACGTTACTTTAAATTACTGTAATTAATACTACAAAATTTGTCACAAAAAAATTAATAAAACTGAACTACTTTAATAAGCTAATAAAAATAGACAGAGCTACTTACTAAAGAGTATACAAAATAGATATCAGAACCAAAAATATGAATTATTGCAACATGTGCTTACGAACTTCTCTAATCACTCATTTTACACGTCCACTCGCTGTCACTGTTAGAACCCAACAGAACGAAAAATCACTAGGTAGAGGAAATGTGCGTTTGTCGCTCACCTGGTGGACAAGGGAGTAAGCAGTAAAAGAAGTATACGGGATGGTAGCAAAAAAATTGCTACACTGCCAGCCCACGAAAAGTCTGGCCCCTTGAGTGAGTTACACTGTTGTAATGTTGTGAAACACAACATATCCTAACCTGTTTAAACCTGTTTAAACGACAATATTGTCAAACGTTTTGCATGCTTCCCTTCAGTACTTAATTGGTTTTTATTTTATTTAAAATTCGTATTACATTTGGTTTTATTTATTCTACAGTGAAAATTGTTTGGAGTTTATTGTTTTTTTTTTTAAGTAGTGAAATGGATGGCAAGAACTGTTTTAAACGCGCTGAATATACTCTTCATGAACAAAAAAAATCGTAGATTTCATTGTGAAAACTAAATCTTACAAAATACTTCGTGGAAATATCATCTGGCAAAAAATGGAGGAGGCTAAAGTAGTTGACAGAACCTGGCAATCTGCAAAAGAACACTTCCGCAAGAAAATTATAAATATTCTCCATATTTTAAACATCTCATCCAAGGAACAGCGTCTTATTCAAGAAGGGTGGGAGAAATCAAGTAAAGTGAAGCATGATAAAAGTGAACAAAATAAGCGTCCACGAATTATTAAAAATGTGTTTAGCGACGAAGACAGCCCTGAGAAACCCAATTACATAACTAGTGATTCAAGTGATCTGAGCGATTCATCTACACAAGCATCAGTAAATGCTAAAAGAAAAAAAAATAATAAAACTAGTAACAAAGTTCATAGTGCGTTACTAAAATCATCAGCAAAAAGTAATTTTAGTGTTGAAGAAGCAGGTCTTTCTCATCAACAATACATTCAAATTTCGGATGAGTATTCAGATCAATATTCTCCTGATTTACTAGCCATCAAGAATGCAAATAAAACTATAATTAACATACCTACATCAAGTAGTGATGGTGATAAAACTCCAGAAAATCTTGATAAATTACCTACAAATTCACCATATCTTCAAACAGAGGTAAAAAGTACTTCAAATGATGTCAATTCGAATTCGGATATTGTTTCAAATAAAATAAATGTAATCTCTGCAACCTCAGACGCTAATTTAAAAAAATATTTCACATGCAGTAGATTCGTATTCAGAATCTGTTGTAGTATTGGACACAACAACCTGGACAAGTCCAAGTAAATCTAATCAGGAAGAAGACGTAGATTTTTAGTCCTGTAAATGAAGGGTCCAATCTTGACAAAATTGCTCACCAATGTAATTTTTATATTAATTTGTCGGGATTGACAGGTACTTTAAAATAAGAAAAGTTCTGTACAAAATTTTTTTGTACGAGGGAGAAAAATGGCCCCAAAGGTTCCAAAAATCGATTTTCCGCCAATATCTGCTAAAATATGGCATTTAGAGAATTTTTGTTTAGGAATAAATGAAGATCAGTTCGAAAATTTGACCGTTTCCGAGATAAACGGGCCCAAGCGCACCCTGGATTTTAAGCTCCTGCGCTGCATGCCGGGAAGTACGCTCCATGCAATTACACATGGGCGAGCGGACAAATTATCCAATAACTTGGGTAAAAATGCATATTTTTTTATTATTAAAAGTTTCGGTGAAAGGGGAAATCTACAGCTATTATACCCGGTGACTCGAGTCACGTTTTGATTCTTTGGCAGTATTGAAAAAAGGTGTCAAACATTCTTTTATACCGCATTTTTAGGACCGCCAGGTACTTGTTCATATATTTTTTAGTAAAACTCATTTACTCTGAATTTTTCTTATTATGGGTCCTTGAAAGGCCTTTATTTATCTCAGAAATTTTGATTTTCTATTTTTCTTGCATTTCGATAAAAAGTTGGTTTGTTCATTTACGTTTTTTGGCTGTTCTCGGAGTTCCGGAAAATCTTTGAAACAATTGCGAATTAAAAATGTATACATAATCGGATTGCTTTCCAAGCCACGTCATTTTAAAGCTGAGAATGTCTACTTTTTGGCTGTGCTCTTATTTTTTGCCAACATTAGTGGTTTTTCCAGAAATGTAGAAAATGCGTCCGCAAGGAAAAAACACATTTTTTTTCTTGTCTTTTTTCTCCTTGCTCTTTACTTTTGGCATTTTGATACCTTGACCCAAATAAAGGTTATATTCTCACCTTTCCATTCATATACATAAGTCATAGTATTCGATCTTGGAAAAAGAACCGTGCTTCTAAATAAATTCATGTAATTTCATGCGCCATTTAATTGTTGCGCGTTTGCTCCACGCGGTGCACATGTCTGCTACGGTTCGAGCTTCAAACATTTTCCGTCAGATGGCTCCTGTGTCGCACGGCCACGTTACACAACAAAAGGTAATCGCTTTTATTTGAAGCTCGAATCTATATTAAATAATAATTAATAATTAAATGTTATCCGAAGAAGTAGAGGTAGAGGAAACCATAGAACGTTAAGAAATAGAGCAGGAGGAAGAAGGTGACGACTCATGTGAAGAGTGGTGATTCACAGAGTTATTTTCAATTTTTTATGTATTTTTCATTTTTTATGTATTTTCAATATTTCTTGTATTTTCAATTCTTTATTTATATTCTTCTATAATAAATGAATTTTTTGAAAGACTATTTTTTCAGAAACACGCATCTGAATTGTTGCAAAAAAATTGCGAAAAATTGCCGAAAATTTGCAACAATTTTTCGATGACCAATATGACGGAATATTTGTGACTCTTTAAAGATTATAATTTCCGTTGTGTAAAACCCGATAGACTCCAAGATTTTGCCGCATGGAAAAAACTGATTTTTGTTAGTTTTGGACCAATTTTTGAGAGCCATCCTGATGTAATGACTCTTATGGTCTGCTTATCTAATAGAGATAGACCAAGCACTCATGTCCAAGAAAAAAATCTGACGTGGACACCACATGCGCCTATTAAACTATTCATACTTTTCTTAATAACTAAAATGTAGAATAATATAAAAAAATCTGACGTGGCCACCACAAGACCTCCCGCCATACCTACTTTATTCTTTTAACTTATTATACAAAAAAATATTTTTAGTCATTTTATTTAAACTTCAGAAGAAGATAAAGTCCGTCCCAAACTTCTGTCGTGACGTCATTATTTTATTTTCAAGAATAACTAAATAATACATTGTGTTACTTTTTCTATCTTACTACAGTCATATATTTAGTTGAAACACGTATGTCATTCGAAATTTGCGAAGTATTGATACTGTTACGTGAAGTTTTGTTCTTTGTTTTTATTATGAAGTAGAAAAAGAAAGAAATAGAAAACGTGTAATTATATTGTTGATATACCAGCAATTATAACTTGTTATTTAAGTAGACTGTTTTTCATGTTGTTTTATGAAATACATTGTATTGTATATTTTGAAACTGTCAAACAAATAAAAACTATTTTCACTGTGATTAAATAATTTAACATAGGTATATCGTTGTTTTATGCATACATTAGTTGTTCACATATAGATATTTATAATATTATTTATAAATATGCCCGGCAAACGCAATAATAAAAAATTTCTCTAAATGCCATATTTTAGCAGATATTGGCGGGAAATCGATTTTTGGAACCTTTGGGGCCATTTTTCTCCCCCGTGCAAGAAAATTTTTTACAGAACTTTTTCTTTTTTTAAAGTATCTGTCAATCCCAATAAATTAATATAAAAATTACATTGGTGAGCAATTTTGTCAAGGTTGGACCCTTTATTGACTGGACTAAAAATCTACGTCTTCTTCCTGATTACATTTACTTGGACTTATCCAGGTTGTTGTGTCTAATACTACAACAGATTCTGAATCCGAATCTACTGCACGTGAAATATTTTTTAAATTAGTGTCTGAGGTTGCAGAGATTACATTTATTTTATTTGAAACAATATCCGAATTCGAATTGACATCATTTGAAGTACTTTTTACCTCTGTTTGAAGATATGGTGAATTTGTAGGTAATTTATCAAGATTTTCTGGAGTTTTATCACCATCACTACTTGATGTAGGTATGTTAATTATAGATTTATTTGCATTCTTGATGGCTAGTAAATCAGGAGAATATTGATCTGAATACTCATCCGAAATTTGAATGTATTGTTGACGAGAAGGACCTGCTTCTTCAACACTAAAATTACTTTTTGCTGATGATTTTAGTAACGCACTATGAACTTTGTTACTAGTTTTATTACTTTTTTTTCTTTTAGCATTTACTGATGCTTGTGTAGATGAATCGCTCAGATCAATTGAATCACTAGTTATGTAATTGGGTTTCTCAGGACTGTCTTCGTCGCTAAACACATATTTAATAATTCGTGGACGCTTATTTTGTTCACCACTTTTATCATGCCTCACTTTACTTGATCTCTCCCACCCTTCTTGAATAAGACGCTGTTCCTTGGATGAGATGTTTAAAATATGGAGAATGTTTATAATTTTCTTGCGGAAGTGTTCTTTTGCAGATTGCCAGGTTCTGTCAACTACTTTAGCCTCCTCCATTTTTTGCCAGATGATATTTCCACGAAGTATTTTGTAAGATTTAGTTTTCACAATGAAATCTACGATTTTTTTTTGCTCATGAAGAGTATATTCAGCGCGTTTAAAATAGTTCTTGCCATCCATTTCACTACTTTAAAAAAAAACAATAAACTCTAAACAATTTTCACTGCAGAATAAATAAAACCAAATGTAGTACGAATTTTTAAATAAAATAAAAACCAATTAAGTACTGGAGGGAAGCATGCAAAACGTTTGACAATATTGTCGTTTATTTAGGTTGGAGCAGGTTTAAACATGTTAGGATATGTTGTTGTTGTTGTTCACAACATTACAACAGTGTAACCCACTCAACGGGCCAAACGGGGAGACAGTGTAGCAATTTTTTTGCTACCATCCCGTATACTTCTTTTACTGCTTACTCCCTTGTCCACCAGATGAGCGACGAACGCACATTTCCTCTACCTAGCGATTTTTCGTTCTGTTGGGTTCTAACAGTGACAGCAAGTGGACGTATAAAATTAGTGATTAGAGAAGTTCGTAAGCACATGTTGCAATAATTCATATTTTTGGTTCTGATATCTATTTTGTATACTCTTAAGTAAGTAGCTCTTTCTATTTTTATTAGCTTATTAAAGTAGTTCAGTTTTATTAATTTTTTTGTGACAAATTTTGTAGTATTAATTACAGTAATTTAAAGTAACGTAGCTTATTTAAAATCCATTACTTCTTTATAATTATAATTTTCTCTATTGATCTTTTCGCTTAGTTTACCGTTCACACGGCCGTTATTACCCAGGGCCGGGCTCAAGTTTTTTTTGGTACGTATTTGGTACGTTTTTTTTATTCATCCCGATTTGCATTGCCATAGTTTTTAACTATTTGCTTGTTAACGTATTTAAAATTACATTAAAATTCAAATTTATTAATTCTGCTTCACCTATTCTGTTATCAGAATATTATCACATTTCTTTACGAGAGCACAGTGTGACTCGTTCCAATTTTGTATTTTATTATATGAGTAGTTCAACTTAAAAATCGATAATATTAACCGTTTATTCTCTTGGTCTCCAACAAGAACGCTGAGCCGCCTTGTATCAATTTTGTTAGAAATCATTAACCTAGTAGTGCAGTATAATTTATTGTGTAATTTTCTTATTTCTCTTAGCGTAATTCTATTGTTGTTCAATTGATTATTACATTTTTATAGTACAAAATTAGTCTTAACTTCATTCATTTTGCTTTTATCATCAATCATTCGAATGAATGTATGAGCGCATGCAGGTACAGTCGGTGATTACAACCGTGTAATCTTGGTCACCGGATTGATTGTGTATGCCCTTGAGGCCTTTATTTTTTAAATCAAATCATTACGATTATAGTTTGCAAAATGTGCTCTTCCACCATATTTTTTAAATTTTTTTAAATGAAGCTTCATTCTAAAATATGACGATCTGTGAAAACGCGGCGTGAAACTGTGCTGTATTAAGAAAGATATGAATTTTTAAAGTTTAAAATTTCGCTTGTGACGTCCCAAGTGCTACCTAGTGGCCCAAAACTGTTGTGTAACAAACACCCATAATAATAATTTTAAAATTAAAACAGTATATAATTCTATGATATAAGTAACTTTGAAGAGTAATAAATACCATGAAATACATAAAACTATATTTTATTTTTAGTTTTAAGATAGTTTTCGTACCATAGGTCATAGCTTAAAAAGTTTGAGATGAAAACGGATTCAAAAGCAGTTGATCTGATCCAAATGCTTGCGCATGGCGCTGGCGCAGTGCCTGTATCTCATTGGTTTGTCTATTTTTGTATAACCAATAAAAATAAATCGCACCTGGGACGTCACATAACGTCACACAATATTTAATGCGCTTGTATCTCATGATTCAAAACTTTTTAAATAATTTTTTTTTATTTACAGTTATGGATTTGATATGTTTTTCAAGTTTTTAGCACAATATTATTAAACCTTGACTATGGTGGAAGAGCCCATTGTCTTATACAATTTTTTTGTTGTTGGTTTAATGAACTGCTTTTGGTTTTGGTTAGTAGTTACTAAATTGAAAAATCGTATTTATTTGATTTACAATTAATTCGGATTTATTATTCTTTTTAGATTTAATTACCGGTAGCTTTATTAGCTGCATTTCATTTAGCTTAATAACTATATTCTATTTCTTCTTTCTCGCTTGCGTAAAGTCCTTTTCAGTATTACTTATATTACAGCTTTATTTAAATTCCGTTATCACCATAACTTGTTTGCGCATTTACCTAATTACTTGCCTTACATCTGTAGTACTTACATTGATCGGTTGGATCTTAGCATACTCGTTTTGTATTTGTTTATTGCCGCTAACTGTTTTCAGTGTGATACCCGCTACCTAGGGAATAATAGTTCGACTAGTGAGAGCAATAATTGTTGGAGTGAACCACCACCACGTCTGGAGGGATTTGGCTGCACCAGTTATCAACGGGACGCCGGACGAATCTACGCGAAGTCTGCACTGCCTCAGCAAGCTCCACGACTCAAGCTATTCCATCCGTAGAATTGGTTTAAAAGTATTTAATAAAGCTGTCGTGCTGTTTCCGTCCGAAGCAAGTCTATCTAAAGTCGTCATTCAAAGTAGCCACTTCGTTTACATCATACGATACCCTCGACGTGTTCTTCTCGAAGTCCTGTTCACCCGACAAGAGTTCCACTAGTCGATTGAAGATCTTAGCTAGTTCGTATCAAGTGGTCGGTTTATGTTTCGATTACATGTCAAATTTGCCTTTGCCGCATATCCCAGTACAAGATATATTTTATTATCGTCAGCTGTGGGTGTATACTTTTGGTATTCACAATCTTAAAACTAATAACTCTAAAATGTATATGTATCATGAAGGCAAGGCCAAGAAATCACCTAATGAGGTATGCACATTCCTTCAAGATGATATTGAAAACAATATTTGAGAAGAAGTTCAGGAACTGTACCTATTCAGCGACAACTGCAGCGGTCAAAATAAAAATCATACAGTACTGCGTTTTTTGTCTGCTATACCTGTTCGTGGCCACTCCTTCTTGCCTTGTGACCGAGATTTTGGAATCATCAAACGTATAATACGCAGGGCTGATCGCGTATACAGTCCGGAAGAATTTGCTCAGATGGTGAGAAAGTCGAGTAAAAAACAAGAAAAATTCGATATTAAAATGATAGAAACGGAAGATATTAAAGATTATAAAACATGGTGGCCCTCAAATTGGAAAAAAAACGTCAAACTCAGTTGAAACAAACAAAAAAGGCTCGAAAAAGCAAAGTTTCACCATATCAAAATTTATGCAGTTCGAATTTGATGCTGACCAGCAAGGCACTGTAATAGCCAGAGATTTCATCGATGGACTACAGCAGCATACATTTCGATTAAGATTAAATGAAAATGCTATCCCTTTACCAATAAAGAATGCTTACATAGGCCCAGTTCCCATAAATAAAAAGAAATTGCACGATATTAAGAGCGTTATGAAGTACATAACAGAAGATTCAGAAGAATTTTACAAAAACATATTAAAATGGCCAACAAAAGATAAAGATAATGATAGTGAAGGAGAGTCATAAAATGTTTAAATTGTATCGTATTTTCAGATTTTGTGAAAATAAAAACGTTTACTTTGCATTTCTCAAATTTTATTTGCATTCTATGCAGAAACTGAACATGTCCATGACTTAATCTTTTTTTTTTTTCGTAAGTTTAAATTTATAATTTATTTTTTATTGTTTCATCTTAGTTGCAATCTATTTTTCTTCAATATACTAAAGTATCACTCTTGCATATAAAATCGAAGTTGAGTAACTTAGTTTTTTCTGTTTTTCTCAAAATAAGGTCGTTGGGATATATTCACTTTCGGAATTGACTGATTCATTTGTGTCCTGACTGACAATTCAAAAAACTTGTGTCCTAAATGACAGCACTAAAAATTATGAAAACAGGGAATTCTACAACAAATAGTAACACTAAACCAAAAATAAATTTAGATTTAACCAACTGCAATTGTGTCCTAACTGACAACAATAATAATTAAGAAAACCAACAATAAAATTCTACAACAAATAGTAACTCTAAACCAAAAATAAATTTAGATTTAACCAACTGTAATTGTGTCCTAACTGACAACAATACTAAATATGAAAACCAACAATAGTAAAACCAAACTAAAATAAATTTAGATTTAGCCAACTGTAATTGTGTCCTAATTGACAACAATACTAAATATGAAAACCAACAATAATAAAACCAAACTAAAATAAATTTAGCTTTAACCACACTGTCTAATACCGGCTTTAGCAAACTAACTGTTTCTAACCCGTACCAAGTGCACAAATATTTCAAAAGCGTCACACAACAAACAACGGTATTCACAAATATCCTCGCAAAAGGATCAAAAGCTTTTCAAAATCCGGTACAGAAGGACCAAATGTTTTCAATAGCTCAGGTTTTAATTATGATGACTTAAAATGGATTCAAATCCTTGCTCTAAATTACGTGTATTCGAACCCCAAAACAAATAAAAAGAGTAAGTGGACTGTACATAAATGGCGTGAAACTGCTTTGAATATTGTGCATGAAATTAAACCAAAACTCTGTATTTAACCAAAAATAAGCTTACACAAGACTTATTTGTTACTAAAAACCAATATGTTTACTCAAAACCAACAATGTAAATAACCAACTTTGAAGTACACACTACAAAGTCTACACTTTCAATAATATATACCAAAACAATTCAAATATCAATAAACCAAAGACAAATTATTATGGAATAAACATTAAATGAATCACATTGACTCTAAATCACCAAAAACGAATGATTTCAGCTAAACGAGAACAAGCCCTAACTATCAATGTGATTCCACAACACTAAAACGCGAACTAATCCTGAAAGAAATAAACAATAATATATATTAGCACTAATTCACCCAAATAACAATGAACTTAGCTAAACGAAAACAAACTCTAATTGCTAATATATTCCTAACACGAGAAAACCAATAATACAAATAATACTGTTTACCAAAACAATGATATTTTACCAATAATACACAAATAATAATACCTCAGTACGCCCCTGGCGTTTGAACTGAACAATATTATAACCAAAACACAAATAATATTCAATAACCAAGCATCAAGGAACACTGATGCGTATTTTACCAATAAACAATTTGCTAACCCACAGTTTAGCAAACGTTAACCAACAGATACTACTTTACTTACTGTTTTAACCAACAGATAACTACTTTACTTACTGTTTTAACCAACAGTTAACAAAACACAAACATCAAATAACAATGATGTGTACAACAGACTGTTAAATCTTATATTTAACAGTCTTTTACCAACAATAATACGATACAAACGCAGCCAAAATGCTCACATGTCTGCTCACTACAATGATCTCTGAACGAATGAATGTTTTTGGCGCGCAACAGACTACCGCACACTCACTCGCTTCGACCTGCCGACAACCCGGGGGGTCTGACGTCACACGCCCTAAGTGCAGTTAATTGCAGTCAAAAGGACGCCGCTCACAATCAAAGGGTGCCGACGGCACAATGAACCGCCGATCACTAGGTTGACAGTGGCGTGCGCGGAAGAATGTTTTGGGGCTTCTATTCTAAACACAAGAAATTAATTTAAAAAATCTGAATTTTCTTTCTTGAAAGTAGGCTAATCTATACTCCCCCAAAAAGTTGTTAACAATATCTTTGATAGATAAATGTCTGTCAAAATGAATGCTTGAAACCGGAAGTCGGTTTTATTATTTCTTACAAAGTTGCAGTCGTTTTTGTGTCATGAAACAAGGTTATGGTATTATTGCAAAAGCGTTGTACTATGTACACTAAATGGTGTGGATAGGAAGCATTCATTTTGACAGACATTTATCTATCAAAGATATTTTTAACAAATTAATAAAAATACTTATTTTTTTAAATTTGTAACATAATGTTTGTGTTATCAATTGCATATATTATTATAATAACATTTTATGTTATAGTAGATGTATTCATGGCTTATTCAACAACAATTACACTGACTGCGAATTTATAAGATGTATTTTCGCATTTTTCTCGCGTACCGTTCATGATACGTGAAAACTGTAAATATGTTTTTATAGATAATTTTCTGCTCTACAATTAGTCCGGTCGCTAAATGAGAAAATCGGCTTGGACCTGGAAGTTGGGTACAACAAATATATTATGATTGATTCTAGTACTATTTGATATACTGAATCATAAAATGACGGGTGCCAGAGCGGCATCCCTGGGCAACTCCGGGAAATTCGAAAAGAAAATGGATTTTTTTGGTTATTTGCCAATAACTACTAAACGGGTAGCTCTACATTTACATGGCTTCAACACAGCAGAGTTTTCCTGTGAATGAACCTTTTTATTCAGGTGATGCAAATTTCTGTGTTTGAATATTTTAGATTTTTATTTGTATATTTTAAATGGGCACCGGATTGTACGTATACATTTTTTTTTAAAGTCTAGATATGGCGGAAGGTTGTGTGATGGCCACGTCAGATTTTTTCATAAGTTTTGTGTTTAATGACCTGTAACTTCTAAACAAATTAAAATTTTGATATCCGATTTCTTTTATTAAATTCTGCAAGCAATTCTCTATAAGATAGATTGTATAAAATTTTTCTTGAAGGCCTTAGTTAAGAGAAAATTTTAAGATTTTCTTCGAGAGAAACTTGAAATTTTTTACTTTTTCCATAAGTTTTGTGTTTAATGACCTGTAACTTCTAAACAAATTAAAATTTTGATATCCGGTTTCTTTTATTAAATTCTGCAAACAATTCTCTGTAAGATAGATTATATGAAATTTTTCTTGAAGGCCTTAGTTAAGCCAAAATTAAAAAAGATTATGAAAAAAGTAAAAAAAATTCAAGTTTCTGTCGAAGAAAATCTTAAAATTTTGGTTTAACTAAGGCTTTCAAGAAAAATTTCATATAATCTATCTTATAGAGAATTGTTTGCAGAATTTAATAAAAGAAACCGGATATCAAAATTTTAATTTGTTTAGAAGTTACAGGTCATTAAACACAAAAATTATGAAAAAAGTAAAAGTTTTTCTCGAAGAAAATTTTGAACGCGTGTATCTCAGAAACGGTTAATCGAAGAGAGTTCAAATTGTCATTTTTTTGGAAATTTTGTTCTCTACAAAAATGCACTGGACAATCTTAAATGTAGAACTACCCGTTTAGTAGTTATTGGCAAATAACCAAAAAAATCCATTTTCTTTGCGAATTTCCCGGAGTTGCTCAGAGGTGCCGCTCTGGCACCCGTCATATTATGATTCAGTATATCAAATAGTACTAGAATCAATCATAAAATATTTGTTGTACCCAACTTCCAGGTTACATGGCTCGGCGACCGGACTAAATTTATTAATTTGAAATATCGCTGTAAAGTGACCCCCTAACGAGTAAAATGCAAAAAACTGAAAACGGCGGCCATCTTTCCAATACGTCGGCTAACGCACCACTCGGATTGTAGGGGACTTTTGGTATGTTAATAAGAGAGGTTTTACGAAGCTATATACCAATTTTCAGCTTTAATTAGTTCCCATTTAAAACCTAATTTTCCTGTACTAATATATAATTATAGTGACAACATTTTACAGTGATGGCAAATGCAGACGAATTTTTATATTTAGATATTGTAAATATTTTAGAAGTTGAAAATGACATTATAACACCAAGAAGACTTTTTACAAGAAATGATGCGTTTAGTCTTAGTGACCAACAATTTATTAAATTATTTAGATTGTCAAAAGAATTAGTATTAAATCTGGTACTCATATTGGAACCTTATGTTGCCCCGCCCCACCATCTAGAACATCTGCTCTTGATGTACAAACGAAGGTAAACATTATTTTTTTAAAATCATTGATTTATTGATTATTTACTTATGTGTGTAATATATTTCCAGATTTTGATTGCATTTCGATTTTTTGCATCTGGCAGTTATCAGTCAGATGTAGGATTTAATTTATATACAGCTGTAAGCCAATCTTCGGTAAGCAGATGTGTGTCAAAAGTTAGTGAAGCCCTAAACCATCCTACAATTTTTCAAGAGTGGATTAAATTTCCGAGTACAATTGAGGAATTACAAACAACTCGAAAAAGGTAACATCTATAGACATTTACATCAATGAACTTAAATAACAATTTGTTCCAGTTTCTATGAAAAAGTTCAAATTTCTGAAGTTGTCGGTGCAATAGATTGTACCCACGTTGCAATAATTGCTCCTCAAAACGAGGAGCATTTATATGTGAATCGAAATGATTATCATTCCATCAACGTACAGTTGGTATGTTAATCTATGAATTTATTTCTTCAAACTATATTGTCATTACGTACATTACAGGTTTGTGATGCGAATATGAAAATTATTCAGGCCAATGCACGGTATCCTGGAAGTACCAATGATAGTTTCATTTGCAACACTAGTAGTTTAAAAACTTATTTTTGTAATTTACATGAGAGAGGACATTCAAATTATTTTTTATTAGGTAAGTTTAGTAAAAATAATGGAAACGTAAAAACTAACACATAATTTGATAGGTGATTCTGGATACGCTTTAAGAAGTTACATGATGACTCCAATAATCAATCCGGAACTAGAACCAAATACACCAGAATACAGATACAATATAAAGCAAATGAGTACTCGAGCCCTGATTGAACGATGCAACGGGTTATTAAAAATGAGGTTTAGATGTCTTTTTAAACATCGAGTTTTACACTATAAACCTAATACAGCCTGCAAAATCATAAATGCTTGCTTAGTGTTACATAACATGTGCATTGAATATAACGTTTCCGAACCAATATTGGATGATGAAGAATTTCTGGAAGATATTGATTATGGTTAAATTGAAGGAGAAAATAATGAAATTGAACTAATGGGTAGAGTAAATCCAGACTTAGCTAGAAGCAGAACAGTTCGAGAAAAATTAATAAATAATTATTTTACGTAAATATGTTAATAATTTTTTTAATGTACTTATAACTAAACTTACTTAAGAAAATAGAAAAATAAATTAAATAACATTTTTTTAAAGTATATTGCACAATTAAACTTAATGTACTCGTATTAGTTATAGGTATAGTTGATTCCACGTAAGTTTGTGATTGCGCAATAATAGACAAATGATTTTGTACGACAAACGTAAATGTATAGGTTTCTAAAATGCAAATAATAGACCCACAATTCCTATTTCTGCAAGTAGGGAGGTAAATATTTTTAAATAAAATTGAGGTTTTGTTGTCAATTTATATCTGTGTAAACGAAATCATGTTGTTTTAGATTAATATAAATTTCAATAGTGTTTACCATGGTTTTGTTAGCTTTGTTAAGTGTAGTAAATACCAAAACCGAGTTTGTGGGGCTCTAGTACGGTTTTGTTAGCTATGTTAGTGTAGTAAAAACAAAAACCGAGTTTGTGGGGCTCTAGTACGGTTTTGTTAGCTTTGTTAGTGTAGTAAATTCCAAAACCAAGTTTGTGGGGCTTTATTTTTAGCCATTTTGACACATTTCATTTTCTTGTTGTTAAAAACACTCTTCCGCGGTCTAATTTTGCTTGTTTAGGTCATATTTAAGCAGGGACCTGGAGCTGAACCCGAACCTGAACCATAAACCCGAAAAAACCTTTATTTTCGTCGAACCTGAACCGAAACCGAAACGTTATATTTCAAGGTCAACGAACCGGAATCGTAACCGAACCGTTAAGTTGTAACCGGTAACCTATTTAAAAATATCGGTTCAATTTAATTTAAATATTTTTATGATAAAAATTTGCATTGTCATGTCATCTAGCGGCACAGGATTGCATTATCCGCGTCAACACGTTTATAAAGCTATTGTGAATGTGACTTTCTTGGTATCTTGGTTAGAGGTTAGTTGATTGTTTACATTTTCATCATCACACATGTCACATCTGTCAAACTGTCAGTTTCAACGGCATTTCTTGATCTTAGAAGGATTGATTATTTATTTTATTATTGATTTAAGGTAGGAATATTAATATGTTTATTCTACATTAAAATAAAAGTTTTCCTAACAACAACGCAAATTAAACATGTTTTAGTAGGTTATATTATTTATGTTTATACTTCATAATATAATTTACCGTTTCTACAAGAAGTGTGTTGCCTTGCTCAAAAGATAAATACAATTTAAATTTAACTTTAACTCAATTAAATTTTTTCATTGTTAATTCCAATGTGATATCTGAATTTCGTACGTATTTACAGGAAGTATGGGTCGAAAGAAAACACACCGCATAAGAAACTATTTTTCTTACGATAAATTTAAAAAGATATCGACGTGCCAAATAAATAAATGCGGGCAAATTATGAAAGGAGAACACGCTTCAAATTTAGAGAGACATGTGGAAAGAGTACATGCAGAAGAATTTAACAATTTTAAAAGAAAAATAGAAGACGACAACGCTGAAGCCAGGAAGAAACCTTGTACAGCGTCTACAACGCAACAAACAATTGACAATGTATATAAGAACATAATGTGTAAATCAAAAAATGATTCAGTAACCGAAGCTTGCATAGAATTAGTGACAGTAAATGGCAGACCATTTTCGTTACTCGAAGATTCGGGTTTTAAAAAAATAATAAATTGTCTGAATGATTTGTTACCAACTAATTCAAAAGTGACAATTACGACAGAAAATATTAAAAATAAAGTTAATATTTACGCTCAAAAGTTACGAAATTTAATTAAAGAGGAAGTGAAAAATAAAATGATATGTTTAAAAATTGACGCAGCCACTAGATTAGACCGTTCGGTTTTAGGGATAAATATTCAATTTATTAAAGATGGAAAAATCATGCTTCGAACACTTGGAATCAAAGAATTAAAAGAACGTCATACTGCCGAATATTTAAAAGAAGTTATTTTGAAAACTTTGAAGGAATACGAAATAAATCATAAACAAATATATACGATAACGACCGACAATGGAGCTAATATGATTAGAGCTGTAAATTTATTGCAGCAATATGAAGATGAAGATATTGCCGATAATTATGACGCGGATTCTCCAGATACGGCAGTAGAAGATGATGAAGAAAATGTCGAAGAAAGTACTCGTACTTTAGAAATGACCAATGTAGCAAATGATTTACTTTCATCATTTAATTCTAATATTATAAGTTTAGTGCGTTGTTGGGCTCATACATTGCAACTATGCGTTGATGATGCGTTAAAACAAGAACGCAACCAAGTTATTGTAAAAGCTAGACATGCTGCAAAAAAGCTTCGAACACCAACTATGTTAGTTCTAATAAAAAAAATGAATTTAAGTAAACCAATTATCGATTGTCCAACGAGATGGCATTCAACGTGTGACATGTTGGAAAGACTGATAAAGTTAGAAGAATTCTGCAAAGATATGGCACCCTCTCATAATGAACTGCATTTTAAGGAAAGTGAATGGATCCAAATAAAAAATATAGTGTCTGGATTATTGCCTGCTAAGATTGCAACAAAAAAATTACAGTTTGAACAGCTAACAATTGGAGATGCGTATAGCACCTGGATAACATTACAACTCGAGACAGCAAAAATAAATAACGTTATATCCGATCTCCTACTCAAATCAATCAAAAAAAGGGAAAGTAAACTACTAGAAAATGGGGCACTACTGGCAGGTTTATATTTAGATGCCCGGTTTCATGTTTTACTAACAGAAGAACAGCGACTAAAAGCTCAATTACATTTGAAAGAAACATGGGAAACTATCAAAATCATGAACGAATCAAATCAAGAATATACAGCGGAAATTTCTTTATCTGATTCTTCCGAAACAGATTTGGATGATTTAGAAGTCTTCTTAAAAAGCAAGGAAAATAAAGAAATTTCTAAACATACTAGCAATGAAACCGATTGTGACATAACGGTGATAATTAATGGTTTTAAATCTGAAAGTAGATTAAATAAAAACTGTGACATTTTAAAATATTGGGAAACCAAAAAATCTACAAAACCAGAGCTTTATAAATTGTGCCAGGTTGTACAAGCTGTTCCATGCACTCAGGTTTCTGTAGAGAGACTTTTTTCGACCCTCAAATTTGTGTTCACTCATTATAGGAGTAATTTGAAAGAGTCCATGTTGGAAAATATTATTTTTGTAAGAGCAAATAATATTTTTGGTGTAGATAATGAGTAACGATAACGACAAGTTATTTCTCATTCCTAGGTACCTACCAAATACGTTGATTAAAAATTGAATAATATTTATTTTCATTGATTGTTACCGAGTTTGTTACCTATTAATATTTTTTATAACTGGTTTACTAAAAGGATAAGAATATATAATAAAATTTAAAATAATTATAGGTATGTATACATTACAGTTGTAAACGAGTTATATTATATAGGTACATTTTATATCTGTGATTTTGACAATTAATATGTATGTATATATTTATCAATAACTCAGGAAATATGTGCTTGTTTTTTTTTTTTAATATTTGAGTTAAAAGATTTAAGACTGTTAATGCTCATGAAACTAAAAATATATCATTAGTACTGATTATTATTATTATTTATGAAGAAATATGTGCTTATTTATTTATTTGATTGTTCTGACTTCCTTTTTGCAATAAAACTTTGATTTTTCGTTAGTAATGTGTTTTACTTAAATAATTATTTTTTTTGAACCGAAACCGGAAAAAACCTGAAAAAATATTGGTTTTTGAACCCATATATTTTAAATCTCTTAAACCTAAACCCGAACCTGAACCGTTTGTTTCTTTTTGAACCGAAACCGAACCTGAACTACAAATACATTCCGCTCCAGGTCCCTGTATTTAAGCATAATAAACGATCTCCTAAAATAAAAAACGCATTTTCTCTTAAACACCTATTCTACATTCCAGCCGATCGTACTTGTTTTTATATTCGCTTCTACTGACATAACCGTACTTCCCTTTGGTAATATAATCGTACTGGCTTTTTTCTCTGATGACATATTTGTACAATCATTGTAAGCTGAATCAAAAACATTCATTTCTTCTATGACTACATTTTCTGTCGTCTCCTTTTCCTTATGAAATTATAATTCAGATGTATATAAAAATTAAAATTGAAGAAAATAAATAATATACATACAGTAAATAATGATACCGCTGTCTCTATGATATTTTCAATTCCTTCTACTGCAGTATTACTTATTATTTCTAAAATTGATTTTTCATTATTGTCGAAGTTGTAATCCAACAATGTACCACCTCCTGTTAGGTTTCTATGTTTGTTAATAACAGCTTTTTTTCCTTTGGTTTTAGTTTTTAAATCTTGCCATACCTGTCAAACGATGGAGGAAATTACGTTTATTGTTACGTTTTACGTTCTTCAAATTTTATAACTTACTTTCCGCCACTGTCTCCAATTTTTAAATCCTCCATTCGGCACAGAATTTAATATGTTTGTAACTGTAGTGTTTCTACTATTGGGAATATTGGAATAAAGGTAGAGTTGGCAACACTGCCGAGTAATCAAGACACAAAACACATAAGGAGGAGAAAGGAGATCCCCGTGTTAAATCATGGAAACACGAATGACAGTTAGCTCCAGCTAGCCCTCCGGTGCCCAAGTGGCAAACGACATTTGACGCGCGAATTTTAAATAATGTAAATAGTAATACTGCTACTTAAAATAATAATAAATAAAAGAAAAAGATATATAGACATACATTATTTATTTTACAATATTTTATTTTCATCACAGATTTGTATATAATATTAACTAACAATAAACATAGTTTATAACTTAAATGATATACATAAAAATAAAAAAGCATAACTGTTTATTTGCTAAGGAACTGTTACTATAGTCTACTGAGGCGGAATTAATACTGGTAGTTTTGTTAGTACTATTACTATTGTTACTTACATCGAAATTATTAATGTTATGTAAAGCTGGCCGAGGAACGGCATTGCAGTTTAATTTATTTTTCTTTGAATTAATGAAATCGCTATCCTCAAAATGATTTGCCCATATTCGCCAGTTAGTGCAATTTACTGATTCAGCAACGTTACAGTGTTTTTTCGATTCATTCAATAACTCTAATTTTTTGGAAAATTGGAAATGTTTATTTTTAAGTCCCACTTTTAATACGTGTGTAATACCAGTTATTGCATTTTGGATATTTGCAACCGTATTTTTCGCCCGATGACCATTTGGCGGCTTTGGCTTATGTGGTGATCGTGGTGATTTACGGATTTAAATTGTTTTCTCTCTGAAATAAACAATCGCTTTAATAAATTTTTCTATGCATGTCTAGTTTAACCTACCTTTTTATATTTTGTGATATACATTATTTGTTTCGCTGTTTTTTCTGTACGCCTGAAATAATAAGTCGGTGTATTAAGTCAATTATTTAATGTAACTCTATTTAAAATTACCTCTTTTTATATAATCCAACATTCTTTGTTGTTCTGAGTTTCTGACACTTTGTGTAGTGTAAAATGGCGTCATAAAATACTTCGGCTATCAGTTGAGGTCATTCTACCAGTGGCTTCCAATAGGAGATTTAATAATTGCTTAATTTATAAAATAAAAATCTAAGCTGTTGAAATTGATTAAGGAAATTGATAATCACACATTAAATGATAACTTAGGTTTCACAAATGTTAAAAATGTATTTAAAATAATTTCATTTTCAATATTTGTATTATACTTGTGTTTTTTAACCACTGGTTTACTTTCCCTTCGGTCCCCGCCTATCAAGTGGTCCACATGATGCCGTGTTTCACCCCCCTAATCAAGAACTAAAATGACGAAGAAACGAGTGAGGCCGTCGGCCGCGGTTCCTCACTATGCGTCAAGAGTCCGCGGTCGACGGCCTCACTCCTTTCTTCGTCATGAGTGTTAGTGGGACCTTCTTTAAACAACCTAATCCACTTGTAAACGTGCTGACATGACATTACCTCATGCTCATAGGTTTCCATAAGTTGACGATAGATTTCGGCCGCAGATTCTTGACGCAAAGTGAGGAAATTGATGACCGAGGAGGTGGAGCGAACGGCCTCTGCGGAGGTTGACGAAAGCTCCTCCTGTGACGACATTTCTCAACGGATTGATTTGAGCCAGGGCTCGGTTTAACTGTTACGAAGCCCCCTACACGTAGGTGTGCCAACCTTTGAAGAAAAAAAATCCCTGCACCCTTCAGAGCACTTGTCACCTTACTTTCTGGATATGCCTCGTAGCAAGATTAGAAGACGCGGATATAATAGAAAAAGTCGAAAAACCTACTCCTTGGGTGTCGCCAATTGTGGTAGTCCCGAAACCACAAGATCCAGATGCTGTAAGAATGTGCATTGACATGAGACTGCCAAATACTGCTGTATTAAGAGAACGACATCCTACACCAACTGTGGATGACTTAATAAATGCAATTAACGGAGCAACCGTGTTCAGTAAACTGGATCTGAAAGATGGATACCATCAGTTAGAACTAGACCAAGATTCCAGAAAAATGACAACGTTTTCCACTCACATTGGCTTGCGACGTTATAAGAGATTAAACTTTCGAATAAATTCAGCTGCTGAAATATTTCAACAAGCCATCAGACAAGTTATAGCCAACATACCAGGTTCTTTGAACATAAGTAACGACTTATTGGTGTTTGGTAAAACACAAATAGAACATGATCAAGCACTTGAAAAGACCCTGAGGCAACTTAATGATGCTGGTCTTACGCTAAATAGAAGAAAGTACATCTTTGGAACAAGGAAACTTTCGTTCTTCGGATACGAGTTTTCATCAGAAGGTATGAAACCCGACGAAGACAAGGTAAATTCGTTTATAAATCAACCCTCACCTACGAATGCAAGTGAAGTACGTAGTTTATTGGGAATGATAAACTACTGCGGACGCTTCATCAAGAACTTGGCATCGCCAACACATCCGTTAAGAAACTTGATACTTAAAGACGCACCTTGGAAATGGGGTAAGATAGAGGAGGAATCCTTTACAAAACTAAAGCAAAAACTTAAGGCAAGTACAAGCAATGTATACTACTACATCAAAAAGGAAACACACTTAATCGTAGATGCCGGACCAGAAGGCTTAGGAGCAATATTAGCTCAACCTACAAGAGACTCACCTTGAATTGTTTCTTATGCAAGTCACAGAAAAACGGTATTCACAAATAGAACGCGAACTGATTGCTATTATTAGTTGATCACTACTACATATCGTCGGCTTGCTGCCAAAACAAGATAAGTACATTTTTTGCATTTTTGAGTTAAGTGTAGTTCTATGTCCAAAATTGAAGGAACTCTGTCCTGGCAAAACCAGATAATTGTACTATGAACAGAAAACAGTAATACGCATGTGCACAAAATAGACTAAATGCAATAAGAGCATTATAGACCAATCAAAACAAGACAAGTGACTTTGTCTCGAGATATAATGATTTTTTTTCTACTTTGCGTATTTTTATACTGCTAAAATAAGTTTTATGGTATTTATCTTAGTTTAACAGTTTGATTTTCTTCTGATGTGTATTATTTTTGAGCATAAACAAGATATGTACCACATATCGGGTTTTGGCTGTACTATTGTAAGCCGAAATAAAGGATTTGTTCAGTTATGTGGTATTTAACTTATTTTGCTTGTATTATTTATCCACGTAAATTAGTCGCGCACGTGTTAAATGAGCACTTGTCTTGTTTTGTTAGTATAATAAATAATAGATACATTCATAAACCTAAAAATACTGTATAGTTGGTTAGAACGGTGAGGTGAAATTTTGTGAATTTAAAGTGTTTTTTTAGTAGAAAAAATAGAAACGAAGGATTACTAAAAATTAAGATAAAGGTACGATATGTAGAATCTTTATATTGGTTAAGTTATGTTTTGCATAATGTATTTTTCGCAGACAAGGAAAGCAGTGTAAATAAAAAGCCCAGAAATGTAAAATTATGTATGGTGGAGAGTCGTACAGATGTAAAAGATGGTTGTTTAGGTACTGTTACTGCACAAATTGTAGTACCTACATAGCGAAATAAGGACCATCTGGCATACACAAACATGGGTATGGTTTTTCTTGACATAAATTTTAGTAGAGCATGCGTAGTAGAAGCACATACCGAACCAGTTATTTATGACTCAGATTTGGTGATGGGTAATTTAGATTCGAAAGAAGCATGTTGTGATATAATTAATTGAAATTAAAAATAGTAATGCATACAAAAAATACGACCAATATCAGTTTAAAAAAACAGATTTCCTAAAACATTGCAAAACGAACGATATCCCTAATAAATTTCATCATTACTACAAATCAGTACCAACACCAACTTACACAGAGGCAGAAGATTAAGTTCCGGAGCTGAAGATTCTGACCCTGATGAATGTTTATTAGAAGAGACAGTTGAAATATAAGAGAATACGTATACTGCCAAAAAAAGATAAGTGCAATTTATTTTTTTTCAAAAATAATTTTTTAATTTGTTGAGTTTTGTTAATTGTTTTGCAACTGTTTTGTACAGATTTATATTAAAGTTTAGTATTTCATAAAAAATATTTGTTTTATTTTGTACCTGATTTTTCCTATCATACTAAAGTTTAAAAAGCAAATATCTCAAAAGTCTTAAAATGTAACTTATCTTATTTTGGCAGCAAGCCGACGATATATCTTTTTGGATCAGAATTCACAATATATAGTGATCACAAACCTTTGGTTAATATTTTAACAAGCACACGAGCACAAACTTCAGCCCGAATAGAAAGAATGGGTTACAACTTCAAGATAGTTCACCAGCCGGGTGCAACTAACCCGTCTGATTTCCTATCCAGATGCAAACAAATCCAGTGATGAAATTGAGGCATATGTGAATTATGTAATCAAACATGCAGTTCCTAATGCGTTAAGTCGCGAAGAAATTGTAGAACATACACAAAAAGATAAAACGCTACAACACGTTATGAATTTATTAAATGGAAAATGCGCAAGAAACTGTAACCATCAACACTTGCAAGCTTTCATAAATATAGCACCAGAATTAACTATTTCAGAAGATCACATTTTAATTCGTGGTTCAAGGCTGGTGATTCCCTCTACACTACAAGAAAGAGTTATCAGTCTTGCACATAGAGGTCATCAGGGCATTGTGAAGACCAAGATGCTTCTTAGAGAAACACCGTAAAAGCATGTTTAGCATGTCAAGCCACAACAAACCAAAACAGAAGAGACCCGATTGTGTAAACACCATTGCCAAAGTATCCATGGGAAGAGGTTGCACTAGATTTTACTGGTCCATTTCCTAATGGCAAATACGTAATGGTGCTTGTCGACGAATACTCAAGATTTCCGATTGCCGAAATCATCAACACTACTTCAGCAGAAGTAGTCATTCAAAAACTTCGCAAAATATTTAGCGAGTTTGGAATACCAAGGGTATTAAAATCTGACAACGGACCACCATTCAATGGTCGAACTGTAACTGAATTTCTGACACAGAAAGGTTGTTCACATCGTCGTGTGACTCCGTATTGGCCAGTGGCAAATGGCACGGTCGAGAAGTTCATGAAAACTTTGAAGAAAACTATCCAAACCGCTGTTATTGAAGGAAAAACATGGGAAGAAAAAATGTATGAATTTTTTCTAAACTACAGAGCCACGCCGCATTGCACAACGCAAACTAGTCCTGCAAAAATCCTGTTTACTTATACTATCAAAACAACTCTTCCTAATAACCATGTTATAATTCCTTCTGACATCCGCACCACCGATACAGAAAACAAAAAGAAAACCAAGCTCTATGCTGACAAGAAGCGGCACACCAAACCTCATAACATATCTCCAGATGATATAGTCCTACTAAAGCAAAATCCCGTTAACAAATACTCCCCAATTTATTTTCCAGACCCATTTATAGTTACAGATGTTAATGGCACACAAGTCACGGCTGAAAACAGTAGAAGGGTGGTAACAAGAAATTCATCTTTGTTCAAGAAGGTGTCACCGTTCATTCCGAGCGATGACCCCACACCAGCCGATGAACACGTCTCTGCTACACCTGAGGAGGCTGCCTCTGCTGCAACTCCTAGATGTTCACCTCCAACAACTTTGCCAGCAATAGGTGAAGACGAAACACCTCCAACAACTTTGCCAGCAACTCCTTTACAATTTAGAGGTAGTTTACCCTCATTTTCAACCCCTGGGGGGGATGAAAATATTTTTTGTACAACAAATGTTGTTAGTATTCCGGTTGTATAAATGAAAAGTTTCAAAAATAAAATTCAATAGCGTTTTTTTTTTTTTTTATAATTTAGGGGTAGTTCCTCCCTCCAGGGGGGTGAACACGTTGTATAATGGTCAAAATGCTATAAAATATTTTTAAATACTTAAAAATTTAAAACAATAATTAATTTTAGCTTTACTTACAAAATATTGCAAAATAACCCCTAAAAAGGGGTACTTTTTGCTGATTTAAGGGTGTTCCCCTATTTTCCAGGTCATTTGGACCCCGGATTCGGATTCAGCGACCCAAAAAACCTATAGTAAACCTTTTCCCGTCCTGGTTAGCGATTTATAAATATAAATAATAAATTTTCAAAACGCCTCTGGAACTATTACAGCTGCCCAAATAATTAATGTTACTCAAGAGATTTATAATCGATTGAGTTATTGTTTAGCCGTGAATGGAGGGATTTTTGAAAAATTATTATAGTTATTGTTTATTATTTTGTAACTTTCATATAATTTTAAATATAATATATTTCAGTTAAATTGATTCCCTATGTTCTATTTTAAAAAGAACATTGCTGTCAAATTCGTAACCATGGATATGAAAAATCCTATGTTTCACGTTAAAAAAAACTAACGGTATTCAATACATTTCAATAATCATAGTTGCATAAAAATAAACAAGCTAAGTCAATTATGTCAGTTATTCTATTATGTCAAACGTGTGAAGTGCAATATTTATACGAGTAGGTACGCACAGTTGTCTATAAAAAGTTGTGTGGTGACCACACCAGATTTTTTTTAAAAGTGAACTTCTGGAGTGTAAAGATACAATCCGCATTCAATCGGAAATTATCAAAATGCTTTCGCCGATATCATAAAGCTACTAAACCTAATCCTGCAACTGTCCCTGTAAGGGCTCCAAATAATCAGGATTTAGCAGTAGCAGGTATGTCAACAAGGTCAAAATGGGGACTACAGCTCCTTCAAACTTGATGTACCATACGATAGGCTCGCTGACTATCAGAAGTATGTCCCCAAGGGATCGTAGTAAGAGGATACTGGTTCCCGAAAAAACGAAGATTTTTTAGGCAGGAAAATCTTGAACGGACAAGACGGTCAATAAAACCTGTGACATGCTAGTATCAAAATGTGCGCAACTTGAACAACAAGATTAGGGCATTCTATCTGTCTGTGATGATCTGTGACTTTGATATAATCGGTCTAACGGAGACGTAACTGAATCCTGGAATTTCGAATTCTGAACTTTTTCCATCTGTGCTTCGCCAAGACAGAGATTTCGTCACACTTAATGTCACTCGTGGAGGGAGTGTTCTACTGGCCTTATGTGTATGTGTGTTCAAATTTGAAACTATCGATGTGGAGGAAGTGCGTGAAACTCCTCCTTCAGTGTATATCGTTACATATAGAATCTTCTTACAACAATATTGCATTGTTATTTTTGTCATTTACATTCCCACAACACCGAATATTTCAAATTTAAATATTGTAACTGTTAGCAGAATGACAATAGCAATAATACCTTTTACTTTACATAATATTTTATTCAGAGATAAACAACAACGATTTTTTAAATTTTATGATAGCACTCACATTTCAATTTAAAATACATTGAAAAACTAGCACCCCTTCGCAATGTGTTTATTCTCTAAAATTGAAATATATCAGTGGAGTCCCAATTTTTGAACATATTTTCTTGTTTTGACTGCTTCTAACGGCTAGGTTAATAAATCTGCAGCCAAATCAATACTTGGACAATATCGTATAATTAGTTTTCCATTTTGTTTTAAATTACGTACAAAATGATACTTTGTTTTAATATTTTTCGTTCTTTTACTTACATTGTCACAATCTAAAAGCTTGATGCAACTCTGATTGTCTTCAAATATTACTGTTTATTTTGGTATTTTAACATTTAGATCAAGTAATATTCTTTCTAACCATATTGCCTCTTGAGCAACTTCAGCAAGTGCTACATATTCTGCCTCAGTACATGAGAATGCAACAGATTCTTTATTTTTGCTCATCCAACTAATTGTTCCACCTTACAAAGTAAAATAAAAGCCTGTATTTGATTTTCTATCAGTTCTATCGCCGCCCCAATCAGCATCAACATATCCTAGAAGTTGATTTGACTGTTCTTCAGATGAACCGAGTTTCAATTTCTTATTTTTCGTTGTATTTAGGTATCTATAAACTTTTTTTACTTCTGTCCAGTCGCTCTCTGATGGATTTTGTACTTTTCGTGCTAATATGGAAGTGCTTACAGCTATGTCAGATCTTGTATGTAAACATAAATACAATAGTGATCCAATAGATTTTCTATACATACCTACTATTTGATTTTAATGGAATATCTACTTTATTTCTTCTTTGATATCTAGGATCCATAGGTATACTTGAAGATCTAGATTTTCAAGGTTAAATTCTTTGAGTTTTCTGTCGATATACGTTCTTTGATGTATATGAAAAATTTCTTCAGTGTCTCTTTCAAATTGTATTCCAAGGTAATATTTTAAATATCCTAAATTTGTCACCTTTAATTTTTCATTTAATTTATTTTCAACTTCTGTCAACAAGCTTTGATCTACACTTGCAATAATTAAATCGTCTACATAAACTAATAAATATATCCAATTTATCCCGGTTTGTTTTGTGTAAAGACATGGATCATTTACACTACGTTTACTGAAGCGAAACTATCTTATTAGGCGTTTACAAAAATTATATCGGTAAAAAATATGTACCATTCACCAACCGGTTATCAGCTGGTTTTTGACTACACGGATTTTTTTAAAGATTTATTTATGTATTGTAAATTGAGTTAACCTAAACTATCAGATTTATAAATTTGTAAAAAAATTAACATGAGGTATGAATGTTAATTTTGGATCGAACAGCAAACCAAGATCACTTTTGCTGAATACTTTTTCGAGAACTTCATCTCCCATTTTGTAAGAATACAATATTAAAGACTTTCTTGCAAAACTCATGACTTGACACTTTCCCAAGTTGAAATATAATTTATTGCTTAATGACCATTTATAAATATTACTTAAATCTTCTTGTAATGTGACGCAATCATTGATATCTGAAATTTTGCAAAATAGTTTGAAATCATCAGCATAAATAAGACATTTTGCGTGAACTAGAACTTTAACTATGTCATTTATAAATAACAAGAATAACATGGGGCCCAACACACTACCTTGAGGCACCCCTGAAGTCATCTCATAATTACTGGACTCATACAAATATGTAGTTATAGGTACATCTTTTCGCTGTATTCTTGATATTATCTGCCATTTTATTGTAATTCCGGTTTCACCACAGAATGTCTTCTTGAATGCAACTTTAAATGACGACCATTCAATTAATTCACTTCTTCATGTGGCGTACCAATGATTCGCACCTCAATCAAGTGTGTTCTAGCTGTTTCTAGAGCAAAAGAATCTGGCCATGCATGTAGTGTTTGCATACCTGAAATTCCATCAAGCCATTCATGCGCTTTTTCCATATCACTATCACCATTAAATTCTTTTATATGCTTTGTTAGATCGGGCATTATATGGATTCGACGGTATTTCTGCTTCTCGGCTTCTATTATTAATCATTGTCGTGGACATTATTCTAACCAAATTTGACATGTCTGTATCTCGTCGCCTGTTTTCTTGCAACATCATTAAAATAAATCATTCATAGACATTTGTCTACCTTGCCTTGGTTCTCGACACGCTGTGTCGATCATTTATTTCATCAACGCCGCCATTTTGCGTAGTGCTGTTTTCCTGCACGGTTTGGATTTTATCTTATCCCACTTCTGCTTTTGTTAACTTAAATATGGCACGATTTTTAAATTGACATTTGATAATATTCTACACAAAACAAATGCATTTCCAGTAGTTACAAAACGTAATAGAAGCTTATACATTCTGCTCGACTGACGTACGCCAACAGCAACAACAATATTGTAACGGTTTTATTTATTTAGGTGAAGTGTAAAATCAGTAAAACACGAATATTTATATAACAAGTTTAATATCGAAAAATAAAAGATAAAAGTTAATGATAATTAAATAAACACGCACTATTAATTAAACTTAAAACACTAATTATACACTAAGAATATTTATTTACACACTTAACACTACTACGATTATTTATTTATACACTCTAATTATTTATTTAACCAGTAAATAACATTAAACACTATTTATTTCACAATACATTAATATTTCGTTCTATTTATGTCACCATTCGGTCGAAGACTTCTATTTATGTCACAATTCTAAAGTAGACTTCTATTTATGTCACCATGCTATCGTAGACTGACTCACCGTCCGCTCGGGTAGCGTTTATATATCCACAGCCGGTAATTCTGGTAGATTCCATAAATTCCTTCCAGAAAGTCATTAAATTTTATTACCGTATCGCGTGACCTGATGAATCACCCCCCTCTTGCGTCATCAACACAATAGCGCGCCGGCTAGACAATGCAAACTGGTTCGTGCATGTCGCTTAGCCGCCGCCACCCAGGCGCCGCTCGTTACATTGCTCCCTCCTTAAGACTGTTTCGTCCCGGAACAGTCCTCGATGACGAAATCTACGTGCATCACCCTTGATGCATCCGGATGTCTTGAAGAAGTGACAGTCCACGGTCGGTTCTGTGTTGACTTGTCTCTTTGGGTTGAAGCTGCAGATGAGGATTTCAATTCCAGTATACCGGAAGAGGATCTCTAACATGTTCCTCACAATCCTCCAATCCAAGCCATCTAGTCAACAGCCTATCTTCGGTAAAGCCAGCTTCATGATGTCGTTGTCCAATAGGTGGTCCCTCAGATCGCACAATTCCACAAATTTCGATACAGTGGCTTCTGGTTTGATTTTGCCTTCGTAACTAAGTAGTAAATGTATCGTTTGTGTTCCACGTCATTATCCCTAAGTCGTACTGTTCTTCCGACGGATGGACGTTGGTTGGCCAGTTCTTGTAGTAGTCCAAACTTCTTCTTGAAGACAGTAGCGATTCCGCGGGACATTTTCGTGTCTTCGGCTATGCAGTGACCAAGGGAATAGTCTGGTGAAACCGTGAACAGGTCTAGATGTTCCTCTCGGGTAACGCCATACCGAGCTTTACGGTTAGTGGAATAAGTTTCCATGAAATCTTCGAATGTAGGTTCTTGGGCTTCAATTCTTCGAACCGTAGCTCCACGATGGTCTTCATGGTTATCGCCGGCGAAAGGAGCTAGACGATTAAAATGTACTACTCGCGGCTTCCCATTAGGCATTTTTCTTATCCGGTAGATGATGTCGTTAATCTTCTTGATTATTTCATAGGGGCCTTCCCAATTCTTCTGCAGCTTCGGCGATAATCCGCGACGCCTCTGCGGGTTATACAACCACACCAGATCTCCAGGTTGGTAACCACCTTCGTCAGCCCTGATGTCATAATGATCCTTCATCCTGTCGCTGGCAACCTGAATACTTGTACGGACTTGTTCATGAATGTCATCCATTCTTCTTCGCAAGTTGGTGACATAATCCTCCCCAGCCAAATCTTCTCCAGGTTTGCTGCCGAATACCAGGTCACATGGCAAACGTAATTTACGTCCGAATAAGATGTTAGCAGGTGTCTGTCCTGTCGTCTCGTGTACGGATGAACGATAAGCCATCAGGAACAGATGCAGATGTCGGTCCCAGTCTCTTTGATGGTTAGAGACAACCTATGATAGATATCGGTTGATAGTTCTGTTCATTCGTTCGACCATGCCGTCGGACTGCGGATGTAGTGCAGTTGTCCTAGTCTTGTTGATTCCCATTATCTTACAGATGTTTTGGAAAAGGGCAGACTCAAAATTTCTTCCTTGGTCGGAGTGTAGTTCACGAGGGACTCCAAATCGGCAAATACATTCTTTTACCAGAACTTCAGCAACAGTGACGGCTTCCTGGTTAGGTAATGGATAAGCTTCAACCCACTTGGTGAAGTAATCCATAACGACTAATATGTACTTGTTTCCCTCGTCGGATTCCGGGAATGGTCCGGCTACATCAATCGCAATGCGCTCAAATGGACTGCCAACATTGTATTGACGCATTGGAGCTCTTCGTCGCTTATGTGGCCCGTTAGTTCCAGCGCAAGCAACACACTTCTTGCACCACTCTTTAACATCTTCTTTGCAATTCACCCAGTAAAATCGTTGGCGCAATCTTTCCACGGTTCTGTTGACTCCAAAATGTCCTCCTCCAGTTCCATCATGGATTTCCTTCAACACTTCCGGTACTCGGCTCCGTGGAACAATCAGCTGAGTTTTCGTCTCAGTACCTTCGGTGTTCTCCATCACACGTTTCAGGACACCTTCTTCAACCACAATAGAGTCCCATTGTGCCCAGTACGATTTTACTTTCCGGGAATGTGGTGCAACATTTTCCCATGCTGGCTTTTCTTCACTATTCTTCCAATCCAGTATGATTTTCAAATCCGGGTCATTTTCTTGGTCTTGGCGCAGGTCGTCTGGATGCCATCTATCGTCAACTACTGTTGTCCTCGCGACGATGGAATGTTTTTCTTCTACTCGGCTACAGTGTTTACATTCCTCCTGACATGGTCTTCTCGACAATGCGTCTGCATTACGATGGCTCGTTCCTGCTCTATGTTCAATCACAAAGTCATATTCCTGCAGTCGTTCAATCCATCTGGCTACTTGACCTTCAGGATTCTTAAATTGTAGTAGCCATTTTAGAGCAGCGTGGTCGGTTCTAATAAGAAATCTTCTACCGTACAAGTACTTGTAGAAATGTTCAATGGACTTTACGACTGCTAATAATTCCTTCCTGGTGACACAATAATTTCTTTCAGGTTTTGACAATGTCTTGCTGAAGTAGGCAATAACCTTCTCATGTCCGTCTTGTATTTGGGAAAGAACACCGCCAATTCCAACGTTGCTGGCATCTGTGTCTAGTATGAACTCTCCTTCTGGCAACGGGTAACTTAAAACAGGTGCGCTTGTCAAGAAATGTTTCAGTTGTTTGAATGCGGCTTGACAGTCCATTTCCCAGATGAATCTTCGGCCTTCGTCAGTAAGCTTCGTTAACGGTTTCGCAATGTTGGCAAATCCGGGTACGTATCGTCGATAATAGGTGCATAAACCAAGAAAACTTCTCAGTTCATGTTTGTCTCTGGGTACTGGCCAGTCTTGAACAGCTTTTATTTTCCCGGAGTCTACTGCAATCCCTCTGCCGGAAACGATGTGTCAAAGATAATGAACTTCCTCCTGGAATAGGTGACATTTCTTCGGGCTGAGCTTCAGATTGGCCTTTCTTAATCTTTGGAACACCTCTTCTAAATTCTTCATGTGGTCCTCAAACGTTTTTCCGACCACAATAATATCGTCGAGGTAAACCAAACAGGTTTTCCACGATAGTCCAGCTAAAACGGTTTCCATGAGTCGTTCGAAAGTTGTAGGGGCATTGCAGAGCCCAAATGGCATAACAGTAAATTGCCAAAGTCCCGTGCCGATGGTGAAGGCTGTCTTCTCTTTATCCTTTGGCTCCAAATCGACTTGCCAGTAACCGCTTTTTAAATCCAACGTGGAGAAAATCTTTGATCCAGCCAAAGTGTCCAGTGTATCGTCTATTCGGGGTAGCGGGTAGCTGTCCTTCTTCGTCACGTTGTTAAGCTGACACCACTAGTGAAGCCCATGGACTACTTGAAGGCTCAATCACACCTTCCAACTTCATGTCCTCAACTATTCGCTCTGCTTCTTCTCGCTTTGCCAGTGGTAATCTTCTTGCTGGTTGGCGGATGGGTTTTGCTTCTCCGGTGTCTACTTTATGGCGGACCACGTTGGTTCTTCCCTTGGAGTTCTTGTCATACTCAAATACGTCCTGATATTTCCCGATTAAATTTTTCGCCTTGGTTTTCTGGTTGGCGGTCAATGCTTGGAATGATGACATTTGATTGACTAATGTGTCCGGGATTTTACTGCATGTCGTTTCCTTGGCCGTAACAGTTCGAATAATCGAGGAAACTGATGAACATTCCCTTACGTTTGTCCCACTTTTAATAACAACGGGATAAAAATTAATGTTCATTACTCGAACCGGTACTATCTTCTTTGCTTTTATTAGTGATTTTCCAATCACAACTCCAGGCCCAGTTCTGGTATCATCATTCTTGGGCTCCAGCATGACAATGTTTCCCTCGCAGAAACTACCCTCTAATCTTCCTTCTACGATAGTCTCGCTTCGCTCTGGGAGGGTGACATCTTCGGCTATTACCACACGTACGGCTTCGTCGTCCCGTGGATGCAATACGAGTTCTCCTTCGTTGACCACCATCACGCCACTCTTGAGGTCCAGCTTGAAACCGTGCTTCTTCATGATGTCCATACCAAGAATGAGTGCATCTTCTACGTCAGCTACCAGCACACGATGTTCAAAGGAGGTATTCCCGATAGTGATGTTCAAATCCAGTTCTCCAGATGCGGTAGCTTGTTCCCCTGTAGCTGTACGTAATCGCCACTTGGTTGGATGGAGATGTGTCTTGCCAGTTCTTTTTGCTATGTCGGGACGAATAATTGTCTTCGTCGCACCCGTATCTAGCAACATTTTAAGTGGTCTTCCGTCAATACAGCCATCCACATAGATGCTGTTGGCTTGATGATGAAGGGATGCAACATGGCCGATGGAATGTGGAACTACTTGTTTACAGGTCGAATCATCTTCTTCTTTCTTCATTTCGGTCTTCTTCAACTTCTTGCAAAGCCTTTGCGGATGACCGAGCTCATCACAATTCCAGAAACGTAGTTTTCTTCTTTCTGGAAGCATTTCTTTGAAGATGCGTCGCACTCTCTCGTCTAAATCTTCCGTGTGCCCGGTTCTCTCAGCGTCAATTTTCCGCACTCTTGATTGGTTACGCGCAGCTTGTTTAGCAGCTTCATGCTCTAATGCAATTGACAGTGCATCACTGATAGTTTTTGTGTGAGCTATTCTTAACGATTGCTGGATTTCGCTGTCTCGGATTCCGTTGACAAATTGTTGAATAGCCAAGGTCTGTATCACGCTTTCTGGAGCATCAGGGAATGCGAGGTGAACCAAGATATGTCAGCTTCGAATTCTTGAAGTGTTTCCTTCGATTCCTGATATTTGTTATTCAATTGCGTCAGGTACACTTGTTTTAAATGTGCGTTGCCATACCGCATATCCAGTTGTTTGACTAGTAGTTCGTAGTCTTCTTGCTCTTCTGGTTTAACCGTTTGGATAATGTTAAGTGCTTCTCCTTGTAACGCAAGGGCCAAATTACTAGCCTTTTCTTCTGACGACCAACCATTTATTTTAGCAGCTATTTCAAATTGCCTTAAATAATTAGGCCACGCTGTTTTTCCGTCATATTTTGGAGCTTTCACGTAAGATGTTGAATTGTGTTCAGCTTTAATGGTTCTTTCAATTTTCACCCCATCCCCTTTGGTCGTTTCGGTTGTCGACATCGGCGATGACGTAATTTTGGATAAATTTTCTTCTAATTTTTCTATCTTCTTGTCATATTCTTCTTTTAAATTATTTAAATCTTCTTTTAATTGTTCCTTTAAACATTCTTCTGTTTTTCTGGAAGTTTCCATTAGCTTCTCTTCCAAAATTCTAGAAATCTCCGCTAATTCTTCTTTTAATGTTCTAGAATTCTCTTCTAACTTATCCTCCAGAATTCTTGAATTTTCTTCTAATTTATTTTCTAAAGTTCTAGAATTTTCTTCTAATTTATCTTCTAAAGTTCTAGAATTTTTATCCAATTTCTCTTCTAAAGTTTTAGAATTTTCTGTTAATTTCTCTTCTAAAGTTCTAGAATTTTCTGTTAATTCTTCTTTCAGCGTCTGTTCTAATGTTCTAGATGTTGCAGCTAATTCTTCTTTCAAAATTCTGGAATTCTCTTCACACTTTCTAGAACTTTCTGTTATTTCTTCTTTCAAAGATCTAGAAGTTTCCTGCAGTTGTTCGGATACGCTACACGCAACTTCAAGTTCCTCAGGATTTTCACCAGCATCTTCTAGGGCTTTTCGAAGACGCTGTTGAAGTACAGTCTTGACTCCTGATGTCTCTAGATCCCGTTCTTCTAGTTCTTTCTTGAGTTCAGTCACTTTCAAGTCACTTAATTTAATTTTCTTTGTAGCCATTTTATTTATTTTTAATTACACTTCACAGTTTATTAAACCCCACACCTGACACCAATTGTAACGGTTTTATTTATTTAAGTGAAGTGTAAAATCAGTAAAACACGAATATTTATATAACAAGTTTAATATCGAAAAATAAAAGATAAAAGTTAATGATAATTAAATAAACACGCACTATTAATTAAACTTAAAACACTAATTACACACTAAGAATATTTATTTACACACTTAACACTACTACGATTATTTATTTATACACTCTAATTATTTATTTAACCAGTAAAACATTAAACACTATTTATTTCACAATACATTAATATTTCGTTCTATTTATGTCACCATTCGGTCGAAGACTTCTATTTATGTCACAATTCTAAAGTAAACTTCTATTTATGTCACCATGCTATCGTAGACTGACTCACCGTCCGCTCGGGTAGCGTTTATATATCCACAGCCGGTAATTCTGGTAAATTCCATAAATTCCTTCCAGAAAGTCATTAAAGTTTATTACCGTATCGCGTGACCTGATGAATCATCCCCCTCTTGCGTCATCAACACAATAGCTCGCCGGCTAGACAATGCAAACTGGTTCGTGCATGTCGCTTAGCCGCCGCCGCCCAGGCGCCGCTCGTTACAATATTATCTTAATTTTAAATTTCCTAATTTTGTTGTCGGCTTATTCAATCAAACCTTTATCTAAGGTGAATCCCGCAGAAAATAAGTGCTGTTTACATACAGGAACGTACCAAACTTCTATATCAGATTGTAGTATTTTCCATTTTAAATAAGTGATTAATAGCACCATGCTATTTTTGCAAATTTCGAGCTTTCAACATGCCGAATTATTCATTTCAAGCATATTTAATTTTACAATTTTTCACATTTATCGGACAGAAGTAAAAAAAATTATCAAACGATTTGCTATCGTTACGTATAACAAAATTTGTCTTATGTCATATGGATACCAGAATCAACTTTTTGGTTGCAAAAAATGTTCCCATGTTGCTTAAAAAAAATGTTATCGTACATAATAATTTCAGATAAAATCTCTCGACCTGTGGTCTCTGTTTTTTTTCTAATTATTATGTACTGAAACAACTTTAAGCTAAATTTACTTCATATGCCAGATATGTCAAATTTTATCGATAAAATTCATTGCATACGGTATTTACATAACTATTGGATATCTCCATCTACATATGCATACATGACTCGTACCCATCTCCTTTTCGTATTGTTCGAGCTTCATCAAATTTCACAAACAACGAAATCCTATACGATGTTGACGTGATGTGATGAGATGCTCCTGAATCAATCACCCAGGAATTTTTTTCTTTCCTGCTATTTGACAAACTATTGATTATTGATAAATGCTTGTACTATTTTGAACATTCTTTCTTATTCAGACTTTTCATTATCTATTTTAAATTTCTCACAATGTCTTTTGAAAAACATGATCCATTTTACCACAACCATAACACCTGGGCCACTTCTTCCTTTTGTCATTATTTTTCATATCAGAATACGACGTCGAAGCTATTTCTTTGAATTTATTTTTCGCTAATAACGCAACATTACTATTTCTTGTTTCTGATTTTCTACTTCTTTGAATCTCTGCTCATGTAAACGTAATCTTTCATATTATAATACCATTAGTGATCTAAGTTCCATATGTTGACAATTTTTGTTGCTGTATCATGAATGGGTAATACGCTTGATAATAATTGCACGAGTGCGCAACACGAGTGTTATTTTAAATGTAATACTCATGAGTGATACAGCAACAAAAATTATCCACATAATTTAGAACACTAATGGTATTATATATGAAAGATTACGTTTACATGAGCAGAGATTGAAAGAAGTACGAGTAGATAATCAGAAACAAGAAATAGTAATGTTGCGTTATAATAAATTCAGAGAATAATAAATTCAAAGAAATAGTTTTCAGTTCTCAATTGGTATTTCTCCTAAAGGATTTTTACCATTTGATGTTCCCAATAAGAAGTGGTTTGCAGTAAGAGCCTCTTCATTTTATTCCTCGAATGGTACATATGTTAATGGTCGTGAATTTCAAACTTTTTTACTTGCATTAACATATTAGCTCATCTGACTTCTGACTTCTTTTTCGGATAGACGGAATATGTATAGAGTAGATTTTATTGCTCGAACGAGACGTTCCCAACTCACCTCCATATGAGGAGCCGCATCAGGTATAAAGGACCGTTTATAATCTGAGCTAACAAATGTTGATGCGATTTTGTTCGGTTCAATATTTTTTTGAGATTTCGCAACTCTCGTTCTACACCGTGGAAATTTGTGCCATTGGCTGTGTAAATCTCTCGTGGAGTTCCCCTTCTTGCTATAACATTTTTAATACACATTATACATGAGTCTGTGTTTAATGTGTACGCAATTTCAATGTAAATTGCCATAATTGTTAGGCAAGTAAAGAGAACACTACATCGCTTATCAAGTCTTCTTCCAACCAATTGGTCCAAAATAGTCTAGGCTAATGGTAGTGGTGCCATTTCTGGTATGTTTGATTTTGTTTTATTATTCTTACACAATTGACATTTCTGTCTTAATTCATTTACCACAGTTTCTGAATTTTGGTGATGATATTGTCGATGACAGAAATCTAGGAGCAGTTCCGTTATTCGATTATCTTTATGCATAATTATAGGTCTTTTCATATCATTACATAACCTATATTTTTGGCTGCATCTATTCGTCCTTTAATGCGCAACACTACATTTTCATCTATATAAGGTTACAGTTTAAAATTGAGCTCGATTTCTCAATATTCTAATTTTCATTACAGAATGAATTCCTCTAAATTTGTCATTTCGTCTGGGAATGTGGATCATTGTGCTTGACGATACAGAAAGGACTCTGCACGCTGAAATTCTTCTGACTCTATTAATTTGAATAATTGTTGTTTTCCTTTTCTGAAAGATAATAGATAATAAATCTGAAATTAATTCTAATGGATCATATTATCGACATTTGTGTGCGAACTACTTCACGTTTCGTGGGTCTCCGATTTCCTGATAGAATATCTTTATTCGTCTTGTTGAATTCGTAAAGAGTAAATGAAACAATCTGAAATTGTACACCAAAACATTCCTAATAACTGTTTATATTTGGGTCTATCGAACGTCCATATTTGTATTAAATTATTTATATTGTTTCCAAGACGCTTCTGGAATTTGATGCCCAATTCTTGATTTCAAACCCACACATGACGTAAATATCTGGCTCTCTTTTAAAGTTGCAATCTCGCCATAAAAAACGTTGGGCATGTTGGTCTTGTTCACGAATTTAAACTTGGTGGAACATTTCCTTTTCCTATAATGGCTATTGATCTTTCACGAAATCGATATAGTACAGATGGTAATAACGAAAGCAAGTCTGGTCCTTTTAGTAGCATACTGTTTAAAGAAATTCCCTCCGTTTTGGCTACAACATGTTACACTTTATTTTAAGTTTAGGTTCATTCTGCATCCTTGTATCAATCCATTTCATTTTGTCACCTTCAAAGTCATGTTTCTTTCTATTGTTAAGTAAATAAAATAATATGAGTATTTGAAGAATTAATTAGTTAGATCTTACCTATCATGTTATGTAGTTCATTTCATTGTTGCGATTTCTTTTAAAACATCTCATTATACCTGTGTCTACTTCATATATCATTTTTCTTGTTTACTTCGTTTGACATTCCACTAATTAATAAATTCTTGTATTCGTTCCTTTAAGCCCTGTTCGCACGGCGATCTTTGGAGATTCTAAGGAGATTCAGAATCCTGGAAAAGAAGAAGTTTTTTCTTTCTAGTTATAATTACGTGGTTTTGAAGCAATCAATAAATTATAAATTCTTCTTTTCCAAGACTCAATTTAGAGACACCGCACTTTAACAGATAATTCTCACTAGAAAGAAAAAACTTCTTCTCTTCCAGGATTCTGAATCTCCGTAGAATCTCCAAAGATCCCCGTGCGAACAGGGCTTTAGCCTTCACTTAGTTTATTTCTTACATATAATATTTCATTTTAGAATAATTACAGCAAACTTAATTACATATTTGATTTCACAACCCTTAAGAGTTAGATATTTTAAAACTGTTCTTAGTTTTCTTTGCTGTACAACGAACGTAGCTTCTGGTTTATGCTTCATTTTCTTCGCTCTATGCCCCACCTTATTAACAAATATTAATTAGCATGAAAGATAATTATTAATAACCTTGGCTGATTAAACGACTTAAGTCAGTTTTTCAGCGACGCGACGGTGGGAGTGTGAATTTGTTTCTCAATTTTCATTTTGGAAAAATTGAGTTTATTTGAAGTTGACGTAGAATTAACTACCCAATTGGGGATTATTGTGAACTAATTTTATTTGGAATTATTATCCACGGGATTTTCCCGGATTTAAAAACACACCAGTCGCTTTTTAAGAACTTTTAATTAAGCCGCTCTCCATCTAAGGTGAATATTATATAGGGTGGGCCAACTAGTGGTTTCTTTTTAAATCATAGGTTATTTTGCCACTGACAGCTTTTTCCCACTCGAAATTTTGATAGAAAGTAAGTATCATACCTCCGCGGTACGAAATGAGTCGCTTTACGCTTGAGCAACGTTGGGAAATATTGCAAACTTATTTCCAAAGTGAGTGCTGTGTAGCCCAAACAGTGCGTTTGTTGAAAAGAAGATTTTTACAGAGTCATGGTATCCGACTTTTTTTTTACTGAAATTGAAGACATGGATTTGGACTACCTCTGGTTCATGCAGGATGGCGCGCCATGCCACACAGCCCATGCCACAATCGATCTTATCGGCACCAAATTCCCAAATCATGTTATCATCCGTCTTGGCGATGTCAATTGGCTGCCTCGGAGCTGCGATTTGACCCCTTTTTTGTGGGAAACCGTGAAGGACCGATGTTATGCTAACAATCCAGAAACGATTCAGGCCAATATCATTCAAGCAATCCGTGAGCTACAGCCCGAAACAATCAACCAGGTCTTGGAAAATTGGGTGACAGAATGCGCTACTGCGAAGCCAGCCGAGGCAGCCACTTGAACGAAGTTGTGTTCCATAATAAATGGGAATGTTTGCTCTTACTAATGAAGCCATAATACATGGAAAAAAATTAATTTTGTTCATTTTATTGCATTTTCAAAAAAACTTTGTATTTGGCCCACCTATATATTGATTGTATTCAGTTCATTCGATTGTTTTTTTTTGTCAATGGTTCTTTAAATAATTACCTAGAAATAATTATTATCTTGTTATTGGGGGTGCAGTTTCTTAGTAGCCATGTGGTTTCTTAACGATGCTTCTTTCAGGATTTTTATCTTCCATTCTTGGATTTGGTTGGTGCACTTATTGCTGGAACCTGTAGCAGAGCAGCATTTAAATCTTCTTTTGGATTTTGGGCAGCCGCTATTGTTATTTCGTCATCAGTATCCCAATTCGGCTATACCGCCATTTTCCCACGCCCTCGCCACTGCTACAAACAGAACCACAGTTAAGCTACTTTAATTATCATCATATTTTGTATTTGTTTTGGGATTATTAATTTAATATTGGTTATTTTGTCAAATAATACCTACCTCGTTGGTTAGTTTAGTAGTAGCTGATCTTTCTGAATCGATTGTTGCTTCATTCTTGCGCGTATTGTTGACGCTATTCGTTCCGTAGCTCGTGGAACGTCGATAAGCAGTTAGGGCCTTCGTAGTCAGTTAGTTATCGCAGTACGTCATCGGACACGCCCTTAGTCGACTAACTGTATCCCCCGAGACTTTGTTGTGCGCTCACTATTTTTGTAGTTTAACGACGCCCTAGTTGGATTACATTACACCCGTTACGCGCCCTTAAGTTAGAACCTTTATTCATCGTTTGATCTGATCGTCGATCGTAACTAACTACGTTTTTTTTGTCTTGTTTAATAATTTATGTCTAAAAGTATTCTAATGAAGAAATAATATTATTCTATAGATTGTTTCTTTGATGACTGTAATAGTAACAATTTCCTGTAAATATCTTGTAAATATGTAATGTATGTATAGTTTAATAGAATATACTTAGTGTAATAACATATAGTGAAAATCACAAGTTTTGGCAGTATGGCAGAGATAGGCAATGTTATTCTTATGGAGATAAACTCGGCCTTGTTGCCAAGTTTTACACTTACATTGTTTCATGGTACACCATTCAGTTTTCATACTTTAACACATTTAGTTTGCAGTGTTAAATTTCATAATGAAATGTTAGTATAGGGTTGTAAATCTTATAGCGGTGGAGTGGTGCCGATGGGAAAAGAAGCCAGCAGTTATGAAACAGTTTGAAAATATTATTAGCTTGATTTCACATTACTTAAGAAATGATATAATAACTATACTTACTCCAATCTTATTTCAAGACATATACTAATTACATTTCTTGTAATGTATTTGTAACTACCATCTAATGTAATCCCAACTAACATAGTGCCATAATATGTGAAGCATATTCAAAAATTTCCGAGGAAAAATGGACAAATTATGATAGGCACATTGTAAATAAAGAAAAAAGATTTTGGGAAGCTGATCAATTGCAATTTTTGTATTACTCGCCATTTGTGATTTTGACTTGGCCGTCTTTGGCTGTGTTTATTTTATTGTTACATTGTTATCAATTTGTTATCGAAAAAATTAAATAAAATTGTATATTTATATTAATTTAATATTTTACTTAATTATGTATCCTTCATATTAAACGAGAAAAAATTTTAGTAAAGAGGGTGGAGAATAAATTGAAACACTGGAGAATTATTGTATAATTTTTCGAATTCTCGAATTATATTTAATTAGATTATTTTTTGACTTACAAATTTAATTTAGTGGAACCAGAGTTTTTTCTCTAAGTAAAAGATTTTAAATTGGATGCATATCAATTGTTTACTTATTAATGTATTCAATGAATTAAACATTTTATTATTTTTGAGAAACATCAAAAAATAATCAGCATAATTTATTAAAAGTACAAGTAAGCGAAAAACAAACAATCCGCCTCTGGATTCTCCATCTTTGTCTAACACATTACTCTTATGGGATACATTTAGCAACACTGTATTGCTATCTCTGCCACACTGCCAAAACTTGTGATTTTCACTATAGTGTAGGTAATGTGAAGCATTGTACCACTTTGTAGAAGGTTGGGTGGAAGAACGGATTTATCCGAACCCCGCCATTTGATCTGTTTTTTTGATCAATAAAGATTTTTGAATTTGAATTTATCTCTAAATTATGTTTTTTTAAATCTTTTTATTTTCACTTTTATTATAATGGCGCATTCTTAAAACAATATAATAATGAATAATTTACGATAAGCAGGTAGGTACATCATATTTGAGTGTATTGCACGGAAATGAAAAAGCATAATTTTGCAATATATGGATGGTTGTTTCTTCATGTCGGGTGAAGTTTTGACATTTTCTGAAAAATAAAAACGATTCAAGTGCCAAAATTAAGTTGAAAATACCTTCTGATGAATGTTTCAAATAACCTCGATATAATATATTTTAACTAAATTGCAAAACAGCTTTGAGTAAATATTTTCCTTAAAATTCCAATAAATCTAAAACGAACAATATTTTCTTCTTCGAAATGGTTTTCGCAGATAACATCTTGGGGCTGAAGCTCTCGCCCGTGGTATTTTTGAATTCCAAATGTTTCTTAAATTAACATCACTTGGTGCAGAGAATAAACTAACTTTTTCCTTATTACTGCGATATCCAGAAGAACAATTCGGTACAAAACATGTTCTATTGCGTTTTCTTGAGTTTTGGTTCATCTTTCTTTCGGCACCTTAGACCGCTCGACCAACGAGGCGGACAGGGATAAGTTAGGTTATTAATAAAAATAAATTTTGAAACAGTACGATATACGATTATATGATAATGTAAATAAATATAACTTACTTTGCAATGTGAAACATGGAACAAAATATAGGTAGGTACTATTCAAATTATTTGACACTGACAGGAAGAGTAGCTCATCTCCACTGTCAGTAAAAATTATTAGTATGTACGTGATGCCACAATGCTGCATTTATTTAGCACACCTAGTTGACTATGCAACCCGCAATATTCGTGAAAACAGTAGGAACGCATTTGTTGCCAATTGCACTCTCCGTATTTGTATTTTACATCGTGGTCCAACCCAAACGAGTTTTAGCTGTTACCGGTTCATTTTGTGCGCCTTCATGATAATGATAGTTCTATGTTGCCCAATCCAATCAAAATTTGAGGTTTTGTAGGTGTGAATTGGGATACCATTCAGGTGCGCATACTTTGCCTGTAACTCATATGAAATTACAGTTTCTGTTGGTAGATCAAGATTCTCTATTAATGTTAAAGATGCTTATTTAAATTACAAAAAAGTAGTTGGAATTATGGATAATAAACCATACCGAGAGCACTGTAAACCTATTTTCATTAAATTGAATATCTTGACCCTTCTATGTTTAGATATTCAACAGTGTCTAAACCAGAGGCCTGGAGCGATATTTATTTGTAATTCAGGTTTTTTCTGGTTTCGGCACAAAAATAATGATTATTAAAGTAACGCACTTTACTTGTTTACTTGACAAAAATGAATGTTTTATTGTAAAAAGGAACTAAAAATAATAAAATTAATAAATAAACATATAGCCCAGTCATCCTAGATCAAAACAGAGCCTGAGGTCATAATCGAACGAATAAAGATGAAAATTGGTACACATATTTGTTGAAGAGTCCTCTTTAATTTGGTAAATTGAAAGTTGTCAGGACAAGAGGAACCGCCGCCATCTTGAAAAATATGTCCCTTTTTGCAGATTTTTACTAATATCTCGTAAACAACGAATCAAAATTCTGTTTTAAAATGTTGTAGAGCTTGAAATTCTGAGTAAAATGAGTACCCACACTTTACATTTTTATTGAAAATTAGGCTTACAACTCGATTTCAAAGTTTTGCCTTAACGTTAAATATAACTGCCTAGTATTTTGTTTTTAGCACTGAAGATGTCGCAGCAATCGATCTTGTTTTAAACTTAATTCAATAGAGGTCGGAGATAAAATATTACTGTTGGTAGATGGCACTAGTCGACGTTGGTTAGTTCAGTTTCAAACCTCGGCATATGGCGCGAATATTATGAAATTTGAAAGTATCAATTTCTGCTATTGAATAAAAATCGAAACGAAACAAACAAATATATTTCAAAACTTATGGATTAATATGGAAATTATATTTCGAATTCTAGGCATTTAATAATTATATTATAATGAATAATGTATGTATAAACATTACCAATTGTAAACCAAAATTGAAATTCTATTTGATTTTTAGCTATGTTTTCTACTTGCATGTTGTTCTGCTAAAATTGTTGTTTTGTATTAATTTTTATACCCAACTAATTTATTTATAATAAAGTAAACGTATGTATACAATTTATCTATTTTGCTACAATGAAACATAATCTTATCACAAGTTTAACATTGTTGCCCTGCCCAACGAGTTCATTGAAATCATTGTTACAATGTAAAGCTATACATTGTGATGGAGAAATGAGAAATATACTTATTACGTGCTCATTTTTCAAAAAAATAAATTCTATTAATGTCTTCACATGAAAAGGGACCAATATTCTATTGATAGATTAATCTTGAACAAAAAAAAATCACCTGCAGCGCATTATTTTCTAAATAGTTATTTGTAACTCAATTACTGAAGATGTGTTACATACAGAAATGCGATAAATAAATCCACCAGAAACATTAGATATAAGAAATAAGATATAATATAACTTTGCTAAGGTGTTCTAGACCAAGAGCTGGGAGTAAAAGCAACTGCCTCATAAGATACCAAAGTTTTGGCATTATAGGTGTGTAATACTGCCCATTCTAAAAGAAAAACCACTCGTCTGCCGGCCGGAAGTGGTCGCCTACAATTGCAATAATTTTCGAAAAAGTGACAAAATTAAACTACATGTGCCTCATTAATACCAGGTTGAATTTTATATCAATGTGACGGGAAATATGAATTATATTGAGAATTATGCGTCTGCCACTTTTACGCGGTCGCATATTCAAAGCAGACGGCGTTAAATAAGTCAAAAAATCGCCAACAATTTTCTCATGAGATACCATTTTCGTTTTTTCGCAAGTAATTAATGTATAATAAAAGGAATAAAACTATGTATCACATACGTTGGCAGACGGTCGCATTTAATCAGCAGACGAGCTTGAAGTTATCTAATTAAATGTTTATTATTTGGCACTAACCGACCGCCTTAGATTTTTAAAATTATGTCGTCTGTCTAGTCACCGAAGCTCAAAATTGGGGTGAAGAAAAACATTAAATCCAAAATGTCTATTAGACCTTCCTGTTAAACATACTAAAAATCCCCTAGGGTGGGGGTCCGGGAACCCGCCGCCCTCTTGGATTTTAGGTCACATTTTTCGTTTTTTTTGGAATTAACTCGAAAACTATCAACTTTTTTGGAAACATATTAAATTCAAAAAATGAAGCTAGTTAAATTCTCTACAAAAATGGTTATATTCACTTTTTTCTATCTCTTACCGTTTTCGAGAAAATGGCACCCGAAGCAGGTGGTTTCCGTAAGTTATGAAACTTAGGCAAACCACTCATCACTCCAAACAGTTTCTATGAAGAATTAATTATTATTTATTTATTATAATATCATTAATTAATTATTCTATTTATGTGCAGTTAGTCTAGTCAAAGAAGGGGTTGTAGACGGACTTTTTGATCCTAAAGATTTTATTTATGGGATGTGTTTGGAGGTCTTTGGTGATGATTATATCAAAAGTCCCCGGCCCTACGGTGTGTGATAAGTCCGTAGCGTGGCAAAATGTTGCACTGTTTTTAGTTTTTCGCTTATATCTCTTGAACAGTTAGTTAATGAAAAAATTAAAGCTGATAAAATTTTCTACAAATTTGTTCATATACATTTTTTCTCTATCTCTAACCGTTTAAGAGATATTCGCTGTAAAAAATCGACATTTTCTGAAAAAATGTTTTTACACCACGTTATTCGACGAACTTCAGGCCCATGAAGACCAAAAAGAACCAAAACTGTGTAGGATAAAATTTCTTTTATATTAAAATTTAAGAAAAAACGTATTTTGTAAGTTGTATGATTTGAAAAATAAAATAGTTGTTCATTTATCCCTATCCTCAAAGTGTGTGCTAAGTCCGTAGCGTGGCAAAATGTGTCACTCTTTTTAGTTTTTTACATTTATCGTGTAATTGGTTAATGATACGCGAAAAACTATTACATATAATTATAGAGCACTAAATTCTCTACAGAAAAAGTAGTTAGCAATTTTCTTGTAAGTGTAAATGTATTTCGAATATTTAAATCATTTTTAAAAAGTTGAAATTTCGTCTCCTCACACAAAAATTAATGTTATTTATGAACTGATAAAAATTACGATCCCTGCTATTTTGCACTAAATTATCCGAACATTTTTCTATGAGGTACATTATTATTTTAAAAACATATGAGGGCATTACTTAAGCTAAAAATTGAAGATTTTCTCGAAGAGAAAGTTGAGAAATTCTAGTGTTTTTTTCGTATTTATTGTGTTTCATGAACTGTAACTTCTGAACGGATAAAAATAACGACTTCCGGTTTTTTGCATTAAATTATACGTACAATTCTCTACAATATTATATTATATTAAAACTTTACGAGGGCCTTAGTTAGGCTAAAATATTAAGATTTTCTCCGAGGAAAAATTTGGAAATTTTAAAAATTTTCATATACATTGTTTTTAATGAACTGTAACTTCTAAACGGATACAGATAACGACTTCCGGTTTCTTGCATAAAATTCTACGTACAATTATCTACAAGATACATTATATTGAAACTTTACGAGGGCTTTAATTAAGCTAAAATATTAAGATTTTCTCCGAGGGAAAATTTTGAAATTTTAAAATTTTCGTATACATTGTTTTAATGAACTGTAACTTCTGAACGGATAAAAATAACGACTTCCGGTTTTTTGCATTAAATTCTACGTACAATTCTCTACAATATTATATTATATTAAAACTTTACGAGGGCCTTAGTTAGGCTAAAATATTAAGATTTTCTCCGAGGAAAAATTTGGAAATTTAAAAAATTTTCATATACATTGTTTTTAATGAACTGTAACTTCTAAACGGATACAGATAACGACTTCCGGTTTCTTGCATAAAATTCTACGTACAATTCTCTACAATTCTCTCCGAGGGAAAATTTTGAAATTTTAAAATTTTCGTATACATTGTTTTAATGAACTGTAACTTCTGAACGGATACAAATATCGACTTCTTGTTTCTTGCATTAAATTCTACGAACAATTCTCTACAAGATACATTATATTGAAACTTTACGAGGGCCTTAGTTAAGCTAATATTCAAGATTTTCCCCGTAACTAATAGCAATGGTTGCGATATCTGTTGTACAAGAATGTTTTATTTCGCGACCTGTACGGCGTATGTCTATGTCAAGTAAATATAATGTTCCAGAAATATAGGCGGAAAACTAAAAACAAAGACACATTTTGCTACGCTACGGACTTTGCACACACTTTGAGGATAGGGATAAATGAACAACTATTTTATTTTTCAAATCATACAACTTACAAAATACGTTTTTTCTTAAATTTTAATATAAAAGAAATTTTATCCTACACAGTTTTGGTTCTTTTTGGTCTTCATGGGCCTGAAGTTCGTCGAATAACGTGGTGTAAAAACATTTTTTCAGAAAATGTCGATTTTTTACAGCGAATATCTCTTAAACGGTTAGAGATAGAGAAAAAATGTATATGAACAAATTTGTAGAAAATTTTATCAGCTTTAATTTTTTCATTAACTAACTGTTCAAGAGATATAAGCGAAAAACTAAAAACAGTGCAACATTTTGCCACGCTACGGACTTATCACACACCGTAGGGCCGGGGACTTTTGATATAATCATCACCAAAGACCTCCAAACACATCCCATAAATAAAATCTTTAGGATCAAAAAGTCCGTCTACAACCCCTTCTTTGACTAGACTAACTGCACATAAATAGAATAATTAATTAATGATATTATAATAAATAAATAATAATTAATTCTTCATAGAAACTGTTTGGAGTGATGAGTGGTTTGCCTAAGTTTCATAACTTACGGAAACCACCTGCTTCGGGTGCCATTTTCTCGAAAACGGTAAGAGATAGAAAAAAGTGAATATAACCATTTTTGTAGAGAATTTAACTAGCTTCATTTTTTGAATTTAATATGTTTCCAAAAAAGTTGATAGTTTTCGAGTTAATTCCAAAAAAAACGAAAAATGTGACCTAAAATCCAAGAGGGCGGCGGGTTCCCGGACCCCCACCCTAGGGGATTTTTAGTATGTTTAACAGGAAGGTCTAATAGACATTTTGGATTTAATGTTTTTCTTCACCCCAATTTTGAGCTTCGGTGACTAGACAGACGACATAATTTTAAAAATCTAAGGCGGTCGGTTAGTGCCAAATAATAAACATTTTATTAGATAACTTCAAGCTCGTCTGCTGATTAAATGCGACCGTCTGCCAACGTATGTGATACATAGTTTTATTCCTTTTATTATACATTAATTACTTGCGAAAAAACGAAAATGGTATCTCATGAGAAAATTGTTGGCGATTTTTTGACTTATTTAACGCCGTCTGCTTTGAATATGCGACCGCGTAAAAGTGGCAGACGCATAATTCTCAATATAATTCATATTTCCCGTCACATTGATATAAAATTCAACCTGGTATTAATGAGGCACATGTAGTTTAATTTTGTCACTTTTTCGAAAATTATTGCAATTGTAGGCGACCACTTCCGGCCGGCAGACGAGTGGTTTTTCTTTTAGAATGGGCAGTATTACACACCTATAATGCCAAAACTTTGGTATCTTATGAGGCAGTTGCTTTTACTCCCAGCTCTTGGTCTATTCATAAAATGCCGCCCGCTTTATACCTGGAACTGGAACAGTACTTTTCTAACAATAGAAATACCCCAATAAACATTTCAATAATCGCTTCTAAAGAGTTGTTACATAGGACTAGATTGTAGATAGGATTTTTCAGAGAGATCTATTAAAGAAATAATATGAACTAAGAACTACAAAGTTCTTTATCAATATTTATGTAGGTATTTATTTATTTATAAAGTGCAAAAATTACATATTATATTACATCATAATTAATGTAGAAGCCTATATAAAGAAGGATTTTTATTACTAGTGTGGAATATTATTTTTCGAGGCGCTAGACGAAAGAAAAACTATACGTGACTAATAAAAATTAATTTTATACCAAGATACCTAGATATATACATTTCGCAAAATTATTGTAACAGTAAATCAAAATGTCAACACGAAGCACATAATTATGATTACGCGTCGTAACAACAATAGGTAGCGCTCTGATTGGTCAAAAATGCGGAGCTAAAGTAACTCATTGTTGTACAATTTCATAAAACAAATCATTTCAAAATACACAGTATAAGAAAGTAAGTCACTTTTGAGGTCAACTGAATCCTTTTTGACCATTTTCTCAATGTTTGTGTGTGGATGGACGGATGGATTGTGAGTCCAGATATTCATTATATTCATGAGCCAATTACTTTTTTGGTACCACCTGTTGTGGCAAATGCTGACTATGATTTTTTTGTTCAGTTTTATGTGTAGACCAAGAATAAATGTGATAGCAATATTAGTCCAAGCAACAGGGAGTTTATAATAGGCTTACCTGGAAATAATTAAAGATGTTTTGAAAATTGGCAGTTTAATGTAGTATCATATCGCGAATAATATACTAAATTTGCGACCTCGAGGGACCGCCGCTCCCTCCACCAAATTGGAAAAATGGCGCATAAAATTGGTTTCTTGACAATATATCCATTCTAGTCACTCCTAGATAAAAATAGTTAATGTGTTAATTAAATTCTCTACACTTTTGTATTAAAACTTTTTTTGTAGAGTTAATAGTTTGAGAGTTATCTCTATGTAAATGAGAGCGTATTTCTTGACATTGCATAAATGTTCTCTTTTCAGCCGGAATTTTATTTGTTGACGACTAGTTATTAGTTAATTATTTGTCTTATACTTTGATAGAAGTTTTTACAAATCATAATGATAAATAAATTATTAATTTGGGTATAGTTTTATGTTTTTATATATTAATACAATGTTTCGGGAAACTTTACGTTGTCTTCGTCCAGGTAATAACTGAATGTGTCAATTATTTTATGTATAAGAGAGCTACTATGATCTAAATATTCAAAAAATTGATGCCTCTAACATTTATTGTTTGACGTCAGATATAAGCGCTAACCATACATAACAGTTGCGCAGACGTTGTTTAGACAGTTTAGGTTTAGACATAGTTGATATTATACATTTAACATATGGACAACTTTCTGTTTAAATAAGCAAATAAAAATAATATGAAAATCGTTTAATTTCTTATTTTTCTCATGTTTTCAAAATACTGTAATAAATAGCAAAAATTTCGAGAATTAGAATAACGCAAAACAAAAGTAGATATTTAAAACCGTTGATTGGCGGCCATATTGAATTTCTATTTTAGAAATCCCTTTTCAAATGTTTTTATGACACCAAACACGGGATGATTCTGACAAATGTGTTCAAAATGGTGGCCGTTAATGGACGGCCATTTTGAATTTCTTTTTTCGAAAGTCATTTTCAAATGTTTTTATATGATACCAAACACGAAATGACTCGGAGGTATGATTATTTGTAGGTGGGGGGGAGAGGTTCGTGCCCAAAATTTTGACAGAATGCGTTATCATCTGCGACGAGTCTATGTGCCAAGTTTCAGCTTGACTGGGTAGCAGGAAGAGGGTTAATTAGCCCTACATAGCCCGCGCCCCAAAACAATAGTTAATACTAAGATTACGTGGTTCCTCTCGGCGAAAATATTTTAATATCGACTTAACTAAGGCCTTAATAAAATTTAAAAATAATGTAATTTAAAGAAAAATGTTCAACAAATCTAATGCTGCGAACCAAATTTTGATATTTTTATTTGTTTAGAAACGATAGTTGTTTAAACTTTATTTATAATTTTGACACAGCAAAGATTTTTTTTTAAATTTGAAAATTTTCAGTGTTATATAAAAATGGTCAAAGAGTTTAATTCTGGAAACCGGAAGTCGATATTATACTCCATTTAATAATAACAGCTGATTTAATATTATAAATAAAAATATTGTTTTCATTTTTCAGTTTTTTTTCAAAGAATATCTAAAAATTCTGAATTTATCGTGCCTCTTAGATATTTTTCAAATTATGTATCTTATATAAAAATGTGTGGAGAATCCAATGCTTGAAACAGAAATTCGATATCTTTATCCGTTAAAAAATAACAGTTATTATGTTTATAAGAATAAACAAAAATTATTCCTTAACAAGAACAACTAGAAAGTTGAAAATTATATTTCTTATAGAAAAATACCTAAGAAATCGATTGCTGAAAACCGGAAGTCGATACCTTTGTTCGCTAAGAAACTACAGCCATTTTTGTGTGGTAAGACAAGGATACTACTTTATTTAAATTGATAGAAAATGCTCAAATTAATTTTCTCGATTTTCTCGAAAACTGTGCTACTTACGTAAAAACTGCATACAACATTTTTATAGAGAATTGTCTATCTATATTCTATCTATTTCAATAAAAAAATTTCTCGAAATATTCACTATTTACGAGATAAACGCTAAAAACAAAAAATGGCGGCCATTTTTTCAATATGGCGGAGGGAGCGGCGACTCCTCAAGGTCGCAAATTTAGTATATTATTCGGGATATGAAACTACACTTTCCTGCAAATTTGCAAAACTTCTCTAATTTTTGCCAGGTAGAACTACCTATTGCCTGGACTATATCTAAGTAGCTTTATGGCACAAAATAACGATTTTTATAGTAAATAGTGATTTTTCATCATCAAATTATAAAAAGGTACCAATCAAGGTGGCACACGCTATCAATGTTTTTATTTTTCAGTTTTGTGTTTAGATCAAGAAAATATATGATAGCACGGACTATGGAGTAGCTTTTTGCAGAAAAAAATAATTTAAAAAAAAGAAAGAAATTTTAGTATTTTTAAATTTTTGTGTGTTTAATCAACTCTAATTTCTAAACGGATAAAGATATCGACTTCCGCTTTGCAGCGTTGGATTCCTCAGTAAATTTTGCGTAAGATACATTAAATTAAATTTTTTGTTAGGCCCTTGATAACCCAAAATTTAATTATTATCTTCAAGTGATAATTTCAAAATTTAAGAATTTAAAATATTTTTTGTGTTTACTCAACTCTACTTTCTGAACGGAGAAAGACATCGACTTCCGGTTTGCGGCGTTGGATTCCTCAGTAAATTTTACGTAAGATACATTATATTAAATTTTTGTAAGGCCCTTTTGATAACCCAAAATTTAATTATTATCTTCAAGTAAAAATTGCAAAATTTAAAAATTTTAAATATTTTTTGTGTTTAATCAACTCTACTTTCTGAAAGAATAACGATATCGACTTCCAGTCTGCGGTGTTGGATTCTTTAGTAAATTTTACGTAAGATACATTATATTTAATTTTTTTGTAAGGCCCTTGATAACCCAAAATTTAAATATTATCTTCAAGTGAAAATTGCAAAATTTAAGAATTTCAAATATTTTTTTGTGTTTAATCAACTCTACTTTCTGAACGGATAAAGATATCGACTTCCGGTTTGCGGATTTGGATTCCCTACTAAATTTTACGTAAGACACATTATATTAAATTTTTTGTAAGGTCCTTGATAACCCAAAATTTAATTATTATCTTCAAGTGAAAATTGCGAAATTTCAGAATTTTAAATATTTTTTGTGTTTAATCATCTCTACTTTCTGAACTGAGAAAGATATCGACTTCTGGTTTGCAGCATTGGATTCCTTGGACATTTTTATGTACATACATTGTACTATTTTTTTAAAGACCTCTAATAATCCGAAATTTAATTATTTTCTCCTAAAGAAAGTTGTAAAATTTCAGAATTTTAAAAGTTTCTTTTGTTTAATCAACTTTTATTTTACTTTTGGGTTATCACGGGCCTAACAAATTTAATATGTTGTATCTTAAGGAATCCAACGCTGTAAACCGGAAGTCGATATCTTTTTCCGTTCAGAAAGTAGAGATGATTAAACACAAAAAATATTTTAAATTCTTAAATTTTGCAATTTTCACTTAAAGATAATAATAAATGCCTACTGATGAAGGCATAAGTTTTGCCGAAACGTTGGCCTAATAGAAAATTAAAATAAATTGACTGCATTTTTTCTATCCGCTTGCCAGTCGCCAAATTACTGTTCCATTAAATTTTGGGTTATCAAGGACCTTACAAAAAATTTAATATAATGTATCTTACGTAAAATTTACTAAGGAATCCAAATCCGCAAATCGGAAGACGATATCTTTACTCGTTCAGAAAGTAGAGTTGATTAAACACAAGAAAATATTTAAAATTATTAAATTTTCAATTTTCACTTGAAGATAATATTTAAATTTTGGGTTATCAAGGACCTTACAAAAAATTCTATACAATGTATCTTACGTAAAATTTACTAAAGAATCCAAAGCCGCAGACCGGAAGTTGATATCTTTCTCCGTTCAGAAAGTAGAGTTGATTAAACACAAAAAATATTTTAAATTCTTAAATTTTGAAATTATCACTTGAAGATAATAATTAAATTTTGGGTTATCAAGGGCCTACCAAAAAATTTAATTTACTGAGGAAGCCAACGCTGCAAACCGGAAGTCGATATCTTTATCCGTTTAGAAATTAGAGTTGATTAAACACACAAAAATTTAAAAATACTAAAATTTCTTTCTTTTTTTTTAATTATTTTTTTCTGCAAAAAGCTACTTCATAGTCCGTGCTATCATATATTTTCTTGATCTAAACACAAAACTGAAAAATAAAAACATTGATAGCATGTGCCACCTTGATTGGTACCTTTTTATAATTTGATGATGAAAAATCACTATTTACTATAAAAATCGTTATTTTGTGCCATAAAGCTACTACTTAGACATTGCTATCACATTTATTCTTGGTCTACACATAAAACTAAACAAAAAAATCATAGTCAGCATTTGCCACCCCAGGTGGTACCAATTTAGCTCATTTTCGGGTTTGGCTCATGGACTATTAGCTCATTAACGAGAAAAAAAGTTTATGATGATAATTTTATAAATAAAGTTTTAGTAACAGTGTAGGTATTTGTTGTATTTTTTGCCCTTTCCAACTTTTTTTGGGTACTTGTCTGAATCATGAAAAGTTCAGTAAAAATAGTACTACTCACCGATAGTCCAAGCAATAGGTAGTTCTACCTGGAAAAAATTAAAGAAGTTTTGCAAATTTGCAGGAAAGTGTAGTTTCATATCCCGAATAATATACTAAATTTGCGACCTTGAGGAGTCGCCGCTCCCTCCGCCATATTGAAAAAATGGTCGTCATTTTTTGTTTTTAGCGTTTATCTCGTAAATACTGAATATTTCGAGAAAATTTTTTATTGAAATAGATAGAATGGATAATTCTCTATAAAAATGTTGTATGCAGTTTTTACGTAAGTAGCACAGTTTTCGAGAAAATCGAGAAAATTAATTTGAGCATTTTCTATTATAAAGTAGTATCCTTGTCTTACCACACAAAAATGGCTGTAGTTTCTTAGCGAACAAAGGTATCGACTTCCGGTTTTCAGCAATCGATTTCTTAGGTATTTTTCTATAAGAAATATAATTTTCAACTTTCTAGTTGTTCTTGTTAAGGAATAATTTTTGTTTATTCTTATAAACATAATAAGGAAAAAAAACGTTCATTTTTGCGTTTTTCAACTGTTATTTTTTAACGGATAAAGATATCGAATTTCTGTTTCAAGCATTGGATTCTCCACACATTTTTATATAAGATACATAATTTGAAAAATATCTAAGAGGCACGATAAATTCAGAATTTTTAGATATTCTTTTTAAAAAAACTGAAAAATTAAAACAATATTTTTATTTATAATATTAAATCAGCTGTTATTATTAAATGGAGTATAATATCGACTTCCGGTTTCCAGAATTAAATTCTTTGAACATTTTTATATAACACTGAAAATTTTCAAATTTAAAAAAAATCTTTGCTGTGTCAAAATTTGAGGATTTTCATGGAGAGAAAACAGCAAAATTTTGTATTAATTAGTTTTCATAAAGTTTAAACAACTGTCGTTTCTAAACAAATAAAAATATCAAAATTTGGTTCGCAGCATTAGATTTGTTGAACATTTTTCTTTAAATTACATTATTTCTAAATTTTATTAAGGCCTTAGTTAAGTCGATATTAAAATATTTTCGCCGAGAGGAACCACGTAATCTTACTATTAACTTCGATTGTTTTGTGGCGCGGGCTTTGTAGGGCTAATTAACCCTCTTCCTGCTACCCAGTCAAGCTGAAACTTGGCACATAGACTCGTCGCCGATGATAACGCATTCTGTCAAAATTTTAGGCACGAACCTCTCCGCCCCACCCACAAATAATCATACTTCCGAGTCATTTCGTGTTTGGTATCATATAAAAACATTTGAAAAGGACTTTCGAAAAAAGAAATTCAAAATGGCCGTCCATTAACGACCACCATTTTGAACACATTTGTCAGAATCATCCCGTGTTTGGTGTCATAAAAACATTTGAAAAGGGATTTCTAAAATAGAAATCCAATATGGCCGCCAATCAACGGTTTTAAATATCTACTTTTGTTTTGCGTTATTCTAATCCTCGAAATTTTTGCTATTTATTACAGTATTTTGAAAACATGAGAAAAATAAGAAATTAAACGATTTTCATATTATTTTTATTTGCTTATTTAAACAGAAAGTTGTCCATATGTTAAATGTATAATATCAACTATGTCTAAACCTAAACTGTCTAAACAACGTCTGCACAACTGTTATGTATGGTTAGCGCTTATATCTGACGTCAGACAATAAATGTTAGAGGCATCAATTTTTTGAATATTTAGATCATAGTAGCTCTCTTATACATAAAATAATTGACACATTCATTTATTACCTGGACGAAGACAACGTAAAGTTTCCCGAAACATTGTATTAATATATAAAAACATAAAACTATACCCAAATAAATAATTTATTTATCATTATGATTTGTAAAAACTTCTATCAAAGTATAAGACAAATAATTAACTAATAACTAGTCGCCAACAAATAAAATTCCGGCTGAAAAGAGAACATTTATGCAATGTCAAGAAATACGCTCTCATTTACATAGAGATAACTCTCAAACTATTAACTCTACAAAAAAAGTTTTAATACAAAAGTTGTAGAGAATTTAATTCTCTACAATTAACACATTAACTATTTTTATCTAGGAGTGACTAGAATGGATATATTGTCAAAAAACCAATTTTATGCGCCATTTTTCCAATTTGGTGGAGGGAGCGGCGGTCCCTCGAGGTCGCAAATTTAGTATATTATTCGCGATATGATACTACATTAAACTGCCAATTTTCAAAACTTCTTTAATTATTTCCAGGTAAGCCTGTTATAAACTCCCTGTTGCTTGGACTATACAGGGATCGTGAAAAAATTCGATGTCGAGATTTTTGTCAATTAGCACGTTTTAGCAAAATTGTATAAAATAATGCGATTGTTACAATTTGACATACCACACATGAATGAATAAATTACATTGTACAATATTTATTCTTACTTGTTTCTATATCTTTAACCAATAAAGAAATATAATTTTTTTAAATATATAATTTTACCTACCACGATTTGTGAATCCCGAAATAGAAATAAAATTTAAAACAAAAATAAAATTGTCAATGTGACAGATAAACAGAAATAATATAATGTATGATTATTTTATATTATTATATCAAATGTTATACGGTGTTGTTGTATTTTATTTAAATTAAAGCTTAATATTTGGTTAAATACGAGGTTAAATAATAATACTTCAGTGTCAAGGTGAGAGGTATTGTAACGGCCACGTCAGATTTTTTTTAAACTGTGGCTCAAGCAGGACCATTAAAACGGCGGTAAAACGGTGGTTTGATCCCGATAAGCAGCGAATTTTCAATGTAAAAAGTGATTCAGTTCTGCTCTACGTAATTTATTTCAATTAAGCGGTTGATTCAATTAACCAGTGATCCCAGAAAGCGGCGGCCACTGTATATACTCGTATCATTTATAGTAGTTTTCATTATATTTTTGTGTTTTTTCCGGGATATGCTGTAATTCGCAAGTGGCAAAAACCTAAAACCTTAAAGTACATGTCAATACAAACACAAAAATGTATGTGTCGAAAATTCCCACGGGGGGGGATGGGGGGTATACACCAGCCTCCGCTCTATATACTTTTAAAGTACAAGTCTTGACGATCATTTTGCAACTTGTTTAATTAAAAAAAGGTGCATTCGAATCTGAGATATGAATTTTTGAAGTTGGACAATTTTGGCAGTTTTCGACTTAAAATCGCCTATATCTCGAAAAGGGTGCATTTTTCGAAAAAATGCCAAGAGACAAAAAGTCTTTATTTTGAGCCACTTAATTTAATAAAACTATTTTCTGCCACTCGGATTAAAAAAATTTATTTAGGTTTGCAATAAAAAACGGATCGATTCCACCTGGTTGCAACCTTTAGTTTTTCCATGAGAGTAGTGGCGTACCCAGACATCAGTCTTTGGTGGGATATGAAAATAAAAATGTTTTGTACAATAATTAAAACAAATTTTGCGATATCGGATATCTTGCAGTCCTTTCAGTGGTGACGATGTTTATTTACAATTATAAATTATATTATAAGAAAAAGCGCCGCAGGCGAAAATGTGATGTTTTATAAGGTCAAATACTTTAAAAATGAATTTTTAGATATACATAACAGCACGGTTTTCTCTCTTCTACGTGCAAAATAAAGAAAAACATTTTTATGATAAATTTGTATAATAATAACAGAAAAAAAAAAGATTTTTAGAGCTTGGGGGGGACATATACCCTTTACCCCGCTCCCCGGTAAATATGAAATTATCTCTCAAGCCGTTGTTATTCATCGGGGTAATCGTATAATTTTTTCGTTTAATGCTTTAAATCGTCATAATTTGAAAAATAATTTGTTAATCCTTCACTGAACGATGTATTCATATAATCAATAACATCTTCAGAACTACCAGAACTAAGGTCATGATAACTGGGTGATACGGTTGGTATATTTTGTTTATTCGTAATGGGAGCTTCTAGCGGGATTTTGATGAAATATTGGCGCCACCACTGTTGTAATCAAACCTAATTATTTTATATCGGAGCTTGCGCAGAAAGAACGCTACTGTCAGATAGGTGTTTGACTTTGACGAGAAACGTGACTGAAAATGCCGCAGTGTTGTTTGAAAACCTGTAGAAATAAAAAATATTTACACAGACTACCGTTGAATGAATTACGTAGACGGTTAAGGATTGATGCTAAATGAATTTAAATAAACTTGAATAATATCTCTTGAAATATTTATTGGTAATATAATACCTCCATGTAAATATTTAAATTCTACCTGCGGAATCATCAATTTTTGTTGATCGCTGATATCAATAACATTATTAAAATTGTTATTACAATACAAATAAAATTTATCAACATAATATACAATGGATTATAATACTACTAAACTATATGATATCAAATTAGAATTGAAAAAACGGGGTGCAATAATAACAGGAAAAAAAGCGGAATTCATTAAAAGGTGAAATATCAAATTTACAGTAATTCATTATATTATAATGAATTACTGTAAATTTGATATTTCACCTTTTAATTAATTCCGCCTTTTTTCCTGTTATTATTGCACCCCGTTTTTTCAATTCTAATTTGATATCATATAGTTTAGTAGTATTATAATCCATTGTAGAAATAATATAATATAAATATTGCACTTCGTTTACTTAGTCTGCGGTGTTTACATCTAACAAAAGTTACTCCGGTTACTCCCACTCACAAGTCACAAATACAACGAACCAGACAAAGATAGTTACATTGTAAGTTGTCTTAACCTACATACAAAACTATGCGCGCGAATTTCGCGGTTCAAATTTTCCCGCAAGAAAAGTTTATGGTGCAGCGCTGCCATCTACGTTGGAACTACCACTAGAAGCTCCCATTGTTGGTCATTAGAGCTCATGGGGACTGAAAGTACCGATCGGGATTGATCATGACATGTATTTATCATAGCATCAAACAGTATTCTATCCATTCTGTGCATACATATCTGTTTCGTGCGTTCATCCATTACCCTCAACTTCGTCGCTACTAATTCTCCATAAATGTCGCACATATCCCTCTCCTTGGACGGCTTGTGAACTGTATCTTGCAAAATGGAATACGCACTGTCTATCTTTAACTTCATATCAAACTCTTCAGCAGTTCTCTTTTTTATACACGGAAGTTCTGAATACTGATTTAGAGGATTCCGGTAATACCACTCCTGTAAAAAATAAATATACACTTAAAGATATTAATAAAAAATCCTGTGTAATAAAACATACCTTCAGTTTCGATCTCCAATAATTCGTGTTCTTCTTTTTCCTGTGGATTCTGTTGTGGTTTAGATTGAAATAACTGAAAATTTTGGAACTTTATTTATATTTTTCTAATACATTTACAATTTATTATTAAATGGAAAACACTTTTAATTTAATTTGTACAATAAAAAAATAGTACGCTTACAATAGGTTTGTGAATAACGTAAACTGTTACACTGTTGTTTCATTTTAATTTCAAAGAAAATTCGCCCTTCCAAGTAGGTAAACTCGTTTTCTACGTAACGTTCCGGTCGCCCCGATACTAAGTACAGGGAACAGGGGCTTCATTCTTGAAATCATTCGCTTATTTCATATGATTTTCATAAAAATTAGTACCTATCCAAGTAAATATGAAATAAAATATTTTCTAAATATTTCAATCGTTAATTGAAAATTAAAAGTTTTGAAAATATTAAAGTATGCACGATTTGTAAAATATGCCGTTTAGTTACAAATATGCAGTTGCATAATATAATCCGTGCTCTACTTATCAATTTATTTATTTATTTTATTCACTTTCAACGAATGGAAAAGTGTGGCAAACACGTTTGAAAATAACAGGAATTTTCCTCACTTCGTCGGCTCGCTAGATGGAAAACATGTTGTTATCCAAGCTTCAATAAACAGTGGATCACAATTCTTTAATTATAAACATAGCTTCAGCATAGTATTAATGGCCTTAGTGGATGCTGACTATTCATTTATACACTCACCGGCATGGAAAACGGGTCACTTATTTTATTTAAGTAAAAATGCTAATAACATTTATGTTGAGGAAGAATGCCGAATTATTACTATTGCTATATGTTAACCAGACATTCTCGAAGTCGCTTCCATTACCAACTCTTAAATACATTAACAATTTACTTAAATATTCTTTTTAAATGCGCATCATACCGAAATCACGAAAATTATAAAATGCATAGTTATTGATTATACTGGTATTATTTCTTTTTATCATTTGTTTTATTGTTTATTTGTCATTTTGATGTAGTGTGATGTGGTCTATGTTTTCAAAATGGCACAGAATGCAGAAACTGTAGTTTCCATCATCACTTTAATCGAAGACGGAAGAAGTCAACATTTCGTAGCTAAACGGTACAATGTATCACTTAGTACTATTTAACGCGTTTATACACGTTTTCTGGCGACAGATTTGTACACCAGAAGACCTGGAATAGGCCTGAGAAGACGTAAAAGCAACAGAAATGATCGATTTTTTATTTTGATATCGCGTCAAAATCGCACTATAATAATTGTCGTGGAAGCCCATAATTCATTACTACAATTGTTTACTGTGAATATTAGTGAACATATTGTACGAAGAAGACTAATAGAAGTAGATTTTTTGGCACGATGGCCTGCCATGCGACCACACCTCCTCCAAAATTACCGAGTAGCTAGCTTGTAATTTTTTGGAAGGCGTGTAAATTGGGATTAAGGTGATGAGACTCGTGTTTTAGTCACTATGGAATCCCGATATTTTTTAATGTCACCATATGGATGTGTAAAAGTGTGACGACCAATTGAGAAACTTGTGCATTCAGCAATACTGTAAGATTCCTGGGAGGAGTAATGGTGTGAACTGGGATATCAGTGATTTTGCGGATAGATCTATTCGTTGTTCTATGGTTATATTCAATGCCGATAGGTACATAAAAGATATTCTGACCGACAATGTTGTCCCTTATGCACCATTTTAAGATGATAAATTTATCTTATGTACGATAATGCGCGCCCTCATGCTGCTGCAATCGTGAATGGTTTCATAAATGTTGTTAACATCAATCGTATGATGTGTCCAGCGCGGAGTACAGATCTGTATCCAATATAATTTGGGTAGTATATGCTCGATATAAAGATTCGAAGTCGTGTACCCGGTCCCAGTAGGCTTAGTACGCTGGAATAACTCAGAGATGCACTGTTAGAAGCATATAATAATATCCCTCAAGATGGCATCAGGAACCTCATTTTGAGTATGCCTCTACGATTGACCGAGGTCATAAGAGTACGCAGAGGGGACACGCGTTATAAGTATAAACGAATTGTGTTTTTTTTATGTGATTGTAATTTTTTTCAACTTATTTTTTATTCTTTTTATGTCCATAATTTTTTCTTTTGATAATAAACAATTAGTAAATATTCAAAACATTAATTTCATAATACGAAATGCTTGACTATAATACCCTTTAATAAAATATTATCATAGTTATATAAAACAATCAAGGGATAACAAAAATTTTTACAAAAGAAAAAGTGACCCGTTTTCCGTGCCGGTGACTGTATTTGCGCTGATGTTGGTTGTCAAGAGAGACTAAGTGATGGTGCTGTTTTCAAAAATACAAAACTCTTTGTAAAAATATCCAAGGACCAACTAACCCTGACTCCAGATGAGCCATTACCAGAAAAAGTAAAACCAGTACCTTTTGTCTTTGTTGGCGATGATGCTTTTGGGTTAAATAAAAGAATTATGAAACCTTTTCCTGGCCAACATGACAAAGGCAGCAAAGCCAGAGTATATAACTATCGACTGTCCCGAGCTCGTCGGGTAGTAGAGAATACGTTTGGAATTTTGGCAACCGTGTTTCGTGTTCTAGGAAAACCTATGCTTGTAGAGCCTGACAAAGCTGCAATAATTGTCATGGCATGTGTTCTTCTGCATAATTTTTTAAGAAGAAACAAAACATCTCGATCAATCTACATACCAGGAGGCACCTTTGATAAAGAGGAAGATGGAAACATTATAGAAGGCTCATGGCGCCAGGATAATGATGAAATCTCATCTATGCTACCTTTACATAGAATTCCAAGAAAACGTGGCGCAGAAGCATCACAAATTAGTGAAAAATTCGCTGAATACTTCATAACCAACGGAAAAATTAAATGACAAGAAAATTATTAATAAATGATTATAATTTCTAGAATTGATTTTAACACTTTTTTGTAAAATGATTCTTTGTTGCAGCTTAAAAAAAATTAAAAAAAACAATAAATGAATACTAGTTGCTGAGTATACATGTTAATTCTTAAATAAATTGATTTATTTACTTACCTCCGTATTTATGGTATCCCGTGGCTCATCCTTATCCCTTAAATATTTGGGACATTCTCTCGTATGCAAACCAGTTTGGTTTATAAATGCCGTTGGCTGATGCTCCTCTTTTTACACTCGCCTTGATTTTATTTAAATTTGTCCTAAATGACGCCATTAACGAATCCTTTTTCTTTTTTAACTCGTCTACTGTGAAGATTTCCATTTGTTGTTGGATTCATTTCCACGCGTCATGCACGTAATTCCTGTTCTTATGCTTTGGATGTGAAGCATTCCAAATTAATTCTTCCTGTTCGTAAAAAGCCAAAAAACTCAAAACGGTTTCGTTGGGCCCCTCCATTACTAAAAAAATGTTCATACATTTATTAAATTTTAAAAGAAATAGGTATACTTTACAAGTTCCCCGGTATGGTAAATATCTATAGTAATTATTTTAATAACTTGCTCGCTACAAGCTGGAACTGATCTGAGTTCGTTTCGTTGGGCCCCTCCATTACTAAAAAATGAGATGGCACATGTTCATACATTTATTAAATTTTAAAAGAAATAGGTATACTTTACAAGTTCCTCGGTATGGTAAATATCTATAGTAATTATTTTAATAACTTGCTCGCTACAAGCTGGAACTGATCTGAGTTCGCTGCGACGCTGCGAGCCGAATCCTAAATGTGTGGTCGGGTGTCCGAACTCCCTCTAGACGAATATTCGTTCACTTTGATGTGTGCTAGTTACCGATTCTGGGCGGGATGGCGCAAACAGATCGCCGAACGATTTGCCAAATCAAGAACTCCGCATCCACACCAGGCCCCGGTAACTTGCATACCCCTTCCACTAGTTTTATGACTGCTCAAGAGGTTACAGTTCGCCCTGTCGCCGCTAGGCGATGTCATATCGCATAGGCCACATTTTATTAGGAATTATATAGCAATTTCACTTAAAATCCTCAATAACTTATATAATATTGTATATATTATAATAAATTACAGAATATACATAGAAATTATACTTTTTTTTGATGGCCTATGTTGGCTGCCATATTGAGTACTCCTATTACCCCTCAGTACCACGAAACTGGACCAGTTCAGCAGTCACTTTTGCAAGCCATGTTGGTTTTTTTTGTTTTGTTGGGTAGGAGCGAATGCTCATGCACACCTAGCATCATGCCGAGGCAGCGGATGCCCCCCGAGGGGTAAAGGTAGTGTGGGACTTTAACCCACTAAACTCTCCCGTCCCTGTTACCTCCCCATAGCCGGAACTACGTTGGTATTACTTCAACTATGGGGGCTGCCGTATGCTTAACTTCTATCGTCCTTCTCTTTTTCTTCCATGACTGCAGTTATCATTGTCTGAACTGTTTCCCACTCTTCCTCTCCCTCCAGCATAGTGGGTATCATGTTGTCTATATTGAGTGTCCTCCCTAGTTTATTATTTGCCTCTTGACGCAGATTTTCCCATTTTTCACATTGGAACATAGTATGTTCCGGCGTATCTATCTGGTCACAGTACCTGCATTTGTCGTCTTCTTTTTTCTTTATGCGTTTTAAGTATGACATAAAGCACCCATGTCCGCTGAGAATTTGGCTCATGTAATACGTGGTTGTTCCGTGTTTGCGCTCCACCCATGGGGTGATGTTTGGGATAAGCTTTTTTATCCAAGTATCCCCCTCTTGGGCTTCCCATGTCTCTTGCCATTTGTTGATTGTTTCTTTTTTTAAGGCTTCTTTTTCCTGCTTCGTTTTCCCCATGCTTTTTGCTCTTTCTTGCACTAGTAGATGTATTGGTGGGATTCCTGCAATGACCAGGGCCGCCGTTTTTGAAGTGGTCCTGTACCCTCTGCCTACTAGCAGGGCCAACTTTCTCTGTATGCTGCCTAATCTTTCCGCATTCTTCTTTACTTCCAAAGCTGACGCCCAGACTGGCGCTGCGTAGAGGAGCATAGAGTGAACTGTCGACACAAGTAGTCTCCTTTTTTTCCGTCGGTCCTCCGATTCGCGGGAGAAACCGTTTGAGGTTAGTGATCATGTTTTCAGCCTTTATAATGACTTTTTCTATATGGATGCCGTGGTCTAGGCTGTTTCCAAGCTCCATTCCTAGGTATCTGATGTTTTTTTTTTGGGATGATGTCGAAATTCTCTACGTTGAAATAGATCCCTCTTGCGTCTTTTCTTCCGCTGAGTATGATACTTTCAGTCTTATGTACGGCAAGCTCTATCCCCTTGTCTCTGATCCACTGGTGTACTCTGTGTATTGCCTGGTTCATGTAGTACATTTGATCTTCCTTTCCCTTGGCAGTGGCCATAATTGCAATGTCGTCTGCGTATGCAATTAGGGTCGTCCTTTCTGGCAGTTGTAGCTCTAGTAGAGAGTTGTAGTATACATTCCACAACTTTGGCCCCAGTATTGACCCCTGCGGTACCCCGCAGCTTACCGTATACTCTCTTTCGTTTTCTATTGTTCTTTTATTCAGGTAGCTCTTTATGATGCTCCTCAAATAATCTGGAGCATCCATTTCCTCTAGAGCTTTATTTATTTCTGCCCAGGGGGCTGAATTGAAAGCATTTTTAATATCAAGAGTTACCATTGCACAATATCCTCTTGTTTTGATGGTCTTCCCCATCTCTTTCTTGGCAATTTCTTGGACTTCCTGTATTGCGTTTAGCCAAGTTGGGTTACCTTCAGTGTCTTGTACCGTGATCCACACTGAGCGAAGTTCGGCGAACTCCAGGTATGTTCGGTGTTGTACTGTATGCGCTAAGGCTAAACCAGAGCAAAAAGCTCCTGCAGGACCAATGGGAGTTCATTCACAGATTTCGCGACCATGGGAGGTAGTGTGTGTTGATCTGATGGGGCCCTTGCCGAGGTCTAGTCAAGGCTATTCTTATATTCTAGTGATTGCGGACTGCTTCAGCAAATTTCCATTGTGCTTTCCTCTAAGGAAGGCTAATGCGAAAAGTGTAGTACGTCATCTTGAGAACGATGTGTTTCTGGTTTATGGTGCTCCTCGAAAAATTATTTCTGACAACGGCGTACAGTTTCGGTCGAATGAATATACCAAGCTTTTGTCTTCTTATGGTGTAAAGCCATCATATACTGCTCTCTATCATCCACAAGCTAATCCCACAGAGCGCATCAATCGAGTTTTGAAGACGATGCTGGTCTCTTATGTTTCAGACCATCATCGGGACTGGGATAAATATCTTTCCAAAGTGGCGTGCGCAATTCGGACCGCTAAGCACGAGGTAACTGGTCTCACACCCTATTTCATAAACGGTCGTGAAGATGTTCTGTTAGGCGATGCTCCCCAAGTTGTAGAATCGGAAGTCAGTTCGGAATTTGATAGAGACAAGGTTATTAAAAGAGCATGTAATTTTCAAAAGCTTTACGACGATGTCAAAAAAAGGTTACATACGGCTTACATCAAATCTAAATCGAGGTACGACCTTCGCCGTAGAGAATTAAACCTTCAACCAGGTCAGTTGGTTTGGCGAAAGAATTACGTACTTTCGGACGTATCTAAGTTCTTCTCCGCAAAACTTGCAGACAAATTCATTGGACGCTTTAAAATTCACAAACGAATATCTTTAAATACGTATCAGTTGAAAAATCTAGATGACGATGTTCTCGCAGGGACCTGGAGCGGCAAGGATTTAAAAATAGATACCACCAATGACTCATGATAATTATTGTTTTCCTCTTTCTTCTTTAGCCGTTAATTTAGTTTAGTTTAGTTTATTAGCTTCTTCTGTATATAGGTACGTATTAAGAATTTTTTTTTGAAAATTTCTTATTGTTGGGAAAGGGAGGTGTTGTTACGGTCCAAATTTTATTTTATCTCTTACCATATAAGCCTAAAACAGTAGGTATATAATATTATTAGCTCTCGTCTACCACATTTGTGTCGATTAATTCAGTTCTATATATTTTGTAATTATTATTTGTTAGGTTATTCTTATTTGTTGATAAACTTTGACATTAGCTAGTAATTGTTTCTTCTTCCGTTTACCCTTGAAGCGCTTGCAGTGTAAAGGCCCGTGTTAACGGTTGAAGCCGAGTTGGTTATCGTTTTACTTTTTAAAATAAATATTACATACTAGTTTCTCATAATCTTTATTGTTTAGTCATTCTAAATCGTAACAACGCCTCACCATTATCTTCCACCCCTGTAGTGTCTCGTCAAGGTTTTGGCTGAGCTTGTGTGAAACCAACTTCAGTTTTTATTTTATTTTTAATACTAATTCTCGCCCTCTTCAGTCAACTTCAATTTTTGACAATTGAGCATGAGATGTCGCTACTTGGTGGAATAGTGTAATGTTCGTACAAGGCCAATTTATTAATTATTAATCTTTCATTCGTTGTTCGAGAGCTCTAAAGTTTTGCACTATTTTGGCAGTTAATTTTCAGCTTGTGAAATTTGACCATTGGGTCAGTATTTCAACATTTTGTTGGATTTTTGAGTACTTGTTTTATAAATTACTAAGTTCCTTGTAATTTATACGATTTTTATCGGATCTAAAGAGCCACGGAAAAACTCACTTTAAAGCCACACAAAATCTCAGGTATTATAAGTTTTATGTAATTCTAAATTTATCTTTTGCCTTGTATTAATATTTAATATCAATTTTTTTATAACTTAATATATTTAATTAATAATTTTTACTGCGTAAAACTTTACTGACTGCCTAGTCAGTGGCGTACATCTTAATGCTCCATTCTCAATTTATTGATGTTGTCTAGGCTTTTTATTGTACGTTTGGGTAACCTTTACCAAACGGAACAATAATTTTAAAGAAGAGGATTACTATTTGAGACATATTCCGACGATCAGAGGCGGCGTGTTCCAATTTTCATCCAATTCCCGATCAATTTTTGGGCATCCAAACCGCCATTTTGATTTTGTTGATGAGTCTAGGAATCTGGTTAATGACTGGTGGGAACGAAGGCAAACCAATTTCAACCCCTGGAAACTCGCTGGAATTTGTCAGATAAGATTTTACCTTTTTGATTTAAATTTAATTATTTTGTGTTTAATCGAGGCTGTGCCTCTTGCAACTTTAAAATATTTATTGCAAAGTATTATTCTGTTTAAACTCTTATTATTTGGCTGTAGCAGCAAAAATTGTTTCATTGTATTTTACTTAATTGTGACCAAGACAGAGGTCATTATTTCAATATACTCGTATCAACCTTTTGCGGATATTAGCGCATTGTTAGGTCTGATCACCGCTCACTTTGTTGTATTTAATTTGCTAAGAGAGTTGTTCTCGTACGGTCTCGCGTACTGGTTAGGTGTTAGGGTGATTACAGTCGCTAGGACGATTTCAGTTTTTTTTTTAAATATTCGCATTAGTTGTGCGCCCCGACGCAAACGCTGGTCGACCAACGGACACTTCGTAGGGTTTATTTTAAGTTCGATTATTTAACCATCTTCGTCCTGTACACTGCTTCCCCGCCGACAGGCTACACGTTACGCGACATACCTTAATCTTAACCTCTTTTTTTTTTAATATTAAACTACAAGTGCTGATCTGACTCGAATTAGTAATTTACTTAGCGTTGTTCAAATTAATTGTTAAATTCAAATTACTTAACTTATTCTTATTAATTGTCAAATTATATTTCATAACTTCATATTTACATTTATAATTAAATCAAATAATAAGTCTCATTTGTCTGCTTTCAAATTTAAATAAATATAATTCTGCTTTACTCTGGTTCTTTCTACTTTGATTTATAGTTTTTTGTATGCCCCATTAGTCAATTTCAGAATATTTAAAGTGTCGGTCCTATTATATATTTTGGTGGTGAACCTGGACTCTGACCGGCTGGCGTCCTCATCTACTGACTTTTTATTTTGGCTCACGACCCATCTTCATTAAGCATGCCGATGATTCAACTGCACTTGCGCAGGATGCTCGCAGGAGCGTAGCAACCCATTCTATTGTATTCTAATGTATCGATGAAATTTTTTATCAAACTTGATGCACTATCAACTACATTTATATCTTAACTAATTTATGATGAACTAATGGATATAAATATCACAAAAAATTAAAATATTGAAGAAATTTGATGAAAAAGATCGAGTAATGTAATTTCAAATGCATTGAAAACTGTTTTTTTGTCCGACTTCAAAATTGCCACGATTTATATGTCCGACACTTGTAGTACTTATCAAATACATCTCTTAGAAATATAAATTTCTGTTTGTCCGACAGCTATTAATAAATTTTTGGTCCTCAGGAAACGGACAATTTCCACGCGTCGGACTGAAAAATCGCAAAATGATTTTTGTCGGACAATTGAATATTTGATTTAAATACGTTTTCATCAACAAATTATGAAAAAATTGGAACGCTATCAATAAATTTTTCAAGGTCGAAATTTTTTCATGTCTATCTTGGTAGACATGCTTGATGCTGCATATATTTTGTCGGACAACTTTTTTTTCATGCGTTTCAGTTAATTCTTATTCGATTCCCTCATTCAAAATTAGAGTATGTATAAATTTTGCAATTAATACGAATAGTCGACTTCCGGTAGAATTATTGAGGAAACGCCGCGAGATCGAAAATTTTCATAGGGAAAGATGTGGTAGACTCACCTCAATGAAGCATCTCAACAGATATATCCATATCGACAAGCTGTAGGTGCACTTATGCACCTTATGACTGGAACGAGACTTGATATTGCTTATGCTGTTGGTGTGATTTCTCGAAATTTAGAAAATCCATCGAAAGAAGACTGGATTCGCGTGAAACGTGTATTTAGATATCTGAAAGGAACTGCTGAGTATGGGATAGTTTACCGTCCTAATTTCAAGAAAGGGGTACTCAAAAGTTATAGTGATGCAGACCATGGAGGTGACAGGGTCACTGGAAGATCTACATCAGGTGTCTTGTGCTTGTACGCAGGTGGTGCAGTTTCCTGACTAAGTAATCTTCAGTCATCAGTTGCTATCTCTACTACTGAAGCTGAAATTGTAGCAGCTAGTGAAGCTGCTAGAGAAATAGTTTGGCTAAATCGTTTGTTATGTAGCATAACAGAATTAAAGGAACGGCCAGTATTATATGTGGATAATGAGGCAGCAATCAAATTGTCTCAGAATCCGGAATATCATAGAAGAACAAAGCACATTAAAACAAGACATTTCTTCGTGAGAGAGTTATTTACAAATGGCGAGATTTGTATTGAAAAAGTAACTACAGAAAATCAGATAGCAGACATATTAACAAAACCTCTGCATAGACCAAAACAACAGGAACTTTGTACTGGAATGGGGTTGTTAACCGAAATAGTATATTGTGTATCTAGTGCGCAAAGTAAGCAATTGCGCGAGGCGAGTTGCAGCCCGAGCAGTAGCGGCTCGAGGCCTACCGAGGCGAGCCGAGGAGGCCGAGGGTCGCTACGGCGAGGGCTGCAACGAAGCCAAGCGCAATTGCGCCTTTGCTCACGAGATGCACACGATATTTTTTGTCATTACTGCACAAAAAGTAACCTTTTGAGTGACCTTACTTATCAAAAGATAAAATGAATACTTTTAAAATTAATATGTATAAAATAAAAAAGTAACTAATATTTACCTACATATAAAAGAATAAGAAACTAATTATTAACAGTAAAGACAAGAACATTAAAATATAAGAATAAAATATTATTGTCCATTAGATCCAATATCCAATGCACAATCTGTACAATAGTCGACAGTAGAAACTATGCATAGAGAAGTAGGTACTACAGCTGTTCACGTGCTTGTAGTATTAGATTATCACGTGTGTGGCGCTAGTGCTGCGCGCACATTTCGTGTCGGTAACTACAGAAAACTGTGTGAGTGTTAAATTTGCGTGCGCAAAGTGAAATTTTGTGCACGCTATTCCCGCACGCTTGTACTTTGCGCACGCAATTTTATCTAGTTAAAAAATAAGCCACTTTGCGCACGTAAAACAGGCACGAAAAAGGTTACTTTTTGTGCAGGTATGACAAAAAATAATTTTCAGAATTTAATTAATGAGGGAAGGTATTGAAGTAAACATTAATAAAATTCTGAATCAAGCATGTAATGTATTTGTTGTAGTAACTGACAGTTCATGTTGTTTTTACAAAATTCTGTAAAATAAATAATTCTAATAGAATAAATAAATATTATTGAGTACAATTTCAACAAAAACCACCCCCAAAATAATAAAAAGCCAAAAAACATGTTACAGTTTACTTTTTTTAATTAACTGTTAAAAAACACTTTACCATAGCTTTTTATTATTTTGGGGGTGTTTTTCACCCCTTGGGGGGTGGTTAGTAAATTTTATAACAGTCATACTATGGTAAAGTGTTTTCTAACTCTTAATTTAAAAAAAAGTAAATTATAACATGTATTTTATTTTTTTATTATTTTGGGGGTGGGTTATAAAAGTTGTCTTGATAAAGGCTCAGTTAAGTTGGCCCCCCACCTCATTATTTCTTTGTTTTAATATTGCTTATTATTTTGCACACATCTAGCACAATATTGCACACGCACTTTAAAAACTTGCACATGGTTCATTAATCTATAAAATTAAAAAATAGGAATGAGAGGCCAAATTAACGTTAGCCCCCCTTTTGTAAGATTTTTAACTTTTTTTTGGATCATTAAACTTGTTTAACATTGCACATTATTGCACACATTAATTATTAAGTAGCACATATTTAATTATTTAGTTGTTTTTTAAAGTCGCGTGGGGCCAAGTTAACGTTATAGTAAATAATGAAAAATTTATAGTTTGTTTACTAATATTCATTCTAAATTACTTGCACATTCTTGCACAAGTTAAACTAACACTTGCACAAATGCCCTTTAACAGAAAATAAGGGATAACTAACGAATTTATCTTCGAGCGGGAAGATTTACACAGTATACATTCAATGCAGAATTTACGTTCAATTAACTAATTTATAAGTAAATGGTAATGAATTGGTATACGATAAAGGCGATATAAAATGTGAATTAAAACTTTAAATTACTAATTTGAAAATCTATTTAAATCTGACAATATTCTTTGCATTTGACAATCTCTAATTTTACATTTTCAAACTGTAGGGAAAAAGTTTAATTTAATTTTAAGCCATAGTTCAAAGCTCAATTTAAATAATATAGTACGCAACAGGCATGAACCATATTAACAAAATCATAAAAATAATTATTATTGTAATTGAAATTCGTAATCTGTCAAAATACGCGCGCATCACCAGGATTGGTCTATTCACGTACTTCCGATTGCTAACAATGCGCAAAATCTATTGCGCACCAGTATTTTATCTAGCTCTCTCACTTAATATTGTTAACGTCTCTGGAAAAATTACAGCAACTCGCAATTAGGCAAATACCTTATGTTGTTCAAGAATAATACATTTTAAAAAGGACGTTCTAAAGGTGGGTCTAGACCGCACCGCGCCGAATTGAGCCGCGCAGGGCGTTGCAAACATAAATGCCAAAATATAAATTGTAATTTCGTTTCTACCCAAGATTTACCTTTTATAAGTGTAAACATTCAGGATATTTCCAACTTAGAAAATAGTTTATTAAACATTATTAAAGAAACACCATCAAGAAGAAAATGTATTAACTGATTATGGGCGTCTTTGTGGTGAAAATGTCACTTTGGCTCTAGAAATTAATAATATTTTTTTGTTTTTTGAAGTGGAAAATACACAAGAGAAGAGACTTGAAACTACATGTATTTTAAAAAATATACCAAAATTCATTACACATAAATAATAATCTCTATAGTCTGCGTGGTGTGATAGGATATGAAGGGGATGGCAATGAACAAAGTCTACGACATTTTATAGCCTACTGCCGTCGCCATAATGAACAGTAGGAAATTTACAATAATGGAGATTATAAAAAACAACCATGTTCTTCCGCGAAAGTAATATATACTCAAATGCTTATGTTTTCTGTTTAAAATAAACGAATGATGAAATTCTGTGCATTTCTTTTATAGATTCGTAAATACATAAGAAAATATATCGCGTTTTTTATCTACCTACGAATATTTATATTTTTATAGATCTGTGACATTATAGATTTACCCACACAGAATTTTACTATGAAATAACTAAGGTTATAATAATTTATGTATAAAATTATTAATTATATATTTATTAATAATAACTTTTATTTTTCATAATTGTTATATTAATATAGACACAATAAACTATATTGATGTTCTTACCTCCTAAAAAACTAAATACTATTTTATTCCTCAATATTGATAAAATTAATAAGATATTTGAACACATCCAACAATGACTAAACAAAAATGAATTGAGCTTAATATTGAACTAAAATTTCTCACATTAAGAAAATTTAAAATTAGAGATTGTCAAATAAATGCAAAGAAAATTGTTAGATTCAAATTTCATTTGTAGCAAATCTAATCTGTTTTGTTACCTGTAACTAATTTAGATTTTAGATTTAAATTTTGTTTCGCCAGTATCGTACACCAATTCATTAGTATTTACTTATAGATTAGTTAATTGAACTTAAATTTTGCATTGATTGTACTTAAATCTTCCCGCTCAAAGATAAATTCGTTAGTTAGTTATGATGTTATGGTAAATAAAAAAGCTTCAGCGGACACTTTTCAAGGCCTTTATTTCAATAAAATAACAACCAACGTTTATTGTATTTTATAATTGAGAAACATCAACCATCTTCATTTTTTGACACATACTACTGAGACATCTACATCCGTTATACTTATAACTAAAAAGATAGCTCTACCATTTCAACAAATAATTCACAACACAACTTTTAACTTTCAAATACCAACACTTCCCCTTGTTGGGAATTATTTTAATACAATAACAAATTACTTATATGTTATACAAAACAAAGAATAATACAATTATGATAACGCAAAACCCATTATTACAAAACTAATTACATTACATAGTTAATAGACCCAATTTATCTACATTTAATTTCGTTTTAGGACCAGACAATGTTTTCGTAAGTATATCGGCAACATTGTCTTCAGACGGTACATAATTAAAGATTATATCACCATCCTTAACTAACTCTCTAACAAAATGTACGTCCATATCGACATGCTTTGTTCTTTCAGAACTACATTTGGTTTTTGTTAAAGATATTGCACCTTGATTGTCACAATTTATTACACATGGATTAGTTATAAACTCTAAACAATTAATTTCTTCAAGAAAATTTCTAAACCATAATAATTCCTTTGATACTTCTTTCATGGCCATTAATTCTGCCTCTACAGTTGACAATGCTACTCGTTGTTGTTTCTTACACTTCCATATGACAGCTGCATTTGACATAATAATTAAAAGGCCTGTTATAGATTTTCGATCAGATGGGTCGTTTCCCCAATCTGCATCTACATAAATTTTCACTGCTTGACCTGTTTTACTATAGCACATGCTGTATCCTTCGGTTTTCTTAATGTATTTTAGGACATGCATTAAATCCCTCCAATTTTTCTTCGTAGGCTTTTCACAAAATTGACTAAGTTTACACGTAGCAAATGCTAAATCTGGTCGTGTATTATTTGATAAGTATAAAAGGTTGCCAACAGCTCTTCTGTATGAAGTTTTATCACATAATTCATCATCTACATCATTTATTACCTTCCCCTGTATTGGTAATGGTGTAGAAATTCCCTTCGGATTAACATTAAACATACCAAAATCTAACAGAAATTTCTCAGTAAACAATTTCTGATTAATTATTAACATATCTGATGATGCTTTATGAACATTTAGAGATAAAAATTGAGAAATTTCCCCAAGCATTCGTACTTCCAGTTTGCTTGCTAGATAAGTTTTGAAATAAGTGATTTGTTCTTCATTTCCCCAGATTCCTATATCATCGACATAAATTGCCAAAACAATATTGTTTTCTTTATTTGAATAAACACATGGATCACTAATTAACGGTTTTAAATTGTATTCTCTCAAAATTTTATCAATAACATTATTCCATTCTCGGCCTGCTTGTTTCAAGCCGTAAATACCTTTAAATAACTTGCAAACATACTTGTCTCTGTCTTTGTCTTGTTCTTCAAAATATAATGGTTGTTCCATGTAAATGTCTTCGGACAATTCACTGTTCAAATAGGCTGATAACACATCTATGTGTTCTTGATTCCAACCCTTTTCTATAGCAATCGACATGAGAATACGTACGGATTTTCTTTTCACTAACTGGACTGAACACTTCTTGAAAGTCAACACCTGGAATTTGCGAGAATCCTCTAGCCACTAACCTTGCCTTAAAGCGATCTATGGATCCGTCTTGATTCCTTTTTACTTTCAAAACCCATTTACTTCCTATTACATTTTTGTTTGCAGGTCTTTCAACAAGTATCCAAGTATTTTTCTCGCTCAAGTTTCTCATTTCCCTTTCCATAGCCTCAAGCCATTTATCAGAATCATTTCCGTGTAGAGCTTCTCTAACATTTGGTTCATCTATTTCGCACTGTGTAAAATTACAACCAGTACAATCATTGCATTTTTCATGAGCTCCTAAATTTTTATTTCTGATTCTTTCCGATCTTCTAAGTGTTATCTCAGGTTCTTCAATTTCTACTTCTTCATTTGTAGCTTCCGTTTCTTGTTCATGAACTTGGTTTTCTGTTGTATCATCGATTTCAAACAAGTTTTCACACTCATCATTTTCATAGTAAACATGTACGGTATTATCATGTTTAATTTTCGCTCTTTCTTTAAACGGAAACTTATTTTCTTCAAATGAAACGTTGTGGCCAATTATCACCTTTCTTTTGTTTAAGTGCCACAATCTATAGCCCTTTACGTGCTCACTATAACCTAGAAAAGCACATTCTTCGGCTTTTGCTTCAAATTTTCCATTATTCACAAAAATCCATGCTCTACAACCAAACACTTTGATACGGTTGTAGTCATCGATTGTTAATTCTCTACTTGCCCACATTCCTAGTGGGATTCTATTTTGAATAGCTGAATTCGGGCATCTATTTCTTATAAAACACGCGGTGTTAACGGCTTCAGCCCAATATCGCTTTGGCATTCCAGCTTGTAATAACATACATGTAGCCATTTCAGTTAACGTTCTATTTTGCCTTTCAGCAATGCCGTTCTGCTGCGGGCAGTTAGGTACTGTTTTTCTATGAATAATTCCATTATTACTCAAATACTTTTGAAATTCCAAGCTGGTATACTCTCCTCCGTTATCGCTTTGTAAAGCTTTTACTTTAAAATTTGAATTATTCTCCGTCTCAAGTTTAAATTTTTGGAATTCATTGAAAACCTCGCTCTTATGACTTAAAAATCTGACTGTCACAAACCTTGAGTAATCATCCGTGAAAGTGAGTAGATATCGAGCTCCGTTAAGTGACGGTTCTATCTTTCCCATGACATCACTGTGGATTAGTTGCAGGGGATGTTCGGTCTGTCTTGAGCTGTGTTTGGGAAAGCCTTTCTTCGTCATTTTTCCTTGTACACAGATTGCACAATCATCCTTTAACTTTTCTTTCTTCTCTTGATGCAGAACTGGGATTTTCTGGATAGCTTCTTCATGTAAATGACCCAGCCTTTGATGCCAAGTAGCAGATGTTCGCAGCGCCGTTGCTTCATGATAAGTGTTGTCTTCTGCAATTGGTTCCGAATCTGTAATACTTATCGCACCTGTAACATTTTTAACATATTCTGTTTCTAATACATACAAATTATCAGATTCGAATGCTGTAAATACTACTTCATCATTATCGACAGCCTTAGCATAATTTTCACAAAATGTTATTTTTACACCTTTCTTGGTTAACTTTCTTACAGAAATTAAATTAAGTTCAAGATCGGGTACGTACAAAACATCAGTAAACTGCATAGTATAACCTCCACATTTGTCTGTAAATTTCATTAAAACAGAACCTTTACCCTTTACTATAACTCTACCTTTACCTAATTTAACAGTACCAGTTATTGCTTGAAAATTACTTATAATACTTCTTTCGGGTGTCATGAAGTCTGTAGCACCAGAGTCTAGATACCAGACGTTCGTTTCTGTCTTTGATACAAGTCCGGCTGCACAAACATAACTCTTGAATTTGTCTTCCCTCTGTATATTTGAATTTTCTTCAGATGTGGCGTACGCTGACCTTGGTTGGTTTGTAGGTTCTTGAGCTTCCGGACATCTACGAGCAATGTGGCCCCACTTGCCACAAGCAAAACATTTAACATTTATGGAACCTCCTTCATTTTTATCTCTATGATCTTTTCTATTCGTATTTGGTGTGGATTGTTTCGTATTTTTGTTGTATGGAAACTGCTTCTTTGTTTGTTGCTTTTTAAATGCAGCAAACGCTATTGCTTCATCTTGTCTCTCTTCGTCTTTTGTCATCTTATTCTCTTCTAAGTAAAGTTTGTTTTTAACTTGTCTTGTACTTAAATTTGGCGTGTATTCGACTGATCGCACAAACCCTTCATATTTCGGCAGCGGGAGGCTAGCGACCATCATCATTGCACATTGGTTGTCGGATATGTTAAATCCGCCTTCTCTCAATCTTCTCACCATATTTTGCATTTTAGCGGTGTACTCCGTCATGCTTATATTGTCTGGTTTAATATAAGTACCCCACTGCTTTAACAAGCTACACAGGTGGATAGAGGAGATATTTGTATGGATTTCATTTAAGGTTTCCCATATCTCCTTGGCTCGTTCATATTGACTTATATCTTCAATGTATTCAACGCTTACATGTTTGAATAAATATGCTTTCGCCTTTCGATTTAGTCTAGCTTGCTCTACATTTAGGACATCAACGTCGTCATATCCTGGATCAATAGCAATCCAACAATTTTTGTCAATAAGATCCGCTTCGGCTATTACTTTCCACTGATAGTAATTGTCCTTTGTAAGTTTCATTACAGTGGTTACACGTTCTTCGTCAGCCATATCTGCAATTCGTCTTCTGCGATATCGCTGCACAACTTATCTTATTACGTTCTTCTGAGATCTGGGCCCATAACCTGATGTTATGGTAAATAAAAAAGCTTCAGCGGACACTTTTCAAGGCCTTTATTTCAATAAAATAACAACCAACGTTTATTGTATTTTATAATTGAGAAACATCAACCATCTTCATTTTTTGACACATACTACTGAGACATCTACATCCGTTATACTTATAACTAAAAAGATAGCTCTACCATTTCAACAAATAATTCACAACACAACTTTTAACTTTCAAATACCAACAAGTTATCTCTTATTTTCTGCTAAAGGGCATGTGTGCAAGTGTTAATTTAACTTGTGCAAGATTGTGCAAGTAATTTAGAATGAATATTAGTAAACACACTATAAATTTTTCGTTATTTACTATAACGTTAACTTGGCCCCACGCGACTTTAAAAAAAAACTAAATAATTAAATATGTGCTACTTAATAATTAATGTGTGCAATAATGTGCAATGTTAAACACGTTTAATGGTCCAAAAAAAAGTTAAAAATCTTACAAATGGGGGGCTAACGTTAATTTGGCCACCCATTCATATTTTCTAATTTTATAGTTTAATGAAACATGTGCAAGTTTTTTAAGCGCGTGTGCAATATTGTGCTAGATGTGTGCAAAATGATAAGCAAAATTAAAACAAAGAAATAATGAGGTGGGGGGCCAACTTAACTGACCCCTTGATAAAAATGATATTAAGTATTTTGTTATACTTAATTTACCAATAAAGTTAAAAAATTAAGCCTAAATCTTGTTTTTATCGTTTTTTCTAATTTTTGGGGTAGTTTTCACCCCAAATTTTGAACATAATGAAGTAAACCTGGTATTTTATTAATCACTCTTTAAAAAATGGCATTTCCTTGGTAATTATAGTTCCACTTCAAAAATAATGCGGAAAAAACCCTAAAAAGGGGTAGTTTTTGCTGATTTAAGGGTGTTCCCCTATTTTACAGTCACTTTGGACCCCGGATTCGGATTCAGCGACCCAAAAAACCTATAGTAGACCTTTTCTCAAACCGGTTGTCGATATCAGACTAGTTAGCGCGTTTTTACTGGAGTAATAGCCGCCGAGAATTGAAGACAGGACCAACGTTGCTCAGTTGGTAGAGTGTTACCCCGGCAAGGTAAAGGTTCCTGGGTTCAATTTCCGGCGGTGGTCATGATTTTCAAAAATAATTTAATAATTAGTCACCATTCTTCTAATCTACTTGTACTTTTCCTAGCCTTTCTTGTCCCATAGTGTTTCGGGGGTAATTTTTTATTCGTTTTAATGCAGAAAATGATCTTTCCACAGATGTCGTTGAGAATGGAATTGTAAATATTAAAGTAGCCAATTTGTGAACCTCGATTAAAACATCAAGTAAATCATGTTCCATAATGTGCTCAATAATTTCATCTATGGTCAAGTTCCGAAAAGATTCTGAGCGATATATTACAGATAATTCATTCGCTAGTTTGATAAAATCAAAATGTTTTTTATACTTAAACTTCTTTTAAAGAATTTAAACATTCGTCTGGGAATTTATTATTCATTTTTCAGTAAATCGCAAATATTTGATTCCGTTTCAGTTACCATTCTACAATTTTAAGAAAATAAATAATTTAAGAAACGTACAATATAAATGTTTTGTTTACCTAATATTAGTGTTAAATAACAATGTTTTAATTATTTTAATAACTTTTGTAAGAAGAAACACACCCAAATGTCGAATGTTCAGTTCTACGTGCAGAAATCAGCCTGCACGCGGGCGAGAGAGAACGAGCGATAGGATTTACTAATATTCCGAATGCTTTTTCTCCGTCAGACGTGTTGCCCACTTTCCTAATGTTGACTGTGCTATAGAGTGCCCGCTCAGCGCTCACTGTGCAATGAGAAACCTGCACGTCGGTATACGTCGGGATTGGTTTGGGGATAGATAGCGAGCGGGCTCGTCCGCGTAGCGCGCCCGTATTTCTGGATCTAATTGCATAAAAAGATAAAATACGCTTTTTTACTACTTTTAAAATAAAAATTGGCAAAACAAAATGAAGTATTTAATAAACCACAGTATTAATTTTATTTACGTAATTTGTAATATTTTCGCAGGGTGTGCAGTGCCACAGCTTGCACATATGAACTGTACGCCACTGATAAAATAAACAACATTTTGTCAACAATGCACAAGAACATCATATGAAATAAACAAAACAACGTATAACTTGTGAAATACGACTTGCGTTCTTCTGTACAAACCTTTAAAATAAATGTAAATGAACAAATCAAGAGCGGCATGCATTACTTGACTCACAGTTTACATAATTCCGCAACGTAATATAAATTACTGTATGTAATATAAAGTTTAAGCGAATATAAATTTTATACCACATTTCAAATTTTAAAATATATATGAAATTTTAAGTTGAAAGGGATAAAATATGTATTTACATTCATTTATAATAAATATACATTAACAACGATCTAACTCGAGAAGAAGTAAGAATTCAATGGGAAATAAGAAGCATCGCAAGAGAAAAGAAGATCGAAGGTAAAAGGGTGAAAATAGGTTACCAAAAAATTAGAATAGGAGATAAAGACTACATCTGGGATAAACAAGAAAATGGAGTCATTCTAAAAGAAGAGGTTCCAAAAAACGATTAGACAATCACAAAATAGAAATATTGGAGACGACAAGGCAAAGGAAACGGAAAAACGTAGCGGAAAACAAAGAAATATTTAAATTAGCAACCTGGAACATTAGAAGTATAAATGGAAAAGAACAAGAACTTGTATATGAATTTAATAACGCAAAACTGGATATGTTAGCCATAACAGAAACAAAGAAAAAAGGAATAGGAGAAAAATTGATCAAAGATGGGCATTTACTGATATATAGCGGAGTATCACAAGACAAAAGAGCAGCAGCAGGAGTAGCATGCCTAATCCATGAGAAATTTGCAAACCAAATAGATAAATGGGAAGCCTGCTCGGAAAGAATACTAAAAATTAGAATGAAAGAAAGAAATAACAATGAAAAAACATTTATAGTTGTTTACGGACCAAACGAAGATGAGTCGGCAGAAAATAAAGATAAATTTTGGGAACAACTACACATAGAAACTGAAAACAGTCGAGGAGATATTATCGTATTAGGAGACCTCAACGCACGAGTAGGGAAAAAACAAGAAGGGTCAGCAGATGTTATAGGAAAATTTGGAGAAGATAGGATAAACAATAACGGACTGAGGTTGATTGATTACTGCTCTCTAAATGATATGATAGTAGCAAACACATTCTACGAACACAAACAAATACATATGTATTCAAGACAAGGACCAGAAGGAAAAGACAAATCACTTCTAGATTACATTCTTGTAGAAAGAAAAAATAGAAAAATCATAAATGATATTAGAGCAAGAAGAGGACAGGAAATTTTCAGTGATCATTTCCTAATTGAAGCGAAAATAAAGAAACAATTCTTCAGGGAAGATATGACAAGAAAATATGGAAAACTGAAAGAAATTAAACACGAATCAATCAGAACATATAGACTTAAAGACGTAAAAATAGCAAAAAAATACGAAGAAGAAGTAACAAAACAAGCACAAATACTTGTTGTAAGTAATGAGATTGGCATAGAAAATAAATGGCAATTATTCAAAATGCTTCTAACAAATGCAGCAAAAGATGTGTGTGGAACAACAAAAGTAAGAAATAATAAAAAACAAACAGCGTGGTGGACTCAAGAAATAAAAGAAGGAACAAAAAAGAAAAAGAAAGCATGGCTTAAATACTTTAACAACAAAACGCAAGCAAACTACAATGAATACAAGAAAGAACGTAGGATAGTAAAAGACAAAGTGAAAACTGAGAAAGAGAGAAGCTGGAAACAATTTGGTGAACAAATGGAAAAAAATAGCAAAGAAAATCAAAAGCTATTTTATAAAACGATTAAATAATTACGGAAATCAGAACCAGCCCAAAGCTTCACAATTAAAAATAAGGCAGGGAACCCTCTTACGGAAGAAAACGAAGTAATGAAGCGATGGAGGGAATATTTTCAAGAACTACTAAACGTAACAGCAGAAAAGGCAGATACGGAAATAGAAACGATAGAAGAAACAAAGAAAGACGAAGACGAGATAATGGAAATAACTATGAAAGAAATGCTAGAAGCTCTAAATATGATAAAAAATGGAAAAGCGGCAGGCCTTGATAGAATAACCGGAGAAATGCTTAAATATATGGGAAGAGAAGGAACTGTACTACTATTAGATATATTTAATGAAGCCTGGAAGCAAGGAAAATTACCGAAAGATTGGGAAATAGCTGTCATTACACCAGTACATAAGAAAGGAGATGTTAAAGATTGCAACAACTACAGAGGAATTTCACTACTAAGCACTGCACTGAAAGTATATGAGAGAATATTGGAAAGAAGATTGAGGCAAATAATAGAACCTACGCTTGAGGAAGCTCAGAGTGGATTTAGAAAGGGAAGAAGTATACAAGACCATATATTTACGATTAAACAAATAATACAAAAGACCACAGTAAGCAACAACAAAGCATTTATTGATTTAGAGAAGGCGTTCGACAGAGTACAGAGACAGAAGATATGGGGCAGCTTAGCTGAAAGAAAAGTGAACAAAAGATTAATTAATGCAATCAAAGGCTTATACAAGAAAAATCTAAATTATGTTATCAGCAAGAACAGAACATCGGAAGTATTTGAAACTACAGGAGGACTACGACAAGGTGGAGTTATGAGTCCAGTTCTCTTCACAATATTCATGGATGACATCATCAAGAAATGTAAGCCAGAAATAAAGAAACTAGGAATAGGACATAGATGCCTACAACGGATAGAAATTGGAGAATGTGCATTTGCTGATGACGTAGTACTTTTAGCAAGTAGCGAAACGAATCTCCAACACAACATAAATGTTTGGAACAAAACACTAAAAGAATTTGATATGAAAGTAAACGTGAATAAAACAAAAGTAATGGCTATATCAAATGAGTACGAAACTATGAACATAAAAATAGAACATGACAGAATTGAACAAGTGTCGAAATTTGAATATCTAGGAGTGTTAATTAACAGTACCGGAGTCCAAGATGAAGATATAAACAGAAGAATAGACAAGACAGCAAAAATATTCTACATGCTGAAAAACAGTCTCATAGGCAAAAAAGAAATATCGCAGAAAACAAAAATTACAGTGTTTAACACAATATATCGTGCGATATTAACCTATGGCTGCGAAACTTGGGTTATGTCCAGAAGAATGAAGAGTAAACTCCAAGCTTTGGAAATGAAATACCTGAGAAGTGTTAAAGGTGTGACAATGATGGACAAAATAAGAAACGAAGATATTAGGAAAGAATTAGAAACAAAACCGATACTACAGTTTATAGAGGAAAGACAACTCAGCTGGTGGGGACACCTGATAAGGATGAACGACAACAGACCCGTAAAGAAGATATGGACAGCCAAAATAAGAGAGAGAAGAGGACGAGGTAGACCAAGAGAAGACTGGGATGGAATTGTAAGAAAACTACTATTGAAAAAAGAAATGACAATACAAGAAGCAAAAATGTGCGCAAGAGACAGATTACAGTGGAAAAAGTTTGTGTGCGAATAAAGACAAGAAAACCCTACACTTAACGGTAAAAGGGTTACCATCGACTATATATATATATATATATAATAAATATATGCAAAAAAATTTAAATATGAAAAAATAGTGACATAGTATGCAAAACATGCAAAAAATTGTACCATATTTTGATCTTTGTATATGAAATGCAAACATTTGTAAAAAACATACTAATATGCACAATAATACAATATATGCAAATACATATAATCCGCACTCTAGTAATAAAGTAAAAATGTTATCTACAAAGGGATCATTTGATTTGATTGCTAATCGGAATCGTACTTTTCTTGAAGAACTTGTGACGTACTTTCGAGGTACGTCGCAGTGTAGTTAGCGTGAGATATGCTCGGGCGCCAACGGACGGATTGCAGACTCGAAAATGTTACAGGTGTCTTTATTCGTAACTAGCGTCTTGTAGTAACCCGGGTTTATTTAACAACACAAGAGCAGAATGGTTTCCGACGAGTTGCCTGTCGGTCGGTATGTTACGGAGTCGACGCTCGGTGTCGTGACGTCCCGAACGTCGGTGCTTCGTCTCTGGGTACTCCGGAGTCGTCGAGTAAAACTACGCTTGGCGTCGCGACGTCGACCGGTGCGGGCCGTCGGCGTTGATGCCCGACTAGTGAAAAATAAAATCGGCGTTATCTCAAAAACGACGCTAGGCGTCGCGATGGTTTCGGTGAACTGTGACAGTGTTTGAGATCGGTTCCCAGTAATAACACAAAACCGACGCCTGGGCGTCGCGACGGTGGAAGCGGTGACTTTAGGAAAACTCGCAGGCGTCGTGAGAAAACGACGTCAGGAAGACTCACAGCCGTTATAGTCGACATCCGCTCTCGAGCCCAGGAAACTTCGCGACTCAAAGGTTCTTCGCTTCTTTAGAGCCATTTTCCCCTTAGCAGTCCAATGTTTTGATTGTATTTTTGTTTAAAGTGTGAAATGATGTATCCATGTTTCGTCCAGTGGTTGATCGACGCAAAACTCTGATTTTTTGCGCCTAAACTGCGTTCAGTCGAATGTGCGTTTTTTTGGTCCAGAGTGAGCAAACGCGGCACCCAACGCGCCGAAAGCTTTCTCATGCCCAAATTTTCATTAGGTACGTGACAAACACGTTCTTTAGACATGTTCATGGCCGCTAATCTCTAATACTTTAATTCGACGGTTGTCCTGCACCATTTGGTGAACTTGAGCGATGTTATCATCAGTGGTTGCAGTTTTTGGACGACCCGAACGTTCGATGTTACCCAAGCTAGTACGGCCACGTTTATATTCAGCTGCCCAAAATTTCTCGGTGGTAAATGATGGTGCAGAGTCCCCGTACACAGCGTCCAACTCGTTTTTGATTTGTGTAGGCTTATTGCCTTTCAAAAATAAATATTAAATGACAGCTCGATATTATATTTTTTCCATTTTCTCAAAAGCACTTACATAGACTCACTCAAACGATTGTCAAACAACAACCGCGCGTCTAAAATAGCTGAAATTTTGGTGAGCATCTTTCAACGCATGCGCATGTTCAGGTCGGAAACTTTTCAGACAACCCTCGTATCTTCGCTGCACCTCTACGGTCGGTCTCGAATCTCGATAGATGATTCTCTCTGACTCACGGTTTCTCAGTCTTCAGTCACAAATCAACTGTTTCTAGATGGTAAACCCGGCGGTTCATACACTCAATCGTTAATTGTTTGAATGAATCCTGTCGATTTGGGTCCCCGGTGGTTTGTCCAATGCTAAAGTGTAGGAGCGATCGGTAAAACATGGAATCAGATTACGGGTTTCGGTCGCTCATTCTTCTTTAACTAACGGGGGACCAATTTATTGATTCGGGATAAATAATTGTGCGTCGCTGTGACTTACGCTGCCGAAGTTATGAATGTTTCACTGAAATCAGCGTGAAACCTCTTAGTGACGAGTTAACTTCGTCACAAACTATAACAATTTTTGCAAAAAGTAAAACCAAATTCACATATTACAGTGTCAAGGCGGGCGGTTATGTGTTGGCCACATCAGATTTTTTTGTAGCAATCCCTAAAACGGAAATTGTGCTTTTCTTGAACTAAAATAATTTATTTATCATAATATAGAAATAGAAATCAAATGAAAGATTATATTTTTGTCATTTACAATTCGTATTTTAAATTTTGTTCTGTACATTATACTATTTAGAAAATAAATTATTGTTAATAAATTCAGAGTATGAAACTTCAGTATTCAGTATCTTATAGTCCATTAAAATAAGAGTCGCTTATATGCAGAACTTGTTATGTCCATACGAACGCGTTTTGAGTAAATCGCAAAAAACTATATTTTTTCAAGTGCTCGTAATACTTATATTAGATAATTAATATTATATCATGAATAATTGCGTAATAATATTCTTCATTAATATTTTTGCTATAGTACCAAAAAATAGTTTGTTTTTATAAAATAAAAATAGTTTTGAAAATAACGAGTTTTGCAACGTATTTTGACAAATAACGGATTTCGCAACATTATTATTATTGTTGCAATAAAAATCATACGTTTTATGGGTTTATTTATATTTTTTATTATTGAAAAAGTATTGTTGACCATAAAATTGCTATAAAGATTAAAGAAAAAAAATATTATTCCAAGTACAAAAATTTAAATAGCTAGATAGCTACGTTTAATCTGAGAACCTGTTTAGTCCGTCTAATTAGCAATTTTGTATATAAACCGGCGATTTCGTGGCAGAAAGATACAGTGTATGTGACTTATTCTCTGAGAGCAGAGATAACCACGAGCTAGGAGTTGCAGCCTAGAAGGCGCCACCGGAAGAGTGCACCAGAGTAAGAAAGACCGTTCTGAAATAGATACCCTACCGTTCCACTTTCGTTTTCCATTTTCTATTAATTCAGTCCAATAAAAGTTGACGTTGAGACTTGGCGACCCCATCTGCGAACGATCCTCGAGTCTTCGGAATCGAGTCGCATCCTCGAGCCTTCGGCTGGAGAGCATCCTAGACTCTTAAGAGTGGAGGGAATCCTGAAAAAGGAAATTACCAGTCGCACCGCTAGCTACGGTATTAATTATAACTTACTCCCGCGGTTCCATAGTTGGGAACACTCTCAGTTAGCTTCGCGAACTGGGCAGCATCCTCGACTCATAAGAGTGGAGGCAACCTCCGACGACATCCTCGAGCCTTCAGGCTGGTGGGAAGCATCCTCGACTGGTAAGAGTGGAGGGAATCCCCGACGACATCCTCGAGCCTTCGGGTTGGGGGGGGGGGGTTTAACCTAGGTCGCGACGCGGGCACCAGGTCATACCGTCATCAATAATTGTGACGTCATTAGTACGTTTATCCGAATTACTCAGTCCCGACGCCTCGAATCTCAAATTCGACCCCGCCAAAGTCATCCGGGCGCCCACCCTAACTACATACTTAAGCGTCGCGGTCACGACGCCCAGTCGTCGGTTTCGAGTTAGCACCGGGAATCGATCCCCGGCTCTGTCAGAAATTCCGGAAGACGGCCAGCGTCTCGACGGGCGTCGTTTTCGAGATAAAACGGGTTTTATCTTTCACTACTCAGGAATAGACTCCGACAACCCTTGTCAGGGTCCAGCACCGGTCGCCGTGCTCAGGTCGTTAGCACCAACCAGAAAACCCAGATTACGACCCCCGGACCGACGCCCCGGCGTCAGTTTTCCAAAAACCACCGGAATGAAGAGAGAGGGCGGCGCCCTGCACCGTATCGGCTCTATCGTACACTGCAGACTCGGGGAATCAGTTATCGGCGTCTGTAGTACCTAAACACGGTGGTCGCTTCCAAACTACGTTTGACGCTTGTTTTGTACTCAATCCACATAAATAAAATCAACCCTGTGTTCAACCTTCTTGTTTTATTTCTGTCCACTGGACTAAAAACCGACCCTGTTATCCGGAACCGTTTAGCGCCCGCGGAATCTGCGCCCAACAAGAAAGTTCGTCATAAGAATCTGGCGTCCTAACAGTGACATTGGAAATAAAGAACGATGGATGGTAATCAGGCACCACCGGATGGACCCAGACAAACCGCTCCCACCGAGCCACCTGTGGATCCTCCGGCCGGAACTGCAAAAACAAGCTGAATTTATGAATTATCAAAAGATAAACTGCAAGAAGAACTGCAACGTTTCGGTCTCGACACGGAGGGCTCAGTCCAAGAACTCCGAGAAAGGATGAGAGCTTTTGTACGCACCACAACAGGATCTACGGTAATCACCTCGGTCCAGCCAGTAAAATCCATTGAGGAAGACCTCTCATTGGACCGCCCGGAAGCAACCACATGTGCAAGATCGTCCGAAAGTCCCGTCCCGTCACCTTTTTGAAACGCCTCACCGAGCTGCAGGCCAGCTACCGGATCTCGGGAGAGCAGTTACTAGAGGCAATACCGGAACTCTTCCGGGGCAACGCAACGTTATGGCATCGAATGGGAAAACTTCCTGCGCGACTTCAATGAATAATTCATTCCTGATCAGCAACACCAGCTCGAGGAAGAAATCCATCGACGCATCCAGAAAACCAACGAGACACACATTGTGGCCCTACAAACCTTCATGCGACGCCATGGCGGGTATGATGACGTCCAGCAACTACACTGGCTATACCGAAACCTACGGCCCGAATATAAGCAGCGCATCCGCCGTGAAGATGCATACTCCGTTACTGCACTCCTACGGGAAATCCGGGAATATGAAGAAGTACAGCGAGACATGACCGCACACCAACCCCGAACACCTGCGGCTAACCATCGACCGACCGTACATGCTACGGTCACCTAAACCAACCAATGACGGGCGTGTGCTGGCGTTGCGGGGAATCCGAGACTGTAAGAACAAGGCCAAGCTTTTCTGCAGTCGCTGTGGGAAACTCGGAACACTGAGTCGCGAATGCAGTTGTGTACCATTGTCGGGAAACGACAGAAGGACGACCCAGTAAGGTGGGGGGAACCGTCTGACAACAACCGGCCGCCATAACTGTCCGCGGTGGGACGGGCTTGGGATGACCGTATCCACCTGCCGATTTGGTTTAACAACACCGAGATACAGGCTCTACTGGACACAGGGTCAACCTAATCCTATATGGACCGGGATACCGCAGCAATATGTCAAAAGGCCGGAAACAGACCCTGGAAGTCCACTCATCGGAAGCCACAAATGGCCAACGGATCCGCTGCGGATCCGGCAGGATATCGCGTTCGGTGCCGCATGGGAGACAAACGGGACCATACAGCTTTTATGCATTCCCACGGTATGATTGGGGTGGCCCCAATCATACTAGGAATGGACCCACCACCACCACCACCGAATGTAAAATATCACGAACTACCACCCGGCGCTGGCTGCCACAGAGGAAACGATGGGTAGCCTCGACAAACTGTTGAGAGATGAACTGCCGAAATTCGCCGCCCTGTAGGGAACCACACTGCTAGCACAGCACCAGATACGTCTGAAGGACCCGACACAACTCAAACAAGGATATCGGCCACGGAACACCAAGATGCAAGCCATAATTAATGAGGAGGTGGACAATATGCTCGAAGATGGGGTGATCGAGGAATCACAGAGCGCGTGGAGGTCCCCAGCCGTTATTGTCCGGAAAAAGGACGGGAAACCACGGTTCTGCATCGACTTTCCCCGGCTCAACGACGTCAGCGAAAAAGACGCGTATCCTCTACGTCATATAAACCATATCCTCAGCAAACTGCAACAGGCGGTCATCTTTAGCACTTTACACACCTCAAGCAAGGGTACTGGCAAATACCACTGGAATCCCCCACTGACGGCTTTCACCGTACCTGGCCGAGCATTATATTATTCACCGTAATGTCGTTTGGACTGCACGCCTCTCCAGCTACCTTCCAACGCCTGCTCGACCAAGTTATTGGCCCCGATCTTGACCCGTTCGCCATACCGTACCTGGACGATATTATCGTCGCAAGTCGCACCGTTGAAGAACACGTGGAGCATTTGCGTAAAGTGTTCAAACGGCTCCGAGCAGTCAACCTACGCTTGAACCCGGACAAATGCGAATGGGGGAAAACCAGAGATCCGTTACCTAGGACATGTCATCAGTGGTGGTGGGATCAAGACAGATCCAGAAAAAATCAAAGCCATCAGGGCAATTCCCCCACCGACCACCCCGAAGAAGATCCGCCAGTTCATGGGGACAGCCTCCTGGAACCGACGGTTTGTTCCTAATTTCTCAAAAGTCGCGGAACCCCATACACAAACTAGGACGGAAAAACGCTAAATAATAATGGGGCCCGGCACAAAGTAATGCCTTCAACAACCTCCGGGACGCCTTAACAACTGCTCCCGTCTTAGCAAGCCCAGATTTCGGTAAGATATTCTACCTGCAGACCGACGCATCAGATACCGGTATGGGAGCCGCCCGCGTCCAGTTCTCCGACAAGGGCGAGGCCCTCCATGGTCCAGAATTGCGGCATTCAACCACGGAGAAGGACTGTCTGGTCATTGTATGGGCTATCCGAAAGATGCGGGACTACCTGGAAGGGTACAGTTTCACCGTGGTTACCGACCACCAAGCGTTTCGATGATTGAACTCACTCGAGAACCCCCCGGGTAGGTTAGGTCGGTGGGCCATGTTTCTGCAACAGTTCGACTTCACCATCCAGTACCGGAAGGATAGCCTGAATCGTGTCGCGGACGCGTTATCCCGACAACTCGTCGACACCCTGGAACAGGCAGAAGACGAACTGTTTGCCGTCACCGAGGGATACACCTGATACACCAAGAAGACCAAGGAAATCACCGACAAACCCATGAACTGGCCAGATTACTGCCTCCGCGAGGGACGGCTGTTCCGGAAGATCGCCGCCGCCACAGAAGCCGAAGGAGAGGATTCCTGGAAACTCTGCATCCCACGCAACAAACTCGTACGCATTCTGACGGAAACCACGACAACTCGGAAGCAGGCCACAATGGAACGGCCATGTAGGACCTGCCAACAATATAAACCCGACCAACAAGGTCAGGCCGGTCAAATGCAACCACCGAAAATTCACGAACCATGGGACACGGTTGTGATGGACATCGTGTGACCCTTACCCCGATCGAAGAAAGGAAATCTCTATCTATTAGTCTTCCAGAATCCTATGACCAAGGGGGTGGAATGTCGGGCACTTCGCCGTGCGACGGCGACGAATGTTGCACGTGCCTTGAAGGAAGTGATAATATTCCGGTTTGGGTGTCCTAAAAATATCGTTACCGATAACGGAACCGAATTCAACAATCGACTTCTAAAGGGAACATTAGCCGCACTAAACATTCGTCACCTCCGAACCTCTCCGTATACGCCTCAGGCCAACCCCGTCAAACGAGTAAATAGGGTGCTTAAACCAATGATCGCTCACTACAGTCAGACGACACAACGAGAACCCGTTCTTCCGGGGCTATTCCAAAAAGTAGGCCGAGGGATTACCGACCCACTAACGGGAAACAAGATACCCGGCGTGTTGGAACACCGTCTCCAGAAATTAAGCGAATTCCGGCAACTCGCGCGTATAAAACTGGCTACCGCGTCACAAAACCAGTGCCGACACTATAATCTCAGACATCACGCGTGGCAATGTAAGGTGGGCGATAAAGTTATGCGGCTGCGCAAGGCTTTGCCGCTAAACTCGCGCCGCGATACTAACCTAAACGTGTATGACCTGCGAGGCTCTCGAGGCCAAAGACTCCGGCGGATTCATATTAAAGATTTAAAACCTATTCTCGACAGGGTTGAGGATGACACCACCGACGACGGAAGCACCGTGGATCCGATGCCGCACTCAACATAGTCGGCTGGGAGGAAGGGAAAGGGGGCGGGAGAGTGGTCTCCCGCAAAGGGTGCGGCGGTCCGGGGGCGGTACACCAGCCCCAACGACGCTACACCCACCCACAAGGACCAAGAAGATCCAGGTACATAACAACGTGATCATCCGGTCGACCACGTCGCTCTTCAAACCACCAGTCCGCCTACCGTCACTGCCGATCAGTCCACAACACCCCCCGCGGCAATGGGTGCCAAAGATGGGAGATGAGAGTCTCCGTCGCGCCCTAACCGACCGCTTTGGTCCATATTGGGCACCAGGTCCGGAGGTCGACGTCATCGATCTCACAATGTCCCCAATACCATCGGGCGAGGAAGATGGAGAAGTCACGGTTAGAGCAGCGGGGATAGCTGACCCACCAGAAACCCCACCGGCCACCGACAGCAGCATGGAGTTGGAAGACGCTCGTCGGGAACACAGAGGAAATAAACTTACAGAGGGCATGTGTCAAATCGGCGTGTAGCCACTTTAGTTTAGAAGTCGCTATCTTGGTTCGCCCCGTATATGATTGACATTTGAGTATTAAGTTTTATTAAAATCTAAAGTATTAATTTTTATTAATATTATAAACAATGAAACCATGTGCAGCGTTTGGTTTGTCAATAGGACAGCAAGTAACGTATTTGTATGCATTCAAATTTTAAATGTGGGGCGAACCAAGATGGCGATCGGGCGTTTTTCGTGTATACCCGTGTTTTTCGTGTGTCATGGCGCAACCTCCCTTGCCCATCAACCCAGTTTTAGTCCAGTCAAATTAGAGTTTCACCTCGGAATGAGAGATAATAAGCTGGAAACTCGTATACACCTTCATTTTGGCGTTCTAAAAGTTGTCTCAAAAGTCTCATAAAATCTCGTGTCTGCGTCGTAAGTTATTCGAGGTCAAAGGTCACAAAACTCGGTTTTTCGAGATTATCTAGGTTTCTGTAGCTCCAATGATGTTAACATCTATTATAAAAATTGTAGAGCATAAAAAACATCATTGAGGCAAGCTTGCTCATTACACTGGCTACAAGCTAAAGTGCATTGCAACCCCGATTTTCTGGCACCCGCAGCGTGTACCACATCCTTTGTTACAAGTACAAAATATAGAATTAAGTAATTCATCTGGAGCTGGTGGTAATATTGTTGTCATTGGCTCCAGGAATTCATTTTGCAGCACCCAACCCCATTCCTGAGGTTCTAAATCGTACCCTAACCATTTTTGAACTTGGTAGACACGGTTTAATTTAAACAAAAAAAATAATTATTTTTTTGTATTTTCTTAAATTATTGTGTTTAATCAGCTCTAATTTCTGAATGAATCAAGATATCAACTTTCGGTTTTCAGCATTGAATTCCTGAGACTTTTTGCTATAAGGTACATTATTTCAAAAATGGTTAAAAAAAAACTCTCACCAGAACCCAACGAGGGTAGTCCTCCCCCAGTCGCCATCGTAGCACCAGAGGCTTAGAATCCGGGAAACCGTCCCATTGCCAGCAACGGAGTCCGTTCCAGTTACGGCAAGGCCTCAGGTTAGGATCCTCCAGCCGCGACCTATCAAATTGCCCGGGAAGTGCAAGCGCTGCTGGAGGCGGGTCAGCCAACAACTGGACAGATCGCAGCTCTGCTCCAACATCTCCGGCCGAAGAAGATGCCCAGGGCCCGGAGGTGCCGGTACCAGCTGCCCAACGGGAGATGGGTTACTATCCCAGGGCAGCCCAGGATCCACGACGCCTGAATGAGCCATCTCTTCCGGACGAGATCACCCCCTCTCCCTAAACTCAGTGCAGTGACAGGGACGGTAGTGCCAAAACTGTTCGTAGTTATATAGTTAAGTCTTCTTTTTTTGTACATATATTACATTATATTAATAAAAGTTGAAAATCGTATCCAGTAAAGTAGATCAATTGGATGAGTATTCGGATGAAGGATGAATATAATCCGAAACGTATGCAATTAAGAGATTGAATTTATTTAATCCTTTCTTATCCAACTTCCAAATACTCATCCAATTGATTATATTATTAGTTTAAGAGTTCTATAGTTAAGTTTTTACTGTAAGGCGTACTGAAGTTATTTTAATATTAAGAATTTTTTTCTGTACAACTGTAACTATACTCTTTGTTCTGACATAACTTTTTTTTAATATTATTATACAGGATGTTAAATACAGAGAATCAAATTTACTTAATTTCAAATGGCTATAACTTGTCATTTTCAAATGGAACACCCTATATTTTATTATTCTATTGTGCGTATTTTTGCATCTTCTTATGTTATAAACGGTGTCCTATGCCTAAAAACATTAATTTCGAAATGAATTAAATTATTGTTTTTAGGTATAGGACACATTTATACAGGCTAAGTCATCGAAATGCCCGTCGTCGATATCTCCCTTGTCGTTAAAAATACAGCATAAATATATTAACAGAATTTTTAGTCTACTCAAGGAGCATAATTTAAAATTATTTACACATATACAGGGTGTTGCATAACGACTTGGCAATGATTGTTCGTCTTTTTTTAAATGAAACACTCTATATATTTTTATATCTTTTGAATTGTATTTTATTTACCTATACGAACATATAAATTTCATTTTAGTTTTCCGCGGCGTTGCCAAGTTATTCAATTTTTTCTCTTAAAAAAGCCGAATACACGTATTGTTTTATAAAGGCGCACTGAAGTTATTTTAATAGTAAAAATAAATATTTTTTTCTGTTCAACTGTAACTATACTCTTTGTTCTGACATAACTTTTTTCTAATGTTATTATACAGGATGTTCAATACAGAGAATCAATTTTACTCAATTTCAAATGGCAATAACTCGTCGTTTTCAAATGGAACACCCTTTATTTTATTATTCTATTGTAATAATTTCTGCATCTTCTTATGTTATAAAAGGTGTCTTATGCCTAAAAACATTAATTTCGAAATTAATTAAATTAATGTTTTTCCTCTTCATCACATGTCAAGTAATGGCTACCAGTTTTTGTCGCGCTTTTAGCAAGAAAAACACTTCTTCTTGATAAGTATATAGACAAAAAAAAATTAATAAGAAAACAAAGTTTCAGAAACTGTCACTAGGCTGAAAAGGAACAAATTGGAATAAAATTTTGAAATTAAAAACCGCCAAAAAGCAACTTTAACCACCTTCATCATTTTGTACATTTTGAATTGATGTAGGTATTATGTGTGTTTTTTATTTCGGCTAATTTTAATATATATATATATATATATATATATATATATATATATATATATATATATATATATATATATATATATATATATATATATATATCAAATCGGATTTTTCTTTTTACTCCTCCTAGTTTTAAAACAGAATATACGAGGGTTGTTTGAGAAACCTATGCATAAAGAAAATGCTTGACTTTCCCGCCAGCATTTTCTTTAAATTAGGGAATAATTGATTGTCTAAGGGAGTTAAATATGGAGATTACGGAGAGTTGCAAGCTACACTTTATAAATTATGCAGCTACAATTCAGAGCGGTGAGCTGGTGTATTGTTGAAATATAAAGAATTTTTTGTGCGCCAATTGTGGACTTTTTCTTGAAACTCTGTTTTATAACGAAGAGTTTCCATAACCTTTCCTGCTGAAGGACCAGCTACCATTTATAAATATTTTAAATAAATAAATAATTAAAATTAAATTTAATAAAAGTACATATTCACCTAAATATTTACTTAGCTTATTTTAGTCCCCAGAGACGATTTGCCTTTCAGAAGCCATAAGGTGCTTATGTAATGTTTAAATCTAGTAAAATTGCATAAAATAAAGAAAAAAGTGGGAGACTTCTAAAAATTTGCAGTTATAAAAAAATTTAACATTTAGGATTCCGATGAGTCCCGAGCAGCAGAAGGTGTGCTCGAGCCTCTTGGTTGAGCTGATATTCAAATAATTTGTGCAAGAAAAAAGTGAAGTTTTAATATTTTTTCGGTTAACTGTGTTTAATCATACATAATTTCTGACTCGATATAGATATCGACTACCGGTTTCCAGAATTGAATTTGTCGGACATTTTTCTATAAGATGTATTATTTTTAATTACTTTTAAGGGTCTTAATTAAGCCACAATTAATTGTTTCACGCGTAGAGAAAATAGTGATATTTTAGTATTGTTCAATATTGAGTCTGAAATAAATAAAACAGATTAATTTTAAATGTGACATTTAGTGGCGATATCTCAGAGCACGAGCAGTTTTTCAAGACTATTTGACGAAAGAAAATTTTAGTGCAAATGTCAAATGCACCTCACTTAACCTCGTAGAAAATACGATATTTTAAATATGTATGTTGGCCAAAAAATATAATACATAATGTGTGCGTTGTACAACTCTCGGTTTTATTAAAGTACTACGCGAAGCGTGCCGTTTTAAAATTTAAAAATAGTTTGCATAAATTGGACATTTTTAAGAATTTTTCGGACAAAGCAACATAATACCTACTTGCAAAATTGAAGATTATAGAAACTTTGTCAAAATTTTAATATGTTATAACTATTACAGTATTGAAGAATTTGTAAATTGTACTGAATTATAGCACATGTATCTATACTTGTATTTTGTATCTATTGTACTTGACTTTGGTATACATTTTGTAATGTTCTGAAGCATAATAAACATTATTATGATTATTTTGCTTTTTCTCTTTATTAGGAAATTTATCGTCTGTCTTACCATGAGGTAAGTATATACAATACGTATTAAAAATAATGGAGACTTTTTTAGGTTCCTGCTGTCGTTGGATGTGATGACCTTCATTTCAAAAGTTGGTAAGTTTATTGTTTTACATTATTTGTTGAGTACGCTTCGGACAATTCTGCATGTGTCTAGTATAACGCTCTTCTGCATGTCTATGAAGCTGGACTTGGGCATTGTTATTTGTTCCAGCATTCTGTGGAGCTCTTTGGGAATCTCTCCCATTGTGCCGATAATTACAGGGATAATTTCTACTTTTTCAATATCCCAGAGGTCTTTAATTTCTCGAGAGAGTTCAACATATTTTCGTGTTTTCTCTGTCGTTGTGTTTTGTAAGTTGGTGACATGTGGGATAGCTACATCAATTATTTGAACTGTACGTGCTTCTTTATTAGGGTAGACAATGTCTGGCTTGTTGTGTTTCACATAGCGGTCCGTCAGAATAACTCGGTCCCAGTAGTTTGCCTATATCGTTTTCTAGAACACTTTCCGGTTCATGCTTGGATCTATAGCAGCCGCAATATACTGATGAATCATCTTCGCTACGTTGTTATGGCGCGTGGTGTATTCCTTTGGTGCTAATGTGCTGCAGCCGCTTGTGATGTGTTCGATGGTCTCTGGGGTTTTGAAACACATCCTGCACACGTCAGTTACACTATGATCTTTTATGATGTACCTTTGGTAGTTACGTGTAGCTATTACCCTATCTTGGATTGAAAACAAGAATCCTTCTGTTTCAGCGAAGATGTTGGTGTGTGTGAGCCATGCGTGAGTTCCCTGGTAGTCTATGTGGTCTTGTCTTAAGTTCGCTATGTATTTGCCGTGTAGTTCTTTACTCATCCATTTGTGTATGTTTTGTTCAGTGCTTGTCTCTTGTGCAAGTGGTTCATATGATGGATCATGAAGTTTTAGTGGAGTTTTAGTATTAGTTAATTAGTTGTTGTCACTCATTACAATTTGTGAGTAGTAGATGTTGGTCTCACTTTTGAGGTTGTGTATTTGTTTATGATGTGCGTTGGGGAAGCTTATTATTCCTCTTCTTCCTTGTTTCCTGGGTAGGTGAAACCGCTCAATGGAACTATGCGGGTGGTGGTCTCTATGTTTGGTGAAGAGTACTCGAATGTTTCTGTCTAATGCTTCCAGCTCAGTATTTGTCCACCTGATTATGCCGAAGCTGTATGTAATGACAGGTGCTGCATACGTGTTTATTGCCACACTTAAATTGCTGTCCGACAATTTTTTCAACGCATAATCCTGAGTTTCTAGCCACTTGCCTCTTTTCATTCTATTTATTTTACATTTACACCAAACTCCATCTGTATGTCATTACTGAAAGCCTCTGTCGTTCGAATAAGCTTTCTAAGGTCTCGTTCAGAGTTTGCTAGGAACTTGATGTCGTCCATGTAAATCAGATGCGAGATGTTTTCTTCACACTGTTCCAAGTGGTAGCCACAATTTGTGTTATACAGTGAAGTCGACAGTGGGTTCAACGCTATACAGAACCATAGGGCGCTGAGTGAATCTCCTTGAAAAATACCTCTACGTATATTGATTGGCCCTATTTTTTTCTACTTCCGTTCAGTTCATTTATAATTAGAGTTGTTTCTCATTTCTTCATCATGGTTTCCAGTATATGTATCACGTGTGAATGTATCTTGTAGGTATGGAGTATATCAATTAGCCAGGTGTGTGGAATGCTATCGAAGGCCTTCTTGTAGTCTATATAGGCATAGGCTATGTATAGATCTTTATTAAATGTTTGGATGTTTGGAATAAAAGGCTTCAGGATCAATTTTGATTTATTTGATTTATTAAATTGGACGTTTCGGGAAGATAACTCCATCCATCAATCCAATCTTAAGGTTTTTTCGTTTTTAGAATGATGTTATTACTTTTATATTCATTTTAAAGCAATTGTACGTAAATATTATTTACCTAGAAGTGTGAAAATCATGTCTTTTAATTCTGTTTTGTATTTTGGTAAAACTTAGAGCTGGTCAATATAATACAATATTACGTGTATTGAACGCATCCAATAAATCGTTGATTAATAAAAAATCATGCATTTATAGGGGGTCATAAATGCATGATTTTTTTACATTAATGATACTCATTAATAAACGATCAACGGAGAAAGATATTAAATAGTTATCACAAAAAGACTGTTCGCCATGGTAGTTGGCAAAGAACTGAAAAATAAATTTTGACGTTTGACAGCAGAAACCGAGGTTAGGTTAGTTGGTGCTTAAAATTCCCTAGAAAATTTTGCGCGTAATTCGAAATGTTGTACGCATCTGTCTGGTTGTTAACGCACTCATGTCGGTGTAAATTGATGTAAAGGGTTTCGTACATCAGTCTTCTTTTTTTGTTTTCAATGCTGTCGATGATCTTTGTCTCATTGAAGTCGAATTTGTGGCCCGTCTCCTGGTGGTATTTGGTAAGTGCGCTATGGTAAGGATTGAGAAGTTTGCAATGGTAATTGTGTTGATATATGCGCTTCTTCAAGGGCTGTGATGTCTCACCAATGTATTTTTTATTGCAGGAACCACATTCGATGCTGTAAATGACATCTTTTTTGTTTTCTTTATCCGTTTTGTCTTTAAGTTTGCTAAATAAATTGTTTGTGTTATTGATGTTGTTTGTAATTAATTTAAGATCAGTATGTTTCAAGATTTTCTTGACACCAGAGTATATTTCTTTAACACCTGGTATGACCGTACAAATTGGCTTTTCTTGCTCGAATTCTGCAGCAGCTGGTTTGGCATTTTCACGCCGGTATGTCAGCGAGGTGATTATGTTGGTAATGTGGTTTTATTCATAACATTTTTATACATATAGATCTTTATGTTTCTTTTTAGCTTCTTCTGTTATAATAGTGTCCATTATCAGTTTCTCTTTGCATCCTTGGCTTTGTTTACGTCACCCTTTCTGTTCATCAGCTAATATGTTGTTTTTTTCTAGGTAGCTGTATATCTTGGAGGTGAGTACAGACGTTAACAATTTATAAATTGTTGGCAGACAGGTGATAGGCCTGTATTTTCCTGGGTCTGAGGAAGTTGGATGCGTCTTTCGCAAAAGGTATGTGGTTCCTTGCGTTAGAAATTTCGGTACGGTATTTGGGTTTTCAATGGTGTTAGTGAAAGCATTTGCAAGGTATTGGTGCGTCGATGTGAATTTCTTTATACAGAAATTGTGTATACGATCTGGACCAGGCGATTTCCAGTTGGAGAGTTTCTTGGTAGCTTCCTGTACGTCTGCGCAATCAATGCGTTGGAAATTCATCATTTCTACTTTCTCCATTCTTTGCTTTTCCTTGTTGTGCCACTTGTTTGTTCCCTTGTGTGTCACTGGCTTTGCCCATATGTTCTCCCAAAATTCCTTTACTTTACTTTCTTCTACGTTTTCATTTTGTGCCATGTTTCCTTCTACAGGTTTCTGTAGAATTTCTTCTGATCGGTGTTAAACTTATGGTGCTGTGCGCAAGTTACTCTCTTTGTATCGTCGTAACATGTGTGCTTTTACTCCAAGCAATTGCTTAAGGTGGTCGAGGATATCAGCGTTGCTCTTATTTCTCTCGTTTCTATACTTCTCGAGTGGTATGTGTTTTCTCTTTGTTAGTACTTTTTTACTTTTATTATCTTTAGTCATTTGGGTGAGTATTCCTATGTGAGCTCTCAATTCCGATATTTTGTTTTTAATTCTCCTCTCCCATGGTGGTGTGGGTTTTTTTAGTATTGCGATCGGCGTTTACTTTGTTCACTCCTTGTTCATGAGCATTTAAGACGGTTACAGTTCCTGCATATATTAGATCAGATATATCCTGAATGGCACTATTTATGTCTAGCCTGGCTTCTATCATTGTGTTGCATGCAGGTATAATGTTTGTGGTGTTTTTGTTTTGTTTTAGCCTAGGTAATGATGATCTGTGGGTTGGGTCCATTTTATTATACAGCATGTAATTTGTAGCAAACATAATCTTGTATTACTTTATCTGTATCAGATAACGGTGTTCTGTCTCTATGTGTTATAGGACTATTATTTGGCGTTTACATGTGGTGGTGGGGTTCTACCAAGCCTAGCTCGATTGAGACCTCTTCTCTGATGTCATTTATAATTTTTTGTGAAGAGCTGACGTCTCTGGTCCAGAATATTTTGGATGGTCTTCTTTCGTATTTCTGGGTATTTAGCCGCCATCATTTCGTATAGTTTGGCCGAGTATGGTGTGGTTTCTGCCTCCATTTTCGTAATTATTAAATTAAATCTACGAGCGTGTCGTACCGCCTTTATAAAATCGTGCAATAGTGGACTGCAAATGTACCGTTTGATAAAGACACATTGACCATATAGATTTGTATTATATTAATTTATAAGTAGGTATTTTAAATCAAATCACCACGATTTATATACTAAAAGATTGGGAAATATATGAAGATTTTGAATCGATGTCGTTTTTGAACGAATTTCGTAAATTTATTGTACAACGACGATACAATGGATGCTATTATTCCTGAAGATGAAGTTCTCAACAAAGCGAGCGAGAGTTTCAATCATCTGAGGCAATTATAGCCATTTTAGCGAGTTGCATACTATACTTTATCTACGACTTATAAATATTATATACAAAATTTTAATAATAATTTTTTTTTAAATAATTGGCACAGAGAAATTGATTCAGGCAAAGTAATAATGATCTGATTGGTGCAGAGGAGGGAATCATGACTATTATTCCCTGCGGGATTAATATATGGCATTATGTATCAAACATCACACATTTAATGTTCATGTTATACATTATAGTACACATGTTTTATTCTTTCAATAGGAACTTATTATTACAGATAAAATTAATATTATAATAAATTATGTAGTTCAAGTATAATGTGTTAGCATTTAACAATAAAAATAACGTAATATAATTAAGAAATATCATGTATTGACCTTTCTTCAGTTCTTGTCATCTGAAAAAGAAAACATACGAATTAGAATCTGTAGTTAGTGCTTGGCTGATGGAGTGACTTACTGAGCGTGGTGTTGAGTTCTGTGGCCGGAACAACGGTGTACTGCAGCAGAAGAAGTCCACGACGCGAGCCGCCAGACTCGCTCGAGTTGACGCCGGGAACGTGAACAACTGAAACATAACACGGCACATTCAGCGGCGCCGCTATATTTAATTTATTAATAAATACCTTGTTTGAGATCGACATCGCTTTGTGGTTTGCCTGTGACTGAGACATAAAAACCAGCGTCTTCGCAGTCCTCACAACTTCTTATCTTGCACAAGTAGTAGCCTTGTTGCCCTCGCACGACGTTTCTTATTGTAAGAGTTGACGTGAGTGATTACTCCGACTTCCCTACATAGTTGGATGGCAATTTTGCGTCGTTGAAGGTCCACACGACCTGAGACGCCAAGCAATACTGGCACATGAGCCGCAGGTCTTGTCCTGCACAACAGCTGTCAATGGGAAGACCTTGATGACAACAATATTAAGAAAAGTTTACTAATGACAATTAAGCGATCTCAGAAACCTGCACTTCTCACTATGGGAGGAATGTTTAACCTGAATTTAGAAAACTTTACAAGAGTAAGTATTTATTTTATATATAATTTGTGATGGGGGTTAAAGCAAACTTAAACAAAAAGTTGTAGAGTTAATTTTTATCTTTTCTGTAGTAATTTTATACTTAATTTTATTTAGTTGTGTATAGTTCTGTTACATTTATCTCTGAATTTACTAGATACTTAATGATTCACTTTGAAAAGACGAAACTAAAATAGGGACTTCCATTATCTTTATTAACGAAAAACACAAATACACTGCGCAAAACAATTAAAGGGACACCTAAAATTTTCTCAAAAAGTCTCTTTTTCAAATGCCTATATCTTGGGCGAAATTTGGCCGTTTTGTCTGTCTATTTTATGATGCCATATATCACATACCATTTCGTACTTTATACGATAAATAGCGCGCCATTGAACAAAATAAAAAAAATTACCAAAAAATGTTTTCTTTATCATTTTGCAGAGAATTTTTGCCAGAAAATTGAAATGAAGAAAAAGTTCAAAATGCTTTTTTTAGATTTTTCCAACGATTTTTTGGATTCGAGTTACGCTCACTTGAATGGAAACAGGGTACCTATTCTAATTCATAGCGACAGTCGCTAGCGAAGTTCAGTTGATAAGTTCGTGACGTCATTCCGTTTGTAACTATATCAAGCGTTAGGGATATTTGGGCTCCAGTTGATAACGACTGATAGATTTTACATTAAACTGTGAAATTTGGCAAGAAAAACTGCTAAACCACCATTTTACCTATCACTTATCATAAACGTATTATTTGTTTTAAAATAATCCATTTTTTGATTTTCAAAGTAAATTATTTTTTCAAAAAAAATTTCTTATTTCTACAATTTGTAATTTGAATTATTTAATAAACTATTCAAAAATATTGAATACATAATATAATGAACCCATAATTTATTGGCATTTTATGTTTATACAAATTAACGTACATAAATTGACTTTTAGCTTTCTGTAACAAAAATATTTACAAAAAATAACATAAAAGTACAATACTAAAACAGAATTGTTGACTCTTCTGTATTAATAAAATTAACATACATATTTATAAAATAAATATTTTAACCTCACAACGAACAAAAATCAACGCAACGCGCAAGTCTACCGTAGCGAGGTTGGTAAGTCGTAGCGACAGTCGCTTGGCTACTACGTCACACATGGTGGAGGGTTATCAAGACAACCCAAGTTATCAACGTTGATAAGTGAAATAGAATAGGACCCCTGAGCACAAAAATTTCGATTCGCTGTCACAAGCTCAATCGAAATCAATCACGACGCTCAAAACAACATAAACTTGTGTTCCTTTAATGAAAGCTCTCGTGGAATTTAGTATAGAATGTTAGGTGAGTCAAGTGTAACCGATGTGGGGTTTGGGTGTGGTTTAAAAGTTCTGGAACGTTATCTTTAAAGATGGTTCCTGATCTATAAACTTTTTCCATAGAGTTTCATAATCTAAACTGAAGAAGCATTCAACTAATAAGATAGCTAGGTTGATAGAATAAACTGTTTGACTGAATTCCAGTAGTTTTATTTTTTTCGAGGAAGGTTTACCAAGTATCTACTATTAGCGTATCGGAATTTCCTGTAGCAGAACGAGTATCGTTCCTTACTTACACAATAGTTCATTTGTGCAACCGTTGGAGGTTCGCATAACCTCCTTGAAATCCGCATGTAAAAACATGGCACAGTAAAATAAACGTAAGGTTCGCACGACCTTATTGAGATCCGCATGATCTTCGAGACCCGCATGGTCTCACACCCAAAACGTGGTGCCGAAATGTAAACCTTAGGTCCGCATGACCTTATTGAGATCCGCATAATCTTCGAGACCCGCATGGTCTCACACCCAAAACGTGGTGCAGTAACGTAAACGTAAGGTCCGCATGACCATATTGAGATCCGCATGATCTTCGAGACCCGCATGGTCTCACCCAAAACGTGGTGCAGTAAACGTAAACATAAGGTGCACATGAACTTATTGAGATCCGCATGATCTTCGAGACCAGCATGGTTTCACGCCCAATAGTTGGTTTGATTATCTCGTTTAGTCTCGTCTGGAAGCACCTCTACCTGCGTTGGTTCCATGGTTTCGATAATTAGCACATAATATTTCCCAAATTATACCTACTATTTGTATGATTAACAGATTTTTTTGTTTTAGGTCGCAAGGTTAATGTTGTCTATTTTGCCATTAATGGTTAATATAGACATTGCATAATTGAATTAAATATAATATTCACGGCAATAACATTTTTAAAACATAGGAATTCTAAAGTACTCGTAATTTTTAACACGATTGTCACATTTCACCAGTTTACTATTTGGACAGTTTCCTTCCATCGTTAGATAAACGTGCTGGTTTTGGCATAACATATTGATTAGTTGTTTTATCAAATCTTATGTTTCATTGGGAAGATATTGAATTATATACTAATATTGAATGTGAATTATTTTGTAAACTTATAGAATTTTGTTATGAAAACAAACAAATTGAAGGGTGTGCGATGGGTAACCCGGCTTCACCAACATTTTCGAATTTAGTAACGACAAGACTATTAAATGATGTGATAGCTATATTAAATTGAATACAGTACAATTCCAAACAGGTATTATTATATAAGACAAGATTCCAACTTATGCCAAATCAAATGTAGTTTACAAAATTAATTGAAAAAATGTGAAGGCGTGTACATTGGACAAACAAAACAATATTTAAGAAATAGAATTAATAATCATAAAAATGACAGCATTATCATACCACAGCTTTAACTTACATCATTTCGATTTCGATAACGTTACAATATTAGCTCCTGAACCGCATTATAAAAAATTAAATTTATTAAAAATAGTTCACATCTAATCTAATATCAACCGAAATTGCACCAAAAATTAACCCTAACTTAATAATTGCACCAAAAATTTTCCCTAAGTTAATAATATACAATGTTGATGTAAATGAAATAAGTGACAATAAAGCATTAATAAACAATTTAATTGAACAAAACAATCTAAATGACAACAATAGTTCACCAACAATAAAAGTTCTTAGAATAATTTAGAACTTAGATTGAAACTCACGACTCACGGGTACTCATCACTCATGGTTATTAGTGGAGAGTACACCACAGGGAAGATTTTTTGTTCATTTAAACTAAAATGTGTACCTTACTGAATTCGAACATGAGTCGTCAAAACCACAGTCGGTCGCCTTAGTGCACTCAGCTATCCGCAATATAATTATTTAGAAAGAGGTAAACGGAATGAATGTAACATGATGATCTTAAATAACTTAACAATAATAAATACAAATAACTAAACTAACACAAATTTAATGTAACAACGACCGATTGATGCAAATGATGTCATAAGACTTTAAAAGTTGGTAGCCGGCTTCTGAATCTTTTCTCATTTAACAACCTTCTACCCTTTTCTACACCATCAATTATTTTAACAACTGCAGTAGAATAATTATATAAAATTATATATCCTCTCACTACCTGCAGTCGCTCTTCGTAAATAGACCATTTCAAAAATTCAATGCGCATGTGCAAAAGTTAAACAGAGACAAGAAAATGTAGTGCCCATCGATCTTATACTGTCTAGATACCGCATGTGGTATTTGTTTGTGATCGCAACATATAAGAGAGAGAGGATACCGCGGTCGAATCTTGACGGTGTATTGCGGGTTGCATTTAGTTCATAACCATGGAGACGCTTTGGCAGCTTTGACATAAATCGAAATTTGGTTAACCTGTAATGTCAGTGCTGTCTGACGTTTAGTAAATAACAAACTATTTTGTAATAAGTCATTGAATTTCGATGTTTGTCTAATTAAAACGAACAAAATAATGCATTTTTAGTGCACCAGCTGTTACTACGACGTTACATACGCGTTTTTATTATCAGAAGGCAACCCGCAATACACATCAAGATCCAACTGTCATGCCCTCTCACTCTTATATGTTGCGATCACTTTACAACAATGCTATGGACGGTCATGCGGTATCTAGACAGTATAAGATCGATGGTAGTGCCTTATACCATTGCCGTCTATATGTACAGGCCTGGAACAGCGTTTCCGTGACGTCACAGCGGGAGTGGAACGATCGCGTCTCACTTGCATATGCTCCCATGTTAAAATGCTGTTCGTAATGTATAAACTATTTTTTATCTCGTTAAATATCAAAAATATCAATATTATGTATATAACATAAAATGTTCCCCTAATAAAGACGAATCAAATGGTCATTTTTATTTTCCAAAATCTAGTCTGGCTTACGGAGAAACATGACTTGTTTCTTTTTCTATACTTTTTAATACATTATGTATCACTTAAAATGTCCATAACCAAGTACAAAATAATTAAATACAAAAAAAGTATTTTATAAAGATTTTAATATATTTTATTACATAAGGTATACAGCGACAATCAGGTACAAAATAAAAATTCACAGTCAAAATAAAAAGATATGATATAAATAAATAATGGGTCTTAATCTCAAGTGAAATAAATCCATCTTAACACAATAAAACTTTTTATGAAAGAATATTTATTTTTTTAAAATAAACACAATTATTTATTTTGAGTTTGAGTAAGTGATTCTAACTTACGGTTTCTTGTGGTAGTATTCTGCATCATATTATTTTTTATTTTTATATAATTGTTTAGCAAAATATTGCACATTGGTACTATTGCTTCGTTAATTAAATTATCATTAGTTTTACCACATTTACAAACAAAGATATAAAATAATCAAATAATGTATAATGTAATATTACCTTATATTATTTATCTACGTTAGCATTTACAATAAAATTATGCTCACGACAAAAAAAATTCCTTCTGACTATAAAAAACATCTATTTGAAATCAACACGAGTTAAAAGTTAAAATACACAGGCTGTCGCTTTGATAGTAGGTAAACCAACAATGCCAATGCCAAGCGTTGCGTCTCGCTCGACGAAACAAGTCGTTTCTCCGCAAGCCTGACTAGATTTTGGAAAATAAAAATAACCATTTGATTCGTCTTTATGAGGGGAACATTTTATGTTATGTAAATTATGTATCGGAGATATTTAATTAGGTTTTTTAAAACACTTTATTTCTCGTAGATACAGTTTTATTATATTGATAGATAATATTACAATTTGATATATACAAGCGTAAGCAAGCAGAATGACTGACGCCGTCTCTGTAGAAGCGAGCGTATTTATATCTTTACTTATCGTATGGAAAATTACCAAGGACAAGGATGCTGATGAAACATATATAGGGTGTGATGAAATATGGTGAAATACAGTGTGTGGAGATATATAATTCCTCCCCTTTTAGTTTTCGCCATATTTTTCTCCAAAGTTCTTTCTCTATTCAAAGTACATTGTTTTTCTCTACATTTCCTTATTTTAGGTATTATAAACCTTCTTATAATATAATAACTTATTATTATAATTACAATTAAGTATAATATATAAGAGTGATGATTGATTTTGTGTTATTTAATTTTTTAAATAATTGAATCTTTTTTTTTTTTTTTCGAAATTTTTAAATTCTATTTCTTTATATTTCTGTGTAAATATGAAATTATTTACTTGGCAATCTTTATTAATTCAACAGTATTTTCTTTTCTATATTATGGTACTTACAATCATCATTCCTTTGATTTATTACAATATTATTTAGATATTCACTTATTTTCTAAAAATGTGTGATACATAAATATTTATTATTAATATAAGTACATTGATTAATATAATAATATTTCTCTGTAAATAGTATAATTTCTGAAGTTCATTTACAATCAGGAATCTTTGATTTTGAATCATTATTCATTAGTAACGGTTTGAATTGGTATAATTTATAATTTTTCTTGGGAAAATGTGGGAATAGTAAGGATAAAGTGTATTTGTCTTTCATGATACAGTGTGATTGGTTAGTTTATTTAGATTCCAAATATGTGTGTCTTGTGTTATTTGCTTCAGATTCTCATAATTAATTATACTAGTGTCTAATTTGTGTAATGAACAAAATGTGAGACTATTTTCAATTTGTTTCATTATTTAATTTTTAATTGATTGATTCTAATATTTTTGTCTCTATTTTTCTTATCTAATATTTGAATTTTTCCTAATAAAGGATTATAGTTCTTTACTGAATATTTCCTAAATAAGGGTTTTTTAATTTTGTGAATAATTCGTGGGTTTTGTTTTACGTAAACTTCATTTTTAATTTCTAATGGGTTGTCATTTTCGATATATCTTTTAATTTTTTCTTTCTCAATTTTGTCCGATATTTGTTGTCTAATTTCGGTTTGTTTTGTCATGTGGTTATCTATTATGTTATCTGTTTCTTCTTTATTAAAAATGTTTTCATTTGAGATGCCGAAAAGTATTTCGTTTGGGCTTAATTGTGTTATGCTATGTTTTGTGTTATTATAGGCTAGTATAGCCATTTGAACTTTTTCTGATATAGACTTGTCTTTAATATGTTGTTTTGAATGTAATATTCTAATTTGTTCGATTATTGTAGAATGAAATCTTTCTACAGCGTTGCTTTTAGGATTATTTACGCATATGATATGAATTTTTATTTTATTTCTAATTAATAAGTCTTTAATTAAATTATTATTGAATTCCGTTCCGTTGTCCATTATTATTTCTTTTGGAATTTTATAAGTTTCAAAATAAGTTTGTAATTTCTTTACTACAGTCTTTGCGCTTTTATCTTCTACTTTTAATATTTGTCCGTGTTTAGAGAATTGGTCGAAAATAGTTAAGTACGGTTCTTTATCTAATGATAATAAGTCTATGTTTATGATTTCGAACGGAGTCTTTGGTGTGGGTGTAAGATTGTCGGTGGTCTTTATCGGTTTTCTTTCATACTTGTTACATCTGCATATTTCGCAGTTATTAATGTAATCTTGAATGTCCTTGTTCATTCGAGGCCAATAATATTTTTCTTTTAACTCTCTGATAGTGGCTAGAATTCCTCTATGATTTGTTATACCCGTATGAAAATCATAAATTATTTCTAATTGTTCTTCTTCGTTTTCTATGTTTTCTACTAATTTTGTACAGGCTATAATATTTATAGAATTTGCTTGAAATTTATTTTGTAAGATCTTTGAAACTTCTTTATCTAGAGATTTTTGAAAGAGTGCTAAATATCTGATTTTTGGTATCAAATAGGTTTTTATAAATTCAGTAACGTCTTGTTCAAAAGTGTTTTCGTTAAATTTGCAAATAAATCTTTGTTTTTTGTTATTAAAGTATTTTTCAATTTTGATGTTTGTGTCATCGGGTACTTTATAAAATATGATTTGATTATCTGCAATGTTTATTCTGTCGTCTGAGTATTTTATGCCTGCGACTGGGTTTTCATCAGAGCTATGAATTGTTTGTTGATCTTCGCTTTCATCAACATTATTTTGTTCGCTATCATTAGTGATTTCGTGTTTATTTACACAAGGCAATGAATAAACGTTTATATTTATATTAGTGTCTTCAAATATCTTATTTAATTTTGCTTTTACTTTTTCCCATTCTAAGTTGTCTAAGCCACAACCTAATTTTGGAATATTAATAATTTCTAAATCATTTTTACTTCCCCGATCTATGTAATAGAGGGAAGTATTGTAATCGTGATTTTTTGACAGTTCGAGATTTTGGTGAATCTTCACGTTTCAGACCCTACTGAACCCAAAAAACATATTTTTAAAAAAAGTCGGTCTGTCGGTCTGTCGGTCTGTTAGTCTGTTAGTCTGTCTGGATGTTGGATAACTTAAAAACGCGTTGGAATTTTGGACTGAAATTTTATATTTAAGACCTTGAGCCAAAATGTGACTTCAAGTTCGTTAATGAGCTTTATTCAACCAGTGGTACCAACTTTATAAACAAAACTTTTTTATTTTTATCAAAATACTATCGTGTGTGGTATCAAATTAAAGGTCTTGGGAAAATAATTCTAGTAGAAAAACAAAAATAACATTTAAATGATCGTCAATTGTTTTTTTTTTATAAATTATTCAAATTATACCGAGTTTGGTGTCAATTTGAATCGCTCAGGGAGATAAGTTTTTTAAAAATGTAAAAAATGACATTAATACGATTTTCAATTGTTTCTCAAAAAATTACTCAAATTTTTTTATTCAACCAGTGGTACCAAATTTATAAACATTTATCTTATTTTATTTTTATTAAAATACTATCGTGTGTGGTATCAAATTAAAGCTTTAACTGATCGTCAATTTTTTTATCATACATTATTCAAATTATACCGATTTTGGTGTCAATTTAAAGCTCTCGTGGAGATAAGTTTAGTAAAAATGTAAAAAATGACATTTATGCGATAATTAATTATTGTTTCTCAAAAAATTATTCAAATTTGTTCAAGTGTATTATCAAATTAAAGTTTTCTGGAAAAAAATATTAGTCGAAGAATCAATAACAACATTTAAACAATGGTCAGTTGTTTTTACTTTCCGCATTATATTCTATAAGGCTATAAGGTATTGTGACGGATTAAAATTTTCGAGTGTGAGTTTTTAGGGAATAAGTATCAGATTTTTATGGTATTTAAATTATGCCGAAGTTGGTATCAACTTAAATAGTTTGGGGAAAAATGATAAATTTATTTAAATTTTGCAGAATAAAGCATAAAATTAACGGCGTTACGAAAGTAAGTTATTAAAACTTATAATCGGGGAAGTACTGTGGTGGACACAGCAGATTTTTTATCCTGTAATCTCTTAATTCTTTTAAAGGTTTGTCTAAATTTTTGTATGAAGGAGTATCATAATGGTTTATTTTTGTAATTAAATGGAATATGAGTTTTTCATCTGAATTTTGAATAATTAAACTTTTGTTATTTTGTGTTTTACAGTAATTTTTACTTTGATATTTTTCATTGACTATTTTAGCTAATCCTTTAGACATTTTACAGTCTTGTGATATACAATGACCAAAAGGGTTTTGTTCTAATACATCTCCAATCTTTTCAATTAATTTATACTTAGGTTTTTGTCTTGATAAAAGGTCTGCGATTACGTTATCTTTTCCTTTCAGATAATTTATATCGAAATTATATTCGCTAAGTTCAATTTTCCATCTTATGAGTTTCTGATTGGGATTTTTCATATTAAATAGCCAAATAAGTGGTTTGTGATCAGTTTTTATAATAAATTTTCTACCGTAAATGTAGGGTTTGAAATTTCTTACTGCCCAGACTATAGCTTTTAATTCTTTCTCAATTGTACTGTAATTTTGTTCTGCTTTATTTAATGTTTTTGAAGCATAGCAGATAGGTAATTCTTTATTATCATGTTCTTGTGTCAAAACAGCTCCAATCGCAAAATCGCTTGCGTCAGAAGTGATAATAAAATCTTTGTCAAAATTGGGATTTTGTAATATTGGTGATTCAGTTAGTATGTTTCTACATTTGGTAAATGCTTTTTTATATTCGTCATTGTCTATGTCGATTTTAGTATTTTTCCTTAAACATTTTGTGAAAGGTTTTGTTAGTTCTGCGTAATTGGGTATGAATCGTCTGTACCATCCTAATGTTCCTAAAAATTGTTTTATTTCCTTTTTTGTTTTTGGTAAATTTAAATTTTGTATTATTTCTACTTTATTTTTGTCTGTTGTTAACCCGTGTTCATTTATTACGTAACCTAAATATTTTACTTCTTTTTGAAAAAATTCCGATTTGTCTAATTGAATTTTTAGTCCTGCTTGTCTTAATTTTTCGAATACTAATTTTAGATTTTGAGTATGTTCATCAAATGTTTTGCCGAAAATAATTATGTCATCCATATAGACTAGACATATTTTATTAATTAGGTCACCTAAGACATTATTAATCATTCGTTGGAATGTGGCAGGTGCATTTTTTAAGCCAAAGGGCATTCGAGTAAATTCGAAATGTCCTAAGTTTGTAGAGAATGCAGTTTTTTCTCTATCTTCTTTACGCATTTTAATTTGGTGGAAACCAGAGTGCAAATCTAGGGTTGTAAAATATTGAGATGGTCCTATGTGATCAAAAAGTGTATCTATATTCGGGATGGGAAATTTATCATCTTTTGTTACAGCGTTCAATTTTCTAAAATCTATAACCATTCTAGTTTTTTGTTTTCCGGATGAATCGAGTTTCTTTGGAACAATCCATATTGGGGAAGACCAGGGTGAAAAAGATTTTTGAATAATTTTATTTTTTAAAAGTGATTTTACATGTTCTTCTACCTCCTTTTCATATATTTGAGGTAATCTGTAGTTTTTAGTATAGACGGGTGTTTCGTCGTTAAGAATTATTTTATGTTCTATTGTACTAGTACACGTTAGATTTTCATTATCTTTGGGAAACAGATCTTCATATTGTTTTATTAATTTATTTAATTTTCCTTTTTCAAATTCGTTCAAATGAGTATCTCTAATTTGAATGTTATTTACTTCAATTTTTATTTTTTCTAATTCTTGTAATTTATAAATATTTTTTCCTACTTGTACTTCATTATTTTGGAAGTTTAATTGAATATTTAATATTTTGAAAGCTTCTATACCTAGAAGTACATTATAATTTTTATGAAAATTGTAGACATAGCATTTTAATGGTTGGCTTTGAATTTTTATTATCGCGTAAGTATCACATGTTGATTTACTATTGACAGTTTTAAATGTTAAATTTTCTTTGTATGTCTTTATTTTATATTGTTTAATTAAATTTGGATGAATAAAGTTAATTGAGGAACCGGTGTCAAAAAGTATTACGTATGGTCCAATTTTTAAAGTAGGTAGATTTTTTGTGATAGAAGACATTACGTAGTTTCCTCGTCCGTTGTCGGTTCTAATTCTAAAAAATCATTCTCGGTATTTTGATTTTCTAATAATTGTTCGTCGTTTTCGTCAATATAATTTTCAGTCTCTGTGTTTGATTCATTACAAAGATAATTTTGTCTTATTGATTGTGTTGACATTGGTTGTGTTAATCTAGTTGTTTGTGACATAGGTGTGTTGTATTGTCTTTTATTTTCTGTGGCATTTCTAATATTTTGTTTTGGAGCGAATTGTTTGTAAGTGGCTCCTTGTTGAGGATTAAATGGTTTTTGAGGGAACATTTGTCCAGGGAATTTTTTAGGTGGAATATTTATTCTTTGGTTAAAATTCTCTTGTGGTTTAGATAAATTTGGAAGATGTGGATTATTAATAAAACTAAATTCATTTTTGAGTAGTTTTTCACACTGTTCCAAAGTTGTAGGATCTTTGACAATAAATGAACCTCTAATTGAAGTTGGTAGTAGTGAAATAAATCGTTTTACAATGAATTTCTGATTTTCGGTTGTAATTGCATTTTTTTGTAATTGAGTATAATTCATTAATAATATTTTTGATTTATAGAGTGAAAATTTTTCCATAATTTTCTTCAATGTGATTTCAGCATTTTTCTGAAATTTAATTTCCATAATCTCTATTATTAACGTTTCTGGAGTACTTTTGTCCATGAAATTTTCTTGTAAAAATGTTTTTAATTCTTCCCAATCGGCAAATTCATTGTTACTTATTATTTCCATTGCTTGATCATTTAATTTTAGTTTTATCATACTAAAAATGAATAATCTTTGATTGTTTGTTAATGCAAACGTATTTAGTAAATTTAAAATTATGTCTGTTTGTTTTATGAAACTTGGTAAAACTTTAATGTTACCATCATAATTTGGAATTGTTTTGAGAAATTGGTCAATTTCTCCAATTGTTGTAAGAGCCATTTTTCTGACTGTTAAGTTACTTGGTTTAAGTTTAAAATTTAAATTGAAATTTGACACTGGGTCTAATTCTGTATCAGAATTTTCACTTATAGTACTTAGTGTACTGTCACTATCGTACATAAATTTTAAAATATTTTGTGTGTTCGGTACTGTGCCGGTACCACGATAGCTTTATTACTAGATCGTGTCTAGAGCTATCCCTTTGTGTAATAATTATTATAAGTACAATTTTTATATTTTAAAAATGTAACTTACAAAGTAAATATGAATACTAGGAAAGTTGTCCACAGTTTTAGGAGCATTCCTAGGGTAGTACTGCTTGGCTTGATATCGTCGTTGTGAAGAACAGCAAGTCTGCTTTAAAGGTGATTTCTCGGGTACAGCAAGTCCTCGTTTTCCGGAGACGTGAACCAGGTGAGACAGCAACAGGAGACGTGATCTTCTTTTAAAGATGGGTCGTGGTTAGACCCTGATGGGCTACAGGTAGAAGCCGTTTATCTTCTTTTGTAGGTGTGTAGGTATGCGGTAAAGAATTTAAAAATTCACCACAATATTGTATTTATTGTGTCGGCACTGTTATCTATCAATCCTACCAAGACTGCGCCAATTATGTATCGGAGATATTTAATTAGGTTTTTTAAAACACTTTATTTCTCGTAGATACAGTTTTATTATATTGATAGATAATATTACAATTTGATATATACAAGCGTAAGCAAGCAGAATGACTGACGCCGTCTCTGTAGAAGCGAGCGTATTTATATCTTTACTTATCGTATGGAAAATTACCAAGGACAAGGATGCTGATGAAACATATATAGGGTGTGATGAAATATGGTGAAATACAGTGTGTGGAGATATATAATTTGTACATAATAATCAATATTTGATATTTAATGAGATAGAAGCTAGTTTATACATTACAAACAGCATTTTAACATGGAAGTATTTGCAATTCAGACGCGTTCGTCCACCTCCCGCTGTGACGTCACAGTCGCTTACGCATCGCTGTTCCAGGCCTGTACATATAGACGGTAATGCTTATACCCATCTTTGTTTGTCTGTTTATGTTATGACAGTTGAGATGAGACTGAGAGTTTGAAGGATTTTATAATATTGTTTGGTTAGTTTAGTGAAAACTGTGGTGAAAACTTTCTTCGCGTAAACAGGGCAAATAGTAATTATGACGGGTACAATATGTTGCGTACCTGGTTGTACCAACAACTCGAAAAAAAATAAAAATATATCGTTCCATTTTTTCCACGAAATGTGATTAAAAGAAAAGAATGGATACGTAGGATAGGAATAATTTATTTTTAATTTTGTGTGTGTTGTGAAGCTATATTGCAAGATGGCGCATCAATCACTTGTAGTGGAGGCACTAGATTTTTTAGTTTAAAAACTAACCACCTAGAGGTCGCGGTAATTTATGAAATGGCCTATTGTTAACATAACTTCCTTTTCTGACGTAAGGCAAGGCCAGGCGATAACTTAAGGTGTTCGTCTACCATAAAATTTTACAGCCTTACAGAGGTGTACGCCTCCCACGTTTACTTTATGGGGGTTTTATCGGTCAGCGCTGCTAGATCACAAATCCTCGTTATTTCAGGTATCCGCGCTGACAGCCTATGTTTTATGAGCACATGTTGTCTCTATTTATCTAATTGCTATGTTTCGCTCCATTTTTGTTTAGAAAATACTCAATTTGATTGGCTAGTGCGCATACAATTTTTAAATTTATTTAACAAATTACTCGACTACTATTTGAAAATTTTATATAATAATGTGATATAAACATTTAAATTTACAATGCAATCAAACTTACGAAGAGTTTTTCTCAGAATTATTGTTATTTAATTGTTTATAAATAATAATAATAACAATTTAAAAAATTCGACAACGTAGCTAGATTTTTACTGCCTTTATCTTTATATGGTATTTTTTTTTAGATTTATAGGATTAATAGGTTGGGAGTAATTTGTTAAATACTCTTTTACTGTGATAAAAGCCCCTTAATTATAATTGGAATATATGATGCTTTTACATATGATTGTATTAACAAAGGGTGTGTTAATGCTTCTATATTTTTTTTTGTCTTTGGCTTAGGAATTTTAAGTAAAAAAATTAATATGACGTTTTTTGCAGTTTTTTTTGTCAAAATTTGATATTATTTTTTTCGGTCACTATAGACATATAGACATAATAAAGTGCTATAAATGTAACAAATTTGAACACAGGTCAACTAAATGTACAGCAAAACACGATACTTGTGGTAAATGTTCTGATAAACATGATACAAGCTCATGCAATTCAGAAACATTAAAGTGCATCAACTGTTCTAATCACAATAATCAATTTAAATTAACTTGCCGACTAACCATTCTACTAGTGATGCGAATTGTAACTATTATAAAAAGATAGTGCAAAAAGTTAAAAATAAAGCGATGTCCAACATTGATTCTATATAACTAAAGAATAATGAAGATTTAAAAATAATTTATCTTAATATGCAAGGCCTAATAAATAATTTTGAAAGCATAGAATATTTAATGCAAGACACTAAACCAGACATTTTAATGTTCAGTGAAACCCACCTAACTGATGAATTTACAGATAATGAAATTAAAATAAACAACTATAAAACGATACATGCAGACATGTTATGTCAGGATATGAAACTAATATCTCGTTGAATTCAGAAAAAAATACTGAATCGAATAAGCAAATAAAAAAATCTGACGTGGGCACCACATGACTTCCTTGTACGCCTATTAAACTGTTCATACTTTTCTTAATAACTAAAATGTAGAATAATATAAAAAATCTGACTTTATTCTTTTAACTTATTATACAAATATATTAATATATAAGTACCTACTACTACTACTGCTACTATACTCACAAATCACATAATCTTTCATTTAAAATAAAAAAATTTGTCTTAAATTAAATATTTATTGAAATATTTGAAAAAAGTATTACTTCCGGTTTATAGATTGAAACCAAAAATAGGAGGTGCACAACTAGATGCTATAACAGTCCTAAATACAAAATTTCAACTTTTTACGTCTAACCGTATTTGAGTTATGTGACATACATACGTACGTACGTACGTCCGTCCGTCCGTACATACGTACGTACAGACGTCACGACGAAACTAGTCATAATGGATTCAGAAAAGGTCAAAACGGATATTTCCGTAAAAATCTGAGAACCGAAATTTTTCGCGATTACAATACTTCCTTATTACTCCGTACAAGGGAGTAAAAATAGGTCCCCATTTGAAATAAGAAAATTGCACCCCGTAGTTTGAGAACCACTGGCCTAAAAATTTGTTTGTTTGGTTCATAAAAGTAGTCATATAAAATAGAAATTGTTTGCTAACTTCTCGAGATAGCAATGGTGCGCCACTTCAATAATATGACAGCTACTTTGACAGTACTTATTCCACGTATATCAAGATGCCTAGCATGATAACTCCATTGTCATATATTTCCCTATGTTCGCATTTCACCTCCACCAACCTGTATATATATATATATATATATATATATATATATATATATATATATATATATATATATATATATATATATATACAGGGTGTTCATTTTAAGTGGCGCACCATTGCTATCTCGAGAAGTATAAGAGCTACGAAGTTGGTTAAATTAGCAAACAATTTCTATTTTATATGACTACTTTAATGAAAGAAACAAATTTTTTTTTAGACCAGTGGTTCTCAAACTACGGGGTGCAACTTTCTTATTTCAAATGGGGACCTATTTTTTTTATTCGCTTATTCGATTCAGTATTTTTTTCTAAATTCAACGAGATATTAGTTTCATACCCTGACATAACAAAAACATGAGAAAAACGCTATTGAAAATGATGATAATTTAATTAAAAACTGATTGTTACAAAAGTGCTATGGAAGAAAACAATTGAATATTTGTTTCATATTAATTGTTATTTGTTAATGAAAAAGATTATTTGATTTTAATCAGGAGATCAGGACCGCTACTAAGTGTATGAGTTCAGGGTACTAAGCACTCAGTAGGGTGTAAGGTGGCGGTAACTACGGACACGTGTTTCGACCTTATTTGGTCTGATCAGTGTAGTATACTACAATATTTTTCACTAACAATTAATATAAATCAAAATATTCAATTTTTTGCTCCCATAACACTAACTAACAATCATATTTTAATTAAATTATCATAATTTTCAATAGCGTTTTTCTTATGTTTTTGTTATGCAAGGGTATAAAACTAATATCTCGTTGAATTCAGAAAAAAATACTGAATCGAATAAGCAAATAAAAAAAATAGGTCCCCATTTGAAATAAGAAAGTTGCACCCCGTAGTTTGAGAACCACTGGTCTAAAAAAATTTTTGTTTCGTTCATGAAAGTAGTCATATAAAATAGAAATTGGTTGCTAATTTAACCAACTTTGTAGCTCTTATAGTTCTCGAGTTAGCAATGGTGCGCCACTTAAAATGAACACCCTGTATATATATACCGGGTGTATATTGAAAAGTGAAACATAGGGGTACGTTCTTAAACGCAGTGAAATGGTAGAGTGAAGGTAGAGGAAGTGTAATGTCACGTGACATTACTCTTCCTTTCCATTCTGAACGTACAAACAAGTTAACAACATGGATTTGGATAGTACGAAAAAGTGCATAATATCGGTAGCTATTTGCTTATCAACACGTTGAGATATTTTCATGTTTTTTGGGCCATAAAATTTATCTAAAAATGCTTTGTAACATTTGAACCCGTTGAGATAGAATTTGGTTATTTTAATCGTTAATAAATCAAATATGTTGAAATACACGGATAAACATTCCTATTGCGCATGACGGGTAAATCTTAACGCACTGACCGAGTAGGGGGAGAAAAGTACACGCCGAGTGTACCCTAGCGCGTTCAGAAACTCACCGTTTTGTTACCCAGTAAATATCACACTGCAATTTAGAACGGCTAGAGTGTACCCTTACCTCGTTCTCCTACGTTTTAGAACGTATAGCCCAGTCAATTTATACACAAAACAGAGTTCGACCTTACAAAAGGTCATGTAATTCTAATTTTTTAATATGTTGTTAGGACCCATGTTAACAGTAAGAAACCAAATTTGCAGCTTCGAAATACCTGTGCGACCTGAGTAACACGTAAAAACCTGCAAAATTTTCGGAATTTTTCCACTTGTTGCCTAATAACTCGTAAACTATGTTTTCGATATATAGTCGATCGTATTATTTTTAATGTACATTAAATTTGTAACAATTTAAGCCCAACCGCAGCTCTGTACGTCTAATAGTTGCAGAGATATGGGACTTCTAATATTAGCAATTTTTTGAAAAAAATGAAAGTTGAGAAATTTTAGCTTTTTTCGATATTTTTGTGTTTAATTAACTGTAACTTATGAATGAATAAAAATATTGTCTTTCGGTTTCTTTCATTACATTTTACGAACATTTCTCTATAAAATACGTTATTTTAAAAACTTTTTAGGACGTTCATTAAGCCAAAATATCAAATTTTTTTTCGAGGAAAGTATTCAAATATTTTGTATTTATAAATTATATTGTGTTTAATGAGCTATAACTTCTGAACGGATAAAGTTATCGACTTCCGGTTTCTTGGATTCAATTCTACGAACATTTCTCCATAAGAAGAAGTATTTTAAAATATTTTTTCGGGTATTCATTAAGCCTAAATATCAAATGATTTTGCGAGAGAAAATTGAGAAATTTTTAAATTTGTAATATTTATTGTGTTCAATGAGCTATAACTTCTGAACGGCTAAAAATATTGACTTCCGGTTGTTTTCATTAAATTCTACGACCATTTCTCCATAAGATACATTATTCTAAAAAGATTTTAGGGTGTTCATTAAGCCAAAATATCAAATGTTTTTCCGAGAGAAAGTAAAGAGATTTCTAATTTTTTTATATATATTGTGTTTAATGAGCTATAACTTCTGAACGGATAAAGTTATCGACTTCCGGTTTCTTCTATTAAATTCTACGATCATTTCTCTATAAAATACATTATTTTAAAAACTTTTTAGGGTGTTCATTGCGCCAAAATATCAAATGTTTTTATAATAAATATGAAAAATTTAAATAATTCTCTCGAAAAAAATTGATATTTTGGTTTAATGAACGCCCTAAAAAGTTTTTAAAATAATGTATTTTATAGAGAAATGTTCGTAAAATTTAATGAAAGAAACCGCAAAACAATATTTTTATTCGTTCAGAAATTACAGTTAATTAAACACAAAAATTACGAAAAAAGCAAAAAAAATTCAACTTAAATTTTTTGGAAAAAATTGCTAATTTTTAAAGTGCCATATCTCGGAAACTATTAGAGGTATAGAGCTGCGGTTAGGCTTAAATTGTTGAAAATTTAATGTACTTTAAAAATGATAAGATCGACTATATATCGAAAACGCATAGTTTACGAGTTATTAGGCAACAACTGAAAAAATTCCGAAAATTTTGCAGGTTTTTACGTGTTACGCAGGTCGCACAGGTCTTTCGAAGCTGCAAATTTGGTTTCTTACTGTGAACATGGGTCCTAACAACATATTAAAAAATTATAATTACATGACCTTTTGCAAGGTCGAATGTATAAATTGACTGGGCTAGTACCCAGGCGTTTAACATGGTAAATCAGTTTTTCCGTTCGCATTGCTTCCCTAATTATTTTAGACAAAAATGTTTCAAATAAATGTTGTTGAGCATAAAATTCTACATCCGGATCAGTAAACATAATTTATTTTGGTTGCTTTATAACTGCAGAAATCAAATTTAAAAATACACGGAATAGCGAATTAATAGTAACAGACATGGAATTAAAAACAGGAGATGAACAAATGCGGAACGCTTTAAACGTCAATGTCAGAATAATGGATTGTCAAAATCATTTATACGTAGGTACTAATAATTTGACATTTCTTTAATTTATATTTCATATTTTTATTTTCGTATGTTAATTATCCCTATGTTTACTGATAAAAAAACGCTCTAATGCATTGCTGTCATCCTGTAACACTGTAACTATGGTAATGACATGCCCTATGTTTACTTATAAAAAAAAACTCTCTGTATATATATATATATATATATATATATATATATATATATATATATATATATATATATATATATATACAGGTTGGTGGAGGTGAAATGCGAACATAGGGAAATATATGACAATGGAGTGATCACGCTAGGCATCTTGATATACGTGGAATAAGTACTGTCATGTCAAAGTATAGCTGTCATATTATTGAAATTTTTATTTTCATTAAAATATTTTCTTTGCATAATAATGTATGTGTAGGAGCAGAACGTGAAAGTTTACATGCACTTTTAGATTTTATTATTATTTCTGTTATTGATTACTCTTTTTGCCACACAAATTCACATTACTTCGTTGTGACATTACTACAAAATATATCAAGATACCTGGCATGAAAGTTCGATTGTCATGTATGTTCCCTATGTTCGCATTTCAACTCAACCAACCTATATAATATATATATATATATATATATATATATATATATATATATATATATATATATATATATATATATATATATATATATATATATATATATATATATATAATTTTAAGGTAATCGTGACTGCAATTAGTTAAAGAAGCAACAGTAGTGGGTGTGACAGTCAGTAAATTGGCCAAAAAATTAAAGTAGACTCTTTAAAATTTGTCAAGCTTTCGATTTTATTTTAAATCTTCATCAGGACACTGTAACAATATTGATATTATAATACAAATTTTACACAATTTATAGTTTAACATCAGACTTACATAGTGTTGAGGTTAGTTTAAGACTAGCATCTTATGAATTAGAACAAATTGTCGTCACCGTTTTTAAAATACACAATAATGTGAAAAATAAAGCAATATTTTAAAATAGTTCAGATCAAACAGAATCATTTTGAGGTATTTTGACACAAAAATGGTAGAACAGTAACAGCGTGGTTAGATGTTTGATCACTGAAACATTGTTGTCAAGTAATGGCTACCAGTTTTTGCCGCGCTTTAACAAGAAAAACACTTATTCTTGAAATATAGACAAAAAGAAAACGAAGTTTCAGAAACTGTCACTAGGTGGACAAGGAACAGTTTAGAATAAAATTTTGAAATTAAAACCGCCAAAAAGCAACTTTAACCATCTACATCATTTTGAACGTTTTGAATTGATGTGTTATGTGTTATTTTTTATTTCGGCTAATTTTAATAAACAAATGTATATCTGGCTCAAACCATCAACGTCTGTTCTTTTATTCATGGTATTAATTTTGTTATTAATATGATACATCTCTAGGAAAGTACGTTTTGTGAAATTTTTTTCTACATCTAAAATACTGGCTAGTTCATAAGCAAAATTATGTTTGGTGCTGTGCTGATGTTCAGCTAAAGCACTACTATGTGGTTTTAAACGGCAATCACTTTTATGTGATAAAATTCTGGTTTTTAGATGGTTACACGTTTGACCTACATAACATAAATTGCAGTCATTACATGGTATACAATAAACTACGTTAGATTGTAATTGAACTGGTGTTGGGGTTTTTAATTTTGAGAATTTCTCTGGAGCTGATACTTGTATCGGTACTCTATTTTCCCACTGTTGTGGCCCTGGTTGTGCTTGTTGCTGCCATGTGGCTTGTGCTTGTGCTTGACCATTGTAACCTTGAATTTGCATGTTTATTATTAGGTTTTGAAGACCATTAATTTTGGTTTGCATCTCTTGAATTTGCTCTTCTTGTGACATTTTGCTTAGTCGTGTTTTGTCCCTCTTTCGTGACTAACCTGACACCATGTACGATTATTATTGTTGTTAATAATAATAATAGTTCTTCATTGCCCAACAGTTTACACCAATAACTGGACAATGTAACAAAAATCATTATATGAGTTATAAAAAAAAGAAAGAGTAAATAAACGAAATATAATAATACGAAAAAAAAGAATGAAAAACAAATTGAAAGTGCTTAACTTAGACAACTAGTTAGTATGTTAAGTGATACATGAAAAATATCGATATCTATTTATAAGTTATTAAAATTACTGCATATTATGGCAACTGGAGCTTTATTTAATATGTTCGTTCTGCCTATTTGGCAATAAAATGTTTTTGACGAGCGTGATGAAAGCCTCGAAATTAAAAAATTTAATTTGCTGAGAAGCTCTGGACAATCGATCATATTATGCAGTAACTTGTACAATTGCTCTTTGTTTCGATTTCAAATCTACTTAGCAACACATTATGATCGAAACCTTGGTTAGGATATACTTTATTTAATTTAAACCTTAAATATTTTACAAAACGTCTTTTAACAGCCTCTAAACTACATTTATATTTACCATATAAAGGTTACCAAATAATGGAACCATACTCTAATTTAGAACGTACGTATGTGAAATATAATAATATTATTGCACTTATATTGTTGAAATCTTTCGTACATCTAATTACAAAGCCAAGTGAACAGGCTGCTGATTTGATTAGACTCTCGATTTGAGGAACAAAAGTGAAACATTTGTCAAACAAGATTCCTAAATCTCTAACTGTAATTTCTCGTTTAAGATTTAAGTTGTTTAAATTATAATTAAATATTATTGTTCGAGACAATCGCCCTCTACAACTATCAACTGTACTTTTTGTGGCAGTTGGTAGCGCTGTGCCCTGTCTGCATAGCAGGACTGAATTTGCAAAGTTCAGCCAGTTCCGTTTTAGACATCACGCTGCGTAGTTCAGCACGCTGTTCCGTTTCGCTCCATGTGCTTGAACTGTGTTTTTGATCCAAAGCCTTTGAGCTTCATTTTCCGAGAATTTAAGTACATTATTATTATTGTATTGTTGCAGTATTATTATTTGAATTGTTACATCCGTATTATTTGTGTGTGTGTGTGTGTGAATAAAGTGTTGTACGTGTGCTAGTGAGATTTACAACCTCGCTCTCTGTTACCATCTTCCATACACGGAATCCCGGACATCCACTCCTATTATCTCTCACAATTATTGATAAGTTTTTACGAGAGAAAGACATGATTTGACACTTTTCAATATTAAGAAGAAGTCGATTTAGAGCACCAATTGCTAATAATTTTTTTAATCTTGTTGAAGTATAAGACAATCCGCGATGGTAGTAATGTTTTTGTATACTTTTAAGTACCTAATCAGCATAGATTAAGGTGTTAGATATTAATTTTGTACACTACCATTGTAGCATACAAAGTGTTCTCTATCTATTAAATAGAACTGTAACAATTTTATTAAATTATCATGTATTTCGAAATGCTTTAATTTGTGAAGAAGTATGTGGTGGTCTATACTATCAAAAGCTTTCTGCATGTCGGTGTAAATGCAATCAACTTGACTTCCAGAATCTAGATTTTCGGCAATATATTGTGAAAAAACTGCTAAGTTTGTAATTATGGAACGTCGCTTTGTGAATCCATGCTGACCCAAGGAAATAGATTTTGCAAGAGAGTCATATAAATACCTGTGCAAAATTATTTCAAAAAGTTTCGAGAAATTACATAAGAAATGAATAAGACAAATTTTGAATAATCATGATCACCACCGGGAATTGAACCCGAGACCTTTATCTTGCCGGGATAACGCTCTAACCACTGAGCTTTGCTGGTCCTGTTCAATTCTCGGTGGTAATAATGATTTTCAAGTGTCGATCACAGAGCAGATTCCAACAATGGAAATCCGTTTATGTGTCACGTCTGGATGATGTGGGATTAATGTTACTAACCACTACTTTTAAACATCATGTGACATGACATAATTGAGGTTTTGAATCTCAATTGTAAGTGAATACTCGTCCTATCGGATGTAAAGTGCAAACTTTAATGTAGAGATGAGCTGTGACCAATGTTAGAAATGAGCTCTTGTTTTTAGGTTTGACATATGTTGGTACGTTTTTGTCGCATAATCTATATAGTATTGAATAAAAAGATTCGCATGCTTGGTTTACACTGTTACATTCGTATAACTCCGACCAGTTGGTGTTTAATAGTTCATCATAAAGACTAACAAAATTAGCTCTACTGAAATTGTAAACTTTCTTACATTGAGCTGCGGGAAAATTGCACATATTAGAACCCATAGAGAAAGTAACAGTTAAGGATGGATGATGCGCATCACATTTTACCACATCAATATCGCTACGAACAATTGAACATTCTAGATTTGTGATTACCAGATCAAGTAACCTATTGTTATAGTCCGGGAGGCAGCGACATTATTAGTGTGATTATTCCTACAAAGCTGATTCTTTGTCATTTTGTGATCGTACGTAAATAGAATGGCAGTCTACCGCGCCGCTGTTGTTGCAAACATTAATAACAATAGAATGAAAAAGTAACAGAGTTCTCAGTCTTCAAAGTTAGACTGAGAACTCTGTTACTTTTTCATTCTATTTACCTAAACAGTCAAGAAATTACAATTTAAATATATTAATAACAATTTTTGAAACTTGTAAATAAATAATACGTAAATGTATTATACCTACAAAATTGAAACTTCTTACAGTGACCAAGGATACCTAAATATATAGGATAATGATAGTCTACCGCGTCGGAAGCGTTGCCATCTAAGGTCTACCACCCACGTAACGTGTTGAAAAATAAACTTTTTCGGACTTATTTCTACAAAGCTGAATTTTTTTTCTAAAATAGTTAGGTTTATAAAAGAACAAAAAAAGACAGTCTACCGAGAATCCAATCTTGTTAAAGCCTTGGTAGACGCGATGGAATGCGCGCGGCTACTGCGCCGATTCTCTATAAGTCGCTCTAAATAATTGTACATACCGGCATTAAATTAAAATCTACAAAGCTGGTCTTTCGTCTACAAGTAGTTTACGTTAATTATTATTAAATTATCGTCGTCTACTTTCGATAGAAGGTGGCTAAAGCTTCGATAGACGTTGCCCAAGTTGTAGTGCAGGAACTTGAATGAAATGTAATGCCAATGAGCAAATAAAATTTCTAATTTAAATGTTAATTTGATTTTTTTGTTTGAGTTTATACCGTGATTATTATTTTATTAAAGCAAAGTTTATAATGTATCAATTATATATATATATATATATATATATATATATATATATATATATATATATATATCCTTTTCCTCTTAAAGACGTTATTATTTATTGAAAATTGACCAAAAATATAGTTAAAAATCTGACATTGGTAACACTGACTCATATTGTTACTATAGGACCTGTAAACCTCTTTCTATAACATAATGATTTATAGATGTCAGTTCAGAATAGCTATATTTTTAAATCTGTAAGGAGATTACTTACAGGAAATATGTAAGTTACAGATCTATAAATTTACAGGTTTACAGGTAAATATTCAGAATCGCACTATTAGAGAACGTAAATGCGCAGAAACCAATATTCATTTGAGCGAGTTCACTTCAACTCGAAGATGAAGGGGTGATAGAAGTGGTTTTGGTATAGATAGGTTAGGATTTTGTTGTTTTTATTTTGATGAACTAAAACGGCGTGAAATATATGAAAGCATAATATGTGAATCGTAAATTAAGTGCGAAAAAATACTAATAAAATGGTTGCGTAGGTTTTCGATTTTTAAATATATGTCATGTAATAGAATACACCAGGAGGCTGATTCTAAATCAAATTCCAAGTTGTAATCTAAAACAAGTCTTGTAATTGCACACGTAAGCATCTGTTGAGTTTTTATTGAACTTCGACATGACGTCATCAAATTACAAGATCTTGCTTTTAATTCCAATACCTCCCGAGGTGTTGTTTTTACAATTGCACCTTGTTTTTCCTGTGTTATTTGACATTATAAAAAATAACGTAAAATTTGAAAGATGTTGAAACTATTTATTTAACGTGAGATTTAGTAAGTATGAAACGTAATAAATATAATTTTGTTAATAGAATAAGTTTAATAATAATAAAATATAGTATGAAGAATATTTTTTTATCTGAAATTATTGTAGTTCGGTTACCTTAATTTCGCTCATTTTATATAACAAAATAATTGAAATGAATTAAAAATAACGAAGAAAAACTAATGAACCAAATGAAGAAAAAGTATTAAAAGGAAACAGAATATTTTGGAAAATCAAATTCACGTATTTCACTACACTGCCACTCAAAGAAAGAATCATAGAATAAGTATAATAATAATAGCAAGTAAAATAATAATTATTCGATTAAGATTTATTTATTATTTTGTCCATAGAAAGAATTACGAATTCAATTTCAAATAAGCAACACCTATTCTTTCTCCCACCCCATTTCATTAGTACCAACATAACCTATAGTCAACTACCAATACAAGAACAAAAAATTCCTATTAATCACTACATGTTGGAATCCTTAGAATCGCACGCTTCACTCTTGTAATTACGTCATCAAAAAACAATAGCTGGGTCTTGTTTTCATTTAGAATCAGCCTCTAGATTGCAATTTATAAATACACTATTTTGTATTTTTACAGAACAACAAATTGACTTCAAAGCATTGAAGTCATTAACGCCTGAGTATGTAGCAAATTTAATTCCGATAATTGGAGTTAGGGTTAAATTCTTGGAAAAATTAAGTAATTTTATAACGTTTTATAACGTCGAATTCAAAACAAGTATGTTTTTATAATTTATTTCTAAAATATAGTTGCAATGATTTTAAAATTTTAATACCCTCCTACCCAACCCCTTTTTCCTACACCACGTAGAATTATAAATATAATTCTGAACACTGAATGTGTTTAATATTGTGGCGGTCGTTTCGACTCAGACCACGTACGCACCACTAGTTGAACAGCAGCTACAGTGGTCTAGCGGTCAGCGCTTCTGACTTCCACCGTACGGTCCCGGGTTCGATTCCCGGCCGCCGCAACTCTCGCGTCTAAGGCAGGTCATGGCTTACAGCATTACTGATGAGTCCAAGTAAGCATGCCCGGGACGAAACGCAACCATCTCAAGGCTCATTGGCGTGCCGACTCACAAATACCAAAATATTATCAAATATATAAATTCAATTCTCAACAAAATATTTATTTCTCATACGTATAATTATTTATTAGTGTCAACTATGAATTTATTTCTGTTAATTAAATATAAAATATTGTATCAAGTTTATGTTTACTTTTTGGAATTAAATCTAAAATTAAATCGTTCAAATAAACTGTCAATTTAACTGTCGTATATCAATTCTAGGATTTAATTGAAGGAATTAAGGTTACAATTCAACGAACTAAACCTTTTTCTCAGTGGATATTTCCGTAAAAATCTGAGAACCGAAATTTTTCGCGATTATAATAATTCCTTATTACTCCGTACAAGGAAGTAAAAATGATACATTAATAAACTTATTTGACGAGTATGAAGAATATAAACAGGATTTTCTTAATTGCAAACACGGAAAAACGAGTCAGTATTATATTATGATGTATGTTCAGTTTATAGATTATTTTCTGATGTTAAGTTTGAGTGTAAGAACAGGAGATTTCGATCTGTTTCTGTATGTTTTGCCTAAAATAGCAAATTTGTTCTTTATATTCAATCAGCAAAATTACTCAAGATACTTGGTAAAGTATCACGATAACTTGTTGAAAGTCAATGACACACATATCGAGGACTACTGGAATATTTGAAGAGGGTATTCGGTATTAAAAGGACTGATAATCCCTTTTCTAAGCAGCCTGTAGATATAACACTCGACCAGACAAACAATGCTGATGCAGCAAACAAATTGACAGGTAAGTAATTAATAAAAATAAATTTAAAAATTAATATTTTCACCTAATTATTGAAAAATTTACAGGAATTTCATACTGCACGAACTCAGCATCAGCTCGAACTCGTTGGTGTAAAGGCCACGGCATTCGTACAAAAATAATTAGTTCCGTTATGGAAGAAACTGGTTTAATAAAAAAATAAGATGTAACAGCAGATTTACAAAAAAGTAGGATAAAAAAGAGATCTTCACAGCTTCAGAAAGTGATACATATTATTAAAGAGAGTATAAATCCTTTTGACAGCACTTTGGAAAAAGATTTACTCTTTAATATATCAAATGGCCAAGCAGCAGATGATAATGTTGCTGATTTTTTGCTCAATGTTGAGAAAAAAGGAGAAGAATTGCGGACGACAGTTATTAATGAATGTGCCGAAGATGCAGATAGATTTGATCCAAGTTTGAAAATGAATAAATTAAATAATTTTGCATTGTTGCTGAGCAAAAAAAAGTTAAAGTTTCTGGAAAATTAGTTGAAGTACGTTCGCAGCGAGACTTATTTGGACAACTTCTAGCTGTTGCTCTTGATAAACAACTAGATATTCAGAAAGTTTTAACTTATCCATTGACGCCTATTCCATTTTCTCTGTCATCTCGATGAAAGTATTTGTAAAACTGAAAAAAGTGCTTTACTTAAATTATTAGAATATTAAATCGATAGCGATTCAACACCTAAAGCATCCAACGTAATAATTTATGATGGATTTTTCTTTTTACATTTAATGAAAGAAATACCATCTACGTATTATAACATTTCATTAAAATTACTGCAAATGTTTTTAAGAAACAGCGCACAATTCGTTATCATAGTTTTCGATACATATTTATCTCCTTCGATTAAAGATAACGAGCACACTCTGAGGGGAACCAGGAGAGGCCGTAAAATTGAAATTCGAGGTCCGTCGATGCGGCCTTCTGATTTTTCGGCCGAATTAAGAAACAAAACGTTTAAAGAGGACTTTGTTGAGTATCTCATAAATGCTTGGGAAAGCAAAGAAATTGTACCATATTTTGGAAATAAAATAGTATACATTAATTACAAACAATGTTATAAATACCAAGTCATTAATGATGAGGTTGTTAAAACCGTAGAACTCAGTCAATCATGCTCGGATCATGAGGAAGCCGATAGCAAAATAATTTATCATGTTTGCAAATTCGAAGAGCTGCAACCTCCCTAATGTTATGTTAAGATGCTCAGATACCGATATATTAGTCATAATGTTGGGTAATATGAAGTTTGTACAACAAGAAGTAGAAGTTTGGATGGAGGTAGGTGTTGGCAAATCGCAAAGAAGTATTAATGTAAGTAAATTGTACGAATTATTAGGAGCAAATGTGTGTGATCTCTTACCTGCTTTCCATGCACTAACTGGCTGCGACATTAATCCAGCTTTTTTCCGAAAAGGGAAAAAACATCCATTTACTTTGTTAAGAAACTCCGAAAAATACATGGATGCTTTGACAAATTTAAGCAAATATCCTGATTGTGATGATGCAGTATTCGAAACGGTGGAGGAATATGTATGCCATATGTACGGCTACAAAAAAATTAAGAAGGTTAATGAAATTAGATCAGCCATGTTTTTAAAAGCATATAAAAATACCAACAATGACATATTTCGTACAAAAGTCAAGAGTTTTGATGCATCTGCTTTGCCACCGTGTCAGTCGGAGCTCAGAGAACATATACTCCGAACAGCATATATTTCACAAATTTGGAGCAATGCTCACTTGAAAGTACCTACGACTTTATCCTCTCTCGATTGTGGCTGGAAAGTCGATGAAAACGAAAAATATTGTTTTAATTGGTTTAGTGGAGACCAATTGCCCCAGTTTATCGATGAAGTTACATTTGATCAACAGATCGATAAAGATTCAGGTACACACATTCGCAATTTAAATCAAATTATGTCTGCGTAGTATAATAGTATTAAATATTTATTATTTATTGCTATTTTCAGATACAGAACTGCTTGACGAATCTGCTGAAATAATTGCCAATGACAGTCGTGCTCGATATTTAAAAGAAAACGATGGCGTGTACTATGAGCAAGATGGGAGCGATGAGGAATCAAGTTCCAGTAGCGATGAAGAATGATAAAATAACATAACATATATTTTTTTATATAAGTGCCATATTGTCATAAATTACCATTTATTTTGTAGTTTGTTTATAAAGTATAAAAGTACATCAATTAAAACAAATTGAGTTCAATTATTCAATGTTATTAAAACATGTACGTTGAAAAGAAATTTATTTCGACCTATATTTTGTTAATATTATATATATATATATATATATATATATGACTCGTTGAAATTTTGTATTTAGGACTGTTATAGCATCTAGTTGTGCACCTCCTATTTTTGGTTTCAATCTATAAACCGGAAGTAGTACTTTTTTCAAATATTTCGATAAATATTTAATTTAAGACAAATTTTTTTATTTTAAATGAAAGATTATGTGATTATTACCTACAATCGGTATTTTATAAATATTTTTGTATCTGGTATCGTTTAAGAATAATTAAAGTATATATTTACAATTTAGTATTTTGGTATCTTGTAGTCCATGATCGATTAACATTTGTTACTACGTAAAATTTAAATGATTATGACATGACAGTGACAGTGGTAGTGGCAATAGTAAAATATCGTTTATATCTTCTTCTGCAGTTTAAATAAAATGACTAAAATATATTTATGAGTATAGTAGCAATAGTAGTAGTACTTACTTATATATTAATATATTTGTATAATATAATTCTACATTTTAGTTATTAAGAAAAGTATGAACAGTTTAATAGGCGTACAAGGAAGTCATGTGGTGTCCACGTCAGATTTTTTTAAATTTACGTAGGGCATATGATAGATAGAAAAATGTTAATACAAAAATTATAATATTATGGTTTGGATAAAATTAGCATTACGCTAAAGTAAATAATATATTGTCCAATGAAATCGCAGTAATTATAGGTTTACCACAAGGTACAGTATTAGGAGCTTTCCTCTTTGTTTTGTACATAAACGACATAAGCAAATTTGCAAAATATTGTAAGATCAAACTATTTGCTGATGATACGTTACTATATCTACCAGTAGAGTCTACTCAAGAGGGAATAATTAAAGTGCAACAGGATATAGATAGTGAAAATGAATGGTTAAATGTAAACAAATTGATATTAAATGTAAATAAAACCAAATATATGATTGTAAATCCGAAAGCTAACTATGAAACAACGTTAACAATATCGAATATTGTGTTGGAAAAAGTTTATAATACTAAATATTTAGGTATCTTAAAGCCTCATTCACATAAGCATTTAGTTGTAAGGTTTACATTTATGTTTACGTTTAAGAAAGTTTAAATTAATATATCTAAATACAAGTATTCACACTTCTCACTTTCAAGCACTGTGAATGCTCATATTTAGTTAGATGTATTCAAACTTTCTTAAACGTAAACATAAATCTAATCCTTAAAACTAAATACTTATGTGAATACATCTTTATAGATAACAAATTAAAATTCCATAAGCATGTAGATTATGTATGAAAGAAAATTGCAAAAAAAGTTCATTTCTTGACAAGAATTAGGAATAAATTAAATTATTTGCCGACAGTCAACATTTATAAAACTATTGTAGCTCCACATGTAGAATTTTGTGCAACTATTTTATTTCTTTGTAATAAAAATCAGATGCAAAGACTGCAACGACTACAGAACAGAGCAATGCGCTGTATACTAAGAGTAAATAAATACACAAGTATAAATGCTATGTTAGATTCACTTAATTTGTTAAATGTTAAGCATTTATTTAGTATTTATTTACAAGATTACTAATAACCTATTACCTAGATATTCAGACATGAAGAGATAAAATATAACTTAAGAAACACATACAATCTCAGCATAAAATATGTTTCAAAAACCTGCAGTCAAAATTCCTTATATTATAACGGATTTAGAATTTATAACTCATTAGATGAGAATATTAAGCGATCAAGTACAATTACATCATTTAAAAGAAAATGTATTACATATGTAAAAAATAATATATAGTTTGCTGTTAATGTATAAATTGATATTGTACATTATATGTTAAATAAATAAATATTATTATTATTATTAAATTGAATCTGCGATGAGTTTCGGTAAGAAGAATTTATAATTTATTGATTGCTGCAAAACCAGAATTTTTATTTTCAAGATTCAGAATCTTGGTAGAATTTTCAAAGAATCCTCGTGCGAACAGGGCTTAAGAATTCAGTAAATTATAGAACAGATACTGAGTAAATGTTATCAAAACATACTAGAGTTAAATAATAATTGTTAAATATTGTTCATAATTTGAATTGTCGCGCCATAGTACATGTTTGCCTTGAACTTACAGACGTATGACGTATGTTGGTGAATTGTTTAGTTTTTTTTAGTTCATTTTGCTATTATTACAGTTGTTGTCTAACTGTATGGAAGGGATGATCTTCGACTTCTTTGTTATTATATAATTGTATTAATCTCCTGGTAAGACTTTATTTATTAATTCTTTATTCTTTATGCAAAAATGATAATTGTATCAGCATTTTTGTACACCATTGTTTCTTTGTTTGTGTAGCACTGATGAAGGATAGATATAATCCGAAACGTGTGCATTTATTTAATATCAATCAAGACATTTAAATACTGGATACGATCCTCAACTGTAATTTTTGAAATGGTCTATTTGAATCTTCTGGTTTTTTGATGAAACAGTTTTGGGCCAGTGTTTCCATATGGAATTTCGTAAATTTTCTTAATTTTAACTGTACAAGTATTTATTTCCATTGAATAATTAATTCATATTTAATTTGATTCGATTCATAGTTAGTCGGATATCCATTATGCAATTTGTAATCCAATAGATCAAAAAATATACTTCGCGCGAAAACTACCTTAAATTGTTTTTGTTCCATGATCAGTAAATTGAGTAATATATGCAGGTATAGACGTTAGCGTACGACCGAATTTAATTCTATTTTTAAAAACTTATCATAAATTCCTGTTTAATCCAATATTAACATTGTTTAAGGTTAATACATTAATGCATACTATAGTTAATTATACACGACAAGTTTAAATTGACATGTATTTCGGTCACGCGATTGATATTTTATAAAATTCGTTCTAAGCACAATACTGACACAATTCATGTTCTATAGTTTTAACAATGGCATTGAAATGGTCATATTGCATCAGCAAAATATTTAATAATTATCGCAATAGTACATCACTTCATGGCTGGACTTATTTAGCTGACAAAAAAAGGACAACTATAGAAAGGTATCTAATAGTACTTAGTATATTTTTTAACGAGCACGTAATGTAGGCTTTAATTCAAGAGGATGAAAGTTTAACACGAGCTGAAGACGACTAAATAATAATCCGAGTGAATTATAGTCATTATGTACGAGTATAATACGACGTTTTATGTACGACTTTTTAAATAAAGCATTTCTCTACAAATTTATATTCATTAAAATATAAACCTAACTTCACATTTTGGTGTGATGACAGGTGAATAATGGACTCATAATACAATAGTGTTGAATTATGAATTCATAATACAATAGTGTTTTATGGAGAGGTGTATTATTCAATGGTCGTAGATAAAAATATATTATTTAGCAAGAGTTAATTTAAATGAAAATCCTGCTAAACATGAGAGTACATAATGCACCAACATGACGTGTTCACATTGTGAACCGCCAGGTACCCCTTAGTCAGAAATCAGAATATGAAGTTTCAAATGAATCGCGTAACTCTACATAGCCAGTCATTTTAAATTAGGTGCGGCCACTTTACACGTATGCTTATATAAACAGAAGACCTTATGTTAAAATTTTGCAGAATGTATGTGAGATGTATTGGATTATTAAAAGTTATAATCGCGCAAACGCGGCCTGTGACGTCACGCCGATTTGTTTTTAATTTGTTTGGTTCTGCCTAGTTTATGTTCAGTGTGTGTATCTCTAAGGTTCAAATAAATCTGGGTTAAAAGTCTGCCCGAGTTTTATATCAAGCATCAAGGTCCCTACACAAATCGACGTACACAAATAGGACTTAAATAGAGTGCATGTCGTCTAACATGTTTTTTCAATTTTAAAATTTCCTAAAAAACGCAAACACGGAATTGAATGAAAAAAATCCATCCATCCGTATTAACGAATAGCCCAGTCAAATTAGACATTAAAATCGCAAAGCGTGTAGTTCTGATTTTTTAATATGTTGTTAGGAACAGTTGGGGTAGTGTGAAAACAATTCACCGAACACAATTCACCGAAAAACAATTCACCGAACAAACAATTCACCGAAATACAATCCACCGAAAAACATTCACCGAAAGACAATTCACCGAATAACATATTCACCGAAATAAAATAATAATAATAATAATAATAATAATAATATCATTTATTTATTATAAAGCGTAGGTACGCTTCTTACAAATATTAACACACAACATGTTGGCATGCATGTATACATAGATAATGGTAGGTATACCAAAAGAAATAAATTTTAGTTTGTACCGACAATATTAAATAAAAATTATTATACATAATATAAAATTACCGAAATAATAATTAACTTTCCTTAGAACTGGAAGCAATATGCAGGCATTAGGAAAAGGATACTTAACGTAAATTCCCCATGTTTTGAATACTTACATACCTACATCGTTAAATGTGTGTAAAGTCAAATTTCAATAAAGTTCTTGCCGCAGGATTAATGTATGTAAGTATTGTAACATCTAAATTTTGTGAAGCTGCGCAGGTGTATAACCTACGCTACTTATAATATAATGAACTTCAGCGCCAATATATAAGTAGGATTTATTGAACTTTGACTTAAACCGCATTTAACGGAAAAGGTATTTTACGTAATGGATATGTCAAAGATTTGGAATTTACGTAATATTTTTAAGCTAGGGCATAAAAAATAAAGCTTTATGAAATGAAATGATACATGACAAAGGAATCAATTTTCTATTTTTAAACACGCCTGCATTTTGCTGTCAGTCCAAAGCCCGGATAAAGTGTGAAGAAAAGTAAATTATCATTTCGGTGAATATGTTATTCGGTGAATTGTCTTTCGGTGAATATGTTTTTCGGTGGATTGTATTTCGGTGAATTGCTATTTTGGTGAATTGTTTTTCGGTGAATTGTTTTCGGTGAACTTTCCTAGACCCGTGTGAATCCAGGTTTGCAGCTTCGAAAAAGCTGTGCTTCCTGCGTAATACGTAAAAACTTGCAAAATTTTTGGAATTTTTTCAGTTGTTGCCTGATAACTCGTAAACTATGCGTTTTCGATAAATAGTCGATTTTTTAATTTTTAAAGAACATTAAATTTGTAACAATTTAAGCTCAACCCCAGCTCTGTACGTCCAATAGTTTCCGAGATATGGTAATTCTAAAATTAGCAATTTATTCAAAAAAACAGAAGTTGAAATATTTTTGCTTTTTTAGTAATTTTTGTGTTTAATTAACTGTAATTTCTAAACAAATAAAAATATTGTCTTCCCGTTTCTTTCATTAAGTTTTAAGAACATTTCTCTATACAATAAATTATTTTAAAATCTTTTAGGGCGTTCATTAAGCCAAAATATCAATTTTTTTTCGAAAGAAGTATTCAAATATTTTGTATTTATTGTGTTTAATGAGCTGTAACTTCTGAACGGATAAAGTTAACGACTTCCGGTTCCTTGCATTAAATTATACGAACATTTCTCCATAAGATACAGTATTTTGAAATCTTTTTTGGGTATTTATTAAGCCAAAATATCAAATGATTTTTCGAGAGAAAATTGAGAAATTTTTAAATTTTTAATATTTATTGTGTTCAATGAGCTGTAACTTCTGAATGGATAAAAATATTGACTTCCGGTTGCTTTTATTAAATTCTACGACCATCTCTCCATAACATACATTATTATAAAAAAAATTTAGGGTGGTTCATTAAGCTAAAATATCAAATGTTTTGCCGAGAAAAGGTAAAGAGATTTTTAAATTTTTTATATTTATTGTGTTTAATGAGCCATAACTTCTGAACGCATAAAGTTATCGACTTCCGGTTACTTTGATTAAATTCTAAGACCATTTCTCTATAAAAAACATTATTGTAAAATGTTTTTAGTTTGTTCGTTGAGCCAAAATACCAAATGTTTTTATAATTAAAACGAAAAATTTGAATAGGTACTTCTCTCGAAAAAAAATTGATAATTTGGCTTAATGAACGCCCTAAAAAGTTTTTAAAATAATTTATTGTATAGAGAAATGTTCTTAAAACTTAATGAAAGAAACCGGAAGACAATATTTTCATTTGTTCAGAAATTACAGTTAATTAAACACAAAAATTACTAAAAAAGCAAAAATATTTCAACTTTTATTTTTTGGAAAAAATTGCTAATTTTAGAAGTGCTATATATCTCGGAAACTATTGGATAAACAGAGCTGCGGTTGGGCTTAAATTGTTGCAAATTTAATGTACTTTAAAAATGATATGTTCGACTATATATCGAAAACGCATAGTTAACGAGTTATTAGGCAACAACTGAAAAAATTCCGAAAATTTTGCAGGATTTTTCGTATTACGCAGGAAGCACAGCTTCTTCGAAGCTGCAAACTTGGATTCACACTACCCTAACTGATCCTAACAACATATTAAAAAGCAGAACTACATCACGCTTTGCGATTTTAGCCTTTTTTATGTACGATTTGACTGGCCTAGAACGACTTTATCTACATTTAAACTAGCACCCAATCAAATTAGTGCACCATGAAACCACACCCACCACACGCTTTGAAAGTTTGGTTACAAACGCGATTGGAAGCGATCAAGTGATATTTTAATATTTTTGAGGTTTATTGTCAGGCCTATGCTGTGAAATATTGTGATAAAATAGTTGAAGTTAAAATTTGTACTGCCTTCTGAAATGTTTCTATCCTTTGTTCGCGCAGTTATCGTAGTTAGGCTGCCCATGAAATCACAGAGCTCGTAGAGTTCGCGAAATCTAAGAAAGGACTTGCGCAGAGACAAATATTCGTTTGGACAAGTCCAACTCAAACTCAAAAAGGTAGGGGTGCTTCAAAGTGATTTATACATGCAAATACGAGGTTATAGCTAATATTTATAAGTTGGATGGTACATGTTGCGCGGTAGCGGCAATGTGTTCTTTCTTAGATTGCTATATGTGTTTATTCATGTGGAAACTAAAATAAGTACCTGACTGAATTGGAACTGTGTTTCCAGAGCCACAGGCGGTCACATAATGCACTTGGCTATATACTAATTTAGTTTCAACCTATTAAAATATTTCACCATGTTTTTCACAATCTAGGAAGCTATTCCCACTGGCACATTTATTATTTTGTAAATTACAACAATAATTGTGTAGGAGTAGAGTAAAAATTAAATAGTAAACTAACATTCACAACTAGAGGTAAATTCAGTTAAGTAGAACCCTGCGCGAAGTACGAATTCTCGTCTTAGAAAGAGAGGCATAAATGATAAACAAGAGGAAACTACTGTCTGTTCTACAGAACATCAGCTTCAATATGTTATTCTCATGTTGACGTTCGTAGTGTTTTGCTTCGTGTAACGCTGAGAATTTTGTAATTGATTGTAATTGTTATATTTTAGTTTTCTTTGAAAATTAAGTGAAGTGCAGCGTAGTATATAGGTACTCGCTAGCTCCACTTTTGTAAAACGGATAGTACAAGACAAGCTCCGCCTTCTCGTGCAGCTCAGGGTCCTAGATATCTGAATTTTACTATACCTACATAAATACGTGTGAAAAATTTTCTTTCATTTTATAGGTTATTCTGGTGGATAATTCAGATAGCAGCAACCTCAGCTGCAATTCACTTGTTTTATAATATATCCGAAAACTTCTGGACAACGCCAACAATTACTACTTTAGACCGAGCAAATTATCATATTAAGAATATCCCATTTCCCGCCATTGCAATTTGTGATATTAATAGAATTAGTAAGAAAAACGCCATTGCTTTTGCAAAAGATAGGTAAATATAAGCATGAGTAACATACACAGATAGACGTTCGTTTCGTCTCATGGTGTTTCGGGTTAAGTGCTTTCTGTGTTTTTTTGTCCCAAAAATCATTCCGGAGATTAGAATTACTTACTTGTGCGCACGGAGGGGAAGCAATACAACAACAAATATACAACCTTATACTAGAGATATGGAGAGCAGAGGAAATGCCAAGAGTGTGAAACAGGAAGAATAATTACAATACAAAAAAAAAGGAGAATAGCAATCATGCCAAAATTACAGAGGTATATCACTGTTGAACACAACTTACAAAATACTCTCGACATTAATACAAAGAAGAATAGTGGAAGCAACAAAGGACTAAATAGGGCAATATCAATGTGGATTTGTAAAAGGGAAATCGACCACGGACGCCATTCACACAATAAAACAGATAATGGAGAAAACAATAGAACACAAAATATACACTGAGATACTTTTTATTGATTTCAAGCAACCTTTGGATCAATAAGAAGAGGAAAACTAATGACAGCATTAGAAGAGCTAGAAATACCGAGAAAGCTAAGAAGAATGATAGATATGACGATGAGGAATACAAGGATAAGCATTATAACTCAAAAAGGGGAAACAGAAGAAATAACAATAAACAAAGGAGTAAGACAAGGTGACATTCTGTCAGCAACTTTATTTAACCTAGCATTGGAGTTCGTTATGAGAAAAAAAGCAAAAAGAACAATCAGAACAAGGGGAGGTCAAATAGTGGCATACGCGGACGACATTGCGATCATAGAAAAAAACAGGAATGTGATAAAAGAGATGCTAGAGAAAATAATAAAGGAAGGAAGGGAGATAGGTTTAGAAATAAATCAGAAGAAGACCAAAATAATGATAATAAATAAGTACAGACGAAATTCATTAAAATAAATGAAGAAAGCTACGAACAGGTGGATAAGTTTAAATATCTAGGAGTAATTCTGTCAAACAAAGGCAAGAGAGAGATGGAAATAAGAGAAAAAATATTAGCTACAAATAAAACATTCTATGCAAACAAAAAGTTATTAGGAAGCAAATAAATAACAAAGACGACAAAAATGAGAATATACAAGACCATAATAAGACCAATAACGTTATATGCTGCTGAAAGAATGACAATGACAAAGAAAGATGAAGAGAAACTGAGAATAGCTAAAGAAAGATAATAAGGAAAATACTAGGACCAGTAAAAGACGGAATACAGGATGAGGTCAATCCAAGAGATAGAAAAAGAACTACAAGCAGTAGATGTAGTAAAGAGAATAAAGCAGCAAAGAATAAAATTGCTAGGACACGTCTGGAGGGTTAGTGACCAGGACCCAATTAAAGAAATGGTTATGTGGTCCCCCAGCGGTAAAAGAAGAAGAAGAGGGCGACCAAGATCAACGTGGTTAAAAAAGGTAGAAGAAAGAAGGAAGCGGGTATTGCAAACTGGAGAAGAAAGACAGAAGACAGGAAACAATGGGAAAACATAGACAGGAATTCTTAATATAGAAATGGAGAATGATCCCCTCCAAAAAGAGGATTTAGAAAGCTTCGACTGAAGCGGTGCAACTCCACAAGGAGTGTTAAACCACATTATTATATTTAATGGTGCGCACAGCAGGGTACATTTTGATTTAAGTGTTAGATGGTCTTTTGTAATGGAACAACTAATTAATGATTTTTAAAAATATGTTTCATTTTTACGAGTACAGTTCACCCCGTTCAGTCGCTCCCCTCGTGGCAGTCCCATAAATTGGGGATGTTAGTGTCAGTTATAGTTTTAAAATCCTACAGCGAGTTTGTTGTTACAAGTATGATCTGGAATTAGATTTAGAAACCATTATTATTTTCTATACTTTGACTTCAAACTTAAATTAGCAAAGTATTTCTTACACTACATAAACTTTTAATGTACATAACACATTGATGGTTGATTTGTACTGGTCCGAAACTCTGATGACAATATAATTAGCGGCTTAGGCACCCTGCTGTGCGTATACAGGACTTCTATTTTGTAACTAGAGGGCGAGAAAGAATATGAATTCTATATGGCGGAATATGGAACACTGATAATTTTAACGATGCACATCAGGCATAATATTCCAGTGGAATACATATTCGTGTTGTCAGGAGTCAGGACCAGTCGAATAATTAGCATTTTTGTATACAATTTGTAAAGATAGACTGCATTGTAGTTGGGATTATCTTAAGCCCGTCTGACACGATACAAAGTTTTTAATATTAAATTTCATACAAAGTCCGTCTGACACGATCCATTATATTTCGTATCAAAATTTAATATTAAATTTTGTACATAACTTTGTATCGTGTCAGACGGGCTTTATTCATTAACGGATTAAATTCGTTCTCGCTTTAAGTAGTATTAATAATCTAATAGGTACGCATTATTAGGCACTTGGTCCAAAACACCACGAGACGAAAATGAACACCGTCCATACGGTATGATTAATTTAACTGGAAGCTACGCCTAGTACCAAAAGAGGCATTTTCGATACACTTAGAAAATGTCAAATTACAAATATCAGAAGAAGCGTGTGATATAACTGTTCAGTCAAAATAGACATAGCACTTCGAAAAAAATACCAGAAAACTGGATTTTTGTGTGGACAAGATATTGGTGTTCTAAACAACGATTCGAGTACCGCTTAAAATTTTACTCGATTTCAAAGGTCACAAAAATGGGTTTTCAGAAATAACTCGTTAATGGCAAGTTTTGCGATTAATATTGTTTATACCAATACTATTGTAGCTTAGTAAATTTCAGTTTACGGGAAAATGTTATATTTTGGTAATACAAAGCTAATTAAATCATGCCATAACATTGTTTCCTGGCACTAATTTATTGGATTCCTTGAACATTTCTCTGTAAGATTCGTTATTTTAAAAACGTCTATAGGCCTTGGTTGAACTGAAAGTTTTTGAGCGAGAAAAAGTAGTGAAATTAATTTATTTTTTATGTTAAAATTGTGGCTAAGCCAGGGCCTGCTTCATTAAACTGTAATCTCTCAACGGATTAAGATATTGACTTTCGGTTCTTAAACATTTTTCTATGAAATGCATTATTTTAAATGTTTTAAGCGGAGAGAAAATAGTGATATTTTAGTAATTTTTTGTTGACAGAACTTAATTGAAGTCAAAACTCTGTGTATAAATGCAGTTTAATAATTTAACTGATTTCTTTATGTGCTTTTATCCAGTGGATCACTGTTCCTTTGTTGCAATAATACTATTAAAAAAGTTTTTAATAATTCTTCCAATTTAGTCAATCACACTGTATAGTGCTTTTATGTTTTCAATGTTTTTAACAATTTTCTTTTTAGGGCAACAGTATATAACATAACATTGGAAAAAATGCTTACCTACACCAAATATCTTGGTCGATTATATGATTATGATGATGAAAACATTGATCTACTGAATGAATTTAACAAAATATTAGATGGCAGTAAAAATAACTTGCAGTTTGATTATATGAGATTTATTAACGCTATGTTGAATGTAATTTTAATGTATTTTTAACCATTTTTACCTGTACGTTAGGCACTATTCCATATTTAAATTATGCTCATTTTTAATATTAAAATTCGTAATAATGATAAATTTTAGTCTCCTGTTCGGCTAGCTCTGTGTGATGAAGCCAACTTTGAAAATATATTTTTGTTTTCCTTTTTTCGTTTCATTTCTAAAATATGAATTGTATGCAAGTTTAATTGATATATGCGAAAAGTCCCTAAATTCACTTTTACGATTTCAAATGGATGACGTCAAAAAATTTCATCCAAATATAAAATATAACGGGGTGTTTTTATAGCACTTTACAAAACTTAATGGGTTTATAACATGGTAAACTGATTTTAGAAAAAATGTGTTTTTTTTTCAAAATTTGCAAAAAAAGTGTAGTAATTAGTAAAAGTGCCACTGGTTTGAATGTAGGTACGTACATTTAACAGTGTTTTCATTTTGTTATTCATAAAATAAAATATAATACCTACAAATAGTCACAATAATTGTACTATCAAACCAGTGATGCAAAAAATGTTCACGTCATAGACACTGGCCTTACTTTTGTGAATTTTTAAAAAATTATTTTTGTTCTACGAATTGTAAGATATTTAAAGAATGTATTATGAATAAGTTATGTTTATGTAAGATTTTGTTGTTAGAACTACTATATTAACTGGGATTGTAATGTTGAGCAGCCAGTATTTGATGTTATCTGCGATCAGATGCGTGAGTTTCTTACAAATTATATCAGTACCTATATCAAATTATATAACTCATTAATTTTCGTGCGAAGTATAGAAACAGCCAGGTCTATTAGTTAATAAAGTAATTTTATTATTTTTACAGATTACACCACCATTATCTAACAATTTATTAAAATGTATTTGGAAAAGTCGGATTGTTAATTGTAGCCACATATTTAATTTTAGAAGGACTATGGACGGATTTTGTGGTACATTTAATTACGAGAAATCACTGGATAATGTTTTTATAAAAACTGTGTAATATACATTTATAGATTTTTTTAAAATGATACCTGGTTCAATACAAGTGTAACAAACTTTGAAAATTTTAAAATAAACTTACTTGATATGTAATCGTTTTATCAACTGATATTACTTTTTAATATGCAACATTTATTGATAATTATTATAAATATAATATGTTAGTTACTTACTTTATAATACGTTAGATACTTACAATTCATTAGTTACGGACTGAATACGCTAGATACAACCATGATAACATCAAAACCTTCCATAATATGCAATTTTCAGATAAAATTGTTGATTTGTTTTAACATCTGTGAATATAACGCGAATATATGCGATTTAAGCTCTCTTGTATGTTCAAAGAGATTCGGTTTTACCTCGTCGCTTAGCAATATCCTCGATAATATTAATAGGTATAATTATGATGTTTTACAAAAGTTAGTTACACTTGTCTTCAACTTTATCTTATTTTAAAATTACAAAAAGAAATTATATATTTAGATCGGATCCCAATGTACCACAATATAATACAAGATTTTTGGATGCTCCTGGACCAGACATGGGTCTTACTTTAGTAGTAAAATCAGATGTAGAAGATTACTTATACCCATTAGTACAAATGGAGGGACTGAAGGTATAGAAGAAGTATAAGGCTGCGTGAAGTTAGCGAACAAAATATGCATTTATAAAAAAATAATAATAGTTTTGTAACCAGTAAGTAAAATACAATTAAGTGTATTGTTTGAATTTTAAAATGTTGTTGTAGATATTGACTTGATATTTGATTTTTTCCAAAAAATCATGTTTTATACACCTTAATCAAAACAAAAGTAACGTATAATAACTTTCTAGAAAATAATTAGCACTTATTTTGAGAATCAGGCAGCATGTTTTTGTAATCGTGAATTTAGCGGGTAATCTTTTCTCTGTAAATACATCTAAATCAATGATAAGTTATTACTTGTAATATGGTTACAAAACAATACAAACCATATACAAAAGATTTGTTAAAAAAAATTATAACTTTCGGTATTATGCTTTCAAAGCGTGATGTTAGCGGTATAATTTCATTCTGTAATTACGGCTAAATAAATGATATAATTAGTTACTTTTAATATGCTTACAATTTACAAAACAATACAAACAATATACTAACGATTTGCTAGAAAAAAATTATAACTTTCGGTATTATGCTTTCAAAGCGTGATGTTAGCGGAATAATTTCATTCTGTAATTAAGACTAAATCAATGATAATTAGTTACTTTTAATATGCTTACAAAACAATACAAACAATATACTAACGAGTTGCTAGAAAAAAATTATAACTTTCGGTAATATGCTTTCAAAGCGTGATGTTAGCGGTAGAATTTCATTCTGTAATGTCTTGTAAACATCGAAGTGCGTAGGTTGTTAATTTTTTGTCTCTTATTAATTAGTAAATAAAGTGTGGAATAAGTTTATATTTAAATCAATTTTCATAATCAAATTGAAGTTAAAAGTTTGTGAATTATAGTGGTGATTTTATATTTCGGTACACTACAGTGTACAGCAGTTTATTCACAAAAACTAAGTCACTCTTATCATTTTACACGTGCGTTCTGCAAAATTTATCATTTTTGCTAATTGGTGTGTTGCAACTTGTATTGGTGATTCACGATGCCCGCTTGCGATAAGTGTAAGCGCAATGTAAACAACAAGTATCCCGGGATTCGCTGTTTGAAATGTGCGCGCGACTATCACTCGGCTTGCGTAGATGTCACCACAGCCCAGACTCAGCTGTTTGAAGCGAATGTTTTCGCATGGATTTGTCCGCTCTGCAGAACCCGATCGGATCTAAAGACGTCATCTAGTAATGACGTCACCGATGCTATACCGTCATCAATTAGTGATTTACACCGCCAATTAACATCAATGAGGACTGATCTACTTGCAGCTATTGATAACAAATTTGATATGCTGATGAAATCTGTAAATTTTTGCTGCGATAAAATATCTGATTTTGAGGCAAATATTACTCAAATTAACGTAAAAATAAAAGAATTTGATACAATAAAACGAGAAAACCTTGAACTGAAGTCGACAGTGGTTGGTTTACAGAATAGATTAGATGATTTAGAGCAGTATTCCCGAGTTAATAATCTTCTAATTCATAACATACCAGAACAAGCGAACGAGAATGTCAATGAAATCATATCGAATATTGCAAAAACTATTAATTTTGATTTAAAATCGTCTGACCTTGATGCTGCACACCGTGTTCCGCAACTTAATCAAAATAGCTCAAGTCAGTCAAAAAAATATAAAAATATAGTTGTAAAATTTGTGTCACGTAATGTAAAGGAAAAGTTTATGAGTGCAGTTAAAGCATCCAATCTTAGTACTAAAGCCCTAGGATATGATGATAAAGAAACTAAAATCTTTGCAAATGATCATCTCACTCAGAAAAATAGAATTCTCTTTAACATGGCACGAGATGAATTGAGAGATATGAAAAACTTTAAGTATGTCTGGACGAAGAATTCTAAAATTCTTGTGCGTAAGAGTGATACTTCTAAAATCTTCGTAATTCACTCTGAACAGGATATTCAGAAACTAAATTAATAAAGAAACTTAATTATTAAAGAATATTTGCGCTTTCTTCCATGGCTTTAAGTGTATATTATCAGAACGTTAGAGGTCTAAGAACTAAAACACATGATATTAAAGTTAATTCCTCGTCGTGTGATTTCGATGTCATATGTCTAACTGAAACGTTTTTGAATTCTTCTGTGTTTGACTATGAAGTTATGTCGGATAATTACTCCGTTGTGAGACGTGATCGTGATACTTCTTCTTCAGTGAAGTGTGATGGTGGTGGTGTTCTCATAGGCGTCAATAACAATTTCAATTATATTCATAAACAAGAGTGGTCTACTAGTGCTGAGGATATTTGGATAACTCTGTCTATAACAACTAACTCTCATATTATTTCTAAATTACATATATGTTGCGTTTACATTCCACCCAATCTCACAGAAGCTTTAAATGTCTTTTTAAATAATTTAGCCAATATTGTTGATTCAGCCCCTAACGATAAGTTTTTAATATGTGGTGATTTTAACCTTCCTTATTTACAATGGAATCAAGTTGACAATTATTATACTGCAAGTAATATTTATAATACTATGTCTTCAGATTTTTTGGATACAATACATTATTGTAACCTTCAACAATTCAATAGTATTCTCAATCACAATAACAGATGTTTAGATTTGATTTTGTCTAATGTTGGTTCTGTCAATGTTACTAATTGTAATTGTTCACTTATTAAAATAGATCAGCACCATCCATCCCTGCTATTGCATGTTCCATGTGACATTCAGACACATTTAAATTCTAACTCTAGAGATATATATCTGTTTAAAAAAGCTGATTATGTTGCCATCAATAATAAATTGGGCACTATTGATTGGAATCTTGAATTAATTAATTTAAATACGGAAGATGCCTTGAAGAAATTTTATGACATTTTATATGACACAGTTAATGCTTTTGTGCCAAAAAAGAAGCTGAGTAGAAGAACATATCCACAATGGTACTCTCCGGATTTAATTAAATTAATTAAAGAAAAACATAAAATGCATATTAAATATAAAAGATTTAAAAACGCTGCTGACTATTTGGTATTTTCTACTCTAAGGAAAAAAGTTAAAACAACAACTGAAAAATGTTACTTAAAGTACTTAAATGACGTAGAGGAGGAAATTCCAAATAATATTAAGAGATTTTGGACATATGTTTCATCAGTCAAGAAAGCTACGATACCAGCCAGTATGTCGTTTGATAATAATATTTCCAGTGATGGCACAGAGATATGCAACATGTTTGCAAATTACTTCCAGACTGCGTTTTTGAATAATAGTGCTTCAAATTCTCAAATACAACAAAATAATGTACTATCTTATAGTAATATCAATTTCGGTTGTTTAAGTGTCACTCAAGATGAAGTCCTGGAAGTGATGAGCAATTTGGATACGAATAAGGGTGCAGGTTCAGATGGAATTCCCAGTATTTTTGTCAAGAATTGTGCATCATCTCTGTGTTCGCCACTGGAAATTATTTTTAATAAATCACTCTCTGAAGGTCACTGTCCTGATTTATGGAAAGAAGCTATTGTTGTGCCAGTATTTAAAAATGGTAACAGAAATCTAATTGATAATTATCGGCCAATTTCTAAGTTATGTGTTGTTGAAAAAATATTTGAACGTATTATATACAAATACTTGTTCTCTTCTGTTAAAAATCTAATAAATATTGAACAACACGGCTTCTTTTCCGGGAGATCTGTTGAAACAAATTTGGTTTATTACACTGACTTTATTCTTAAGTCAATGGACAATGCAACCCAAGTAGATGCAGTGTACACTGACTTTAGTAAGGCATTTGACAGGATCGACCATAATATATTATTAACCAAATTAGCAAAGCTAGGTATTCATGGTAACTTACTTAGATGGTTTACGTCATATCTTAGTAATAGGTCACAGTGTGTTACTGTGAATGGCTTCACTTCCAGTTATTTTCCTGTTACATCCGGTGTGCCACAGGGGTCTCACTTAGGGCCACTTTTATTCATCATTTTTATAAATGACATTTTTAGCTGTTTTCATAACTCTAAGTTTAGTATGTATGCGGATGATGTAAAAATTTATGCACCTGTAAAGACTGTTTCTGATTGTATGGCTCTTCAAGCAGATCTTGATAGATTGTCAACATATTTATATGACAACAATTTATCTTTAAATCACAGTAAATGTTCCGCAATAACTTTTACACGGAATAGAAATAAAGTTAACTTTAACTATAATATTTCTGGGTACAACATCAAACAAGTTAATACTGTTAAAGATCTAGGAGTACTATTGGACTGCAAGTTAATTTTAGATTTACATATTGACTCTATTGTCAAGAAAGCTTACAGAATGTTAGGTTTTATACGAAGAATTGGTGAACGTTTCAAAAATCCAAAAACATTTATTTCGCTTTTTTGTACCTTAGTGCGTTCTCACTTAGAATATGCTGCAGTGTGTTGGTCTCCCTACTATGATATTTACATTAATAGAATAGAAAGAATTCAACGTAAATTTATATATGTTATGAGTTGGAAATTTCCTAATTATATCCATACTCCGATGCCTCTATATAAGAGGAGAGTGTTTTTGGATATGTCTTTTCTTTACAAAATTGTAAACAATCTTATTGACAGTCCTGATTTATTGAGTAAATTATCATATAGGGTGCCATCATATGAAACCAGAGCTACTGAACTATTTTCACTGACAACTTTTAAAACAAATGCTGCCATAAATTCTCCAATTCATCGCATACAATCTGCCTATAATAGGCTGCTAACTTTCTCTAATTGTCCTGACATTTTGTCTTGCAGTATTGTCATGTTTAAATCCTTTGTAAAAAAACTGTTACACGAAAACACCTACTGTTAACAACATTAATTTGATTTGTAGTTTAGTTAATTTTATCTTATGCTCTTTAATATAATGTTAATTGATTGTAGTTTATCTTATTTATCTTATACTCTACAGAATAATTGAACTGATTTGTAGTTTAGTTGATTATTTGTCTTATGCTCTCTATGCACTTTTATTGTTATGTTTTTTTTTTCTTATGTTCATTTTGATGTTTAACACTATTAATTGTTAATATTTTGTACAGTGCTGTACTATTATTGGGACTTGTCCTGTTGTACAGCCGTTCTTGTAAAATAAAATAAATAAAAAAATAAAATTACGGCTAAATAAATGATTATTAGTTACTTTTAATATGCTTACAAAACAATACAAACAATATACTAACGATTTGCTAGAAAAAAATTATAACTTTCGGTAAAATGCTTTCTAAGTGTGAATTTGGCGGCCAATATAAAAAATCTGACGTGGACACCACATGACTTCCTTGTACGCCTTGTTTGTTCATACTTTACGTAATAACTAAAATGTAGAATAATATAAAAAATTCTTTTAACTTATTATACTAGTATACTCACAAATATATTTTAGTCATTTTATTTAAACTGCAGAAGAAGATATAAAGCATATTTTACTATTGTCACTGTCATGTCATAATCATTTAAATTTTAATCGATCATGGACTACAAGATACCGAAATACTAAATTATAAATATATACTTTAATTATTCTTAAATGATACCAGATACAAAAATATTTATAAAATACCGATTATAGGTAATAATCACATAATCTTTCATTTAAAATAAAAAAATTTGTCTTAAATTAAATATTTATCGAAATATTTGAAAAAAGTACTACTTCCGGTTTGTAGATTGAAACCAAAAATAGGAGGTGCACAACTAGATGCTATAACAGTCCTAAATACAAAATTTCAACTTTCTACGTCTAACCGAATTTGAGTTATGCGACATACATACGTACGTACGTACGTCCGTCCGTCCGTACATACGTACGTACAGACGTCACGACGAAACTAGTCATAATGGATTCAGAAAAGGTCAAAACGGATATTTCCATCAAAATCTGAAAACCGAAATTTTTCGTGATTACAATACTTCCTTATTACTTCGTACAAGGAAGTAAAAATGAATATTTTGCAGAAACTAAAATAATGCAAATTGTTTCATACGGGTTACAAAACTATACTAACACAATACTAAAATGTTTCAGTATTATTTTTTTATAAATGCATATTATGTTCGCTAACTTCACGCACCTGAAGTATAACGTATTTACAACATAGTGATTAGTGAATTTTAGAAATAAAATAACATACCAGTATTTTTGCTGTGTATGTAGGTATGAACTGGTATTTGGAATTTAAAATGTTCAAACTATTATAGGGTGATTTAAGTTAGGCTTCCTGATGGATGTATTAAACGAAAACCGCAAATATAAAAATTTGATGTGGCCAGCACACAATCTGCCGCCGTATCTAGAAAATTGAATTATTAGCAAATAATATGTACAGTTAGGTACTACAATATTTTATTACTTATACACGTATGTCGTTCAATGTCACCTGTCAATATTTTTTTACACAGAAACAAATATCAGACGATCATGGATTGCAAGATCTAAGCGTTTTATCTGGTAAATTTAATTTTGAAATATTAGGACAATTCTTTAATGCGACCAGTATATAGCACATAATTGTTTCAATTCATTCAAATTTACCGAAATTTGAAAAAGAACTTTTCACTCTTCAAAGAATACCACTTTCGGTTAATATATTTGTACCAAAATCTAATCAGCTCTTTCAATTTGTATACAAATGTAAAATACCAAATATCAAAATTTTTGAATAATTCGTATTTGAGTTATCCGAGCTACATAAATCCACAGACATGTCACAAGTCACATCCATATACATACACACCCACATACATGCAGACATCATAGCAAAAATATCTAAAATGAGATGTAAGGACCCTAATTTGTGCTCATCTACTAAAATCTCACTACCCGATTTTTAGCATGATTTCGTTTACGGGTATGGCGGAAGGTAAAAAGTGCAATTTTTTATTTGATGTTTAACTACAATTCAATACAATTTCTTAGGAAAGATTTTTTGTTTAAATGACCGCCCCGGCTCCTGTGGCATGTCGTAATGCGATTATCATATTTTTCAATTATTTTGCAGCACAATAGAGTCTCTATGTCGTCTATTTTGCGTCGGATTTCCTGTTTCAGCTCAGCTATTGTATTCGGTTTCCTCGTGTAGATTCAACTCTTTAAATAAAAGAGAAAGATGATTTATTCCCACGGTCTTTGCGCCCAACGGACGATTTGCAGTGTCGATTATGCGCATGCTTTAAAATCAGAGTGAAGTTGAAGTTAGTGAGTAATCAATCACATCTAACTTCATAGTAGTTAATGTTGTTAGCTGTCATTTATTGTCTTGGAGTTTCATTATGTAAAAAGAGGTAATTTAACTTACACCTTTTTAGAATTCATATTTATAAACATATAACACAATCACAGTTTTTAAAATAACTTCTACTAACTCTGTTAACATCAGCTGACAGACTGACAGCTATGAATTAGCTGAAAGACGAAACATAATTTTTACTTCAATTTTTTTTTTTCGATAATAGTCCATTGATGTTTTGTGAGATGATACGGTCTTCAAATTTTTTCGCAGTACCGTTATTGTTTCTGCTACTTTGTGACTAGTAGGGCTGGGAAAAATATCGATATATCGATAAATATCGATATTATTTTTAAATATCGGATATCGATATTGAAAATAATTTTTATCGATATATCGACTTATCGATATTTATCGATATTAATCGATATTTATCGATATTAATCGATATTTATCGATATAAATCGATATTTTATCGATATTTATCGATATAAATCGATATTTTATCGATAATTATCGATATTTATCGATATAAATCGATATTTTATCGATATAAATCGATATTTTATCGATATAAATCGATATTTATCGATAAATATCGATATTTTTCGATAATATCGATTTTTCGATATATCGAAAATTATCGATATTATTTCGATATCGAATATCGATATTAAAATTTGAATATCGCGCAGCCCTCTGACTAGTGGCACATTCTTATTGAAACCAGAAATCCTTGATGTCCATATCTTCCAATTGGTCCCACAAATTGTTCGCTCAGAACGTCGATTTTGTATACCAAAATATTCACGTAGAGCACGTTGGTATGCGCTTCTCCATTTTCATAATAAGCTGTGATAATTTTAACGCGATTTACATTGTTCAGTGCTCCATGATTAATTTTGTACAAGATTCTAGTCTACAAGAGTCACTTTAACACTGACAAATACCATAGCGTTTGAGAAATGTTCGCTACTACCATGAGAAAGCAAATCTTGAATCACCTGATATTCTCTAACAAGTGTGAAATGAAGCATATTCAACTAGAGTAAAAAGTTTATGAGACGAGCCGTAAATTAAATTTGAACGTATTATAACTTAAATAATACCTAATGAAACCAACAAAAAACATTGAATGACGTTAAATTACTCACCACATTTCATTCCATCATTAGTGATAGAATGAAACCATTCCATCACTAGTGTTAGCAGATAGAATTAAACCATTCCTTAACAAGTGATAGAATGTAACCATTCCATTGCATAATTAATAATTATGTAAGAATCATAACATGCCATAACCCATATCAGCCCAGTCGTATAGAAAATCAAGCTTAGTTTCAAAATTTGCCTTGTTCTTTCCTCATTGTCTTAATTTAGGTCCATAAAGTTGGCACCCCCACTTTGCGAAAATTAAAAAAAAATTACGTCATAATTTAGGACTAATTTAGGACTAATTTGTAAAAAAATTAGAATTTGTACCCTCACCGGTTAGCCGGAACACCTTGTCCTGATAAAGGTGGCACCCCCACTTTGCGCAAATTAAAAAAATTATATTCGACTGACAACAACTAATTTAGGACTAATTTGTACCAATTATAATTTTTTTATAAATCATTTTGTTTATTGCAAAAATTAATTTTTTAAATTAACATATGAATAGACTTGGAAATCTTCATATTTGAATTTAGGACTAATTTGTACCCAAGTCCGATTTGCAAAAAAACAATTTTTTATTTGCAAATTGATATTTTTTGCAAATCAGTCACTTTATCACATGGACATCACTTAAGTCAAACGGAACATATCAATAGACTTGGGAATCATCATATTACTTTGCGCAAATTTAAAAAAAAATTACGTCATAATTTGGGACTAATTAAGGACTAATTTGTACCCAAGAAATTAGAATTTGTACTCCCACCGGTTAGCGGGAATACCTCACACTAGTAAAGAAAACACCCCCACTGTTAACAATTACTTTGAATCATGGTCGACTGACAACAATTAAATAAGGACTAATTTATACCAACTATCATTTTTTATTTGAATTTTGAACTAATTTGTACCCAAGTCCGGTTTGCAAAAAAACTCAATTTCTTGTTCGCAAATTGATATTTTTTGCAAATCAGTCACTTTATCACATGGGCATTATTTATCTCAAACGGAACATATGAATAGACTTGGGAATCTTCATATTACTTTGGCGCAAATTTAAAAAAAAGTCATCATTTGGGACTAATTAAGGAGTAATTTGTACCCAAGAAATTAGAATTTGTACCCCCACCGGTAAGCGGGAATACCTCACACTAGTAAAGAAAACACCCCCACTGTCACCAATCACTTTGAATCATGGTCGACTGACAACAACTAATTAAAGACTAATTTGTACTAATTATCATTTTTTGTAAATAATTTTGTTTATTGCAAAAAATAATTTTCTTAATTAACATATGAATAGACTTGGAAATCTTCATATTTGAATTTAGGACTAATTTGTACACAAGTCCGATTTGCAAAAAAACTCAATTTCTTATTTGCAAATTGATATGTGCTAAAGTGACTGATTCACAAAAAATATCAATTTGCAAATAAGAAATTGACTTTTTTTGCAAATCGGACTTGGGTACAAATTAGTCCTAAATTCAAATACTTGTATAAAGATGTCCAAGTCTATTCATTCAAAATTATTTTTTGCAATAAACAAAATTATTTATAATAAATGATAATTGGTACAAATTAGTCTTTAATTAGTTGTTGTCAGTCGACCATGATTCAAAGTGATTGGTGACAGTGGGGGTGTTTTCTTTACTAGTGTGAGGTATTCCCGCTAACCGGTGGGGGTACAAATTCTAATTTCTTGGGTACAAATTAGTCCTTATAGTCCCAAATTATGACGTAATTTTTTATTTAATTTGCGCAAAGTAATATGAAGATTCCCAAGTCTATTGATATGTTCCGTTTGACTGAAGTGATGTCCATGTGATAAAGTGACTGATTTGCAAAAAATATTAATTTTCAAATAAAAAATTGTTGTTTTTTTGCAAAACGGACTTGGGTACAAATTAGTCCTAAATTCAAATATGATGATTTCCAAGTCTATTCATATGTTAATTTAAAAAATTAATTTTTGCAATAAACAAAATGATTTATAAAAAAATTATAATTGGTACAAATTAGTCCTAAATTAGTTGTTGTCAGTCGAATATAATTTTTTTATTTTGCGCAAAGTGGGGGTGCCAACTTTATCAGGTCAAGGTATTCCGGCTAACTGGTGGGGGTACAAATTCTAATTTTTTGGGTACAAATTAGTCCTAAATTATGACGTAATTTTTTTTTAATTTTCGCAAAGTGGGGGTGCCAACTTTATGGACCTTCTTAATTTATAAATAAATATGAATTAATCACATAATTATTTCCTTAGATACTTGTTTATAATAATCATGACTACCCAGATGTAACCAGTGGTGCTCTAACAGAAAGTTTAATACCGTTGGGTTATGAAGTTTTTCTTCAACTTGATCCTGTTACTGTACAATCAGTTGAAATTTTACGCAATTATACCGTGAGTCAAGTAAGTACCTCGCCCTGTACTGTAAGTTAGAAGTGCTATATTAGTATTTTACTACGGATAAGCACATTTTAACTGTTAGAATGTGGTTTATTGTAATATGCAAAAAATGTTATAATAACATACGAGTACATGTTGAAAGTCACAATCTTCTCGAAAGAAGATAACTGGATGAAAAGATTAATGCTCCAATCACAACACTGGATTTGAATAAAATAAATTTTGACTGCCAATTTTTAACACATAACGTCTTACTGTTTGATAATAAGAATGCTTTTTTTCCTTGACTGGCGTTTGAATTATGAGGAATCAGTGAACTCTATACTAAGTACCTGGAAGGGAGCCGTAGCGCACTACAAAACAGCAGCAGTGAGGCAAGTTGAGAGAGAAACATACTCAGGCTATGCGCGCACTTGTGATTTTCTGTCGCGCGACTACATAATCGCACAAATAGAACACAGTTTTAAATGTGAAAGCGCACACATGCGATTAAAAAGATTCAACCAGCCCTATTTCTCTAGCGACACAACTGTCGCGATTTAAAATGAGTTACAAAGAAACTAATGAATCTACGCACACTTGCTTGCACACTTTGGTGAGATACCGACCGATTTGAATATATTATTACGTCTATTTGAATTTCTAAGTGCAATTATTTGATATAATTCACCAGGGCTCTTAATATTCATTCTGTAGAATTGAACAAACGGTGTAATTTATGAAATCTAAATGAAGGTTATAAAATTTTATCTTTAAAAGCCTTTGAATATTAATGAAATGTACTTAATATTGTTAACGTATTTGTTATTTTTTGAACACAACAGAGCTACAATACAACACATGTGTTTCTTGAAAATCAATTTCAGAACTGACAAAGTTGAAATAGTTTAATCCTTCGACCATATATAGGAATAGACAAATAACACAAGCCTTTGTTGTGAAGCAAAGAACTAGCGTAGCGGTGTGAAGAGGAGTATGACCTTCAGATCCCTTGAAGTGTTGCAGTTAGCCTATTTTCATCCTCTGTTGCATGACAGTGGCGTATCAAGACACAGTCGTTAGTGGACACCGGACAACATAATATATTATTTATAAATTATAATAAGTATCACCAACATTTAACAAAGTATGAAAATATACAATAAGAAGTATTTAAAAACTAAACATTTTCAAAATAATTTAAGTTTCCTTACTTATTAAGTCAGTGTTTTTGAAAAAATTGTTAAAATTACAAAACATAATTTTAAAGAAAATCAATTTATACATATATTTAAAATCATAGTAACAATCTTGTAACAGAAATAATTACTTGTTTTTTTGTAAACACATTCATTTGTTACCTGATTAACAATTATTATTATGCAAAATTTCTGTCAATCTATAAAATCAATTTAGTTTTTTCTTCTTGTACGTAAAGCCCGTCTGGCACGATACAAAGTTTTGTACAAAATTTAATATTAAATTTTGATACGAAATATTATGATAAAATTTAAATTTGTGTCTGACACGGTATTAAATTTTTGTACAGAATTTTAATTTATAAGCATGCGTATACAAAACAATTTCGTAGAAATGACACAATGACAGTATTCGAACATGAAAATAATTCTATGAACTAAGCGTGCGGTTAAGGATTTTTGTAGATGTAAAAATGAATATATTCACATATTTTCCATGACATTTTGGTGCAACGCAATAGCGAACCATTTTAATGTACTTTACTTTATCACACAATCACTGCTGAATCTACGACACAAGTAACTATACGCTTTTAAAAAACGAACTCAAAATACTAACAAACTCAAAGCAAAAACTGCAAGTACAGCAATGGCCATCATCTGTTACAACAAACCAGAAGTGAGCAATGTGCAACACTTTAGGGTGTCTTCACCTCCTTTCCCCGCCTATAGCTGCTGCTCCCCGCTGCCGTACTTCTTGCCTTCACAACATTGTATACTACAGCATTGAGTGTTATCTGTCTATTCCTATATATGGTCGAAGGTTTAATCGCAAGTGCGTGTATCATAACATTTTCTTGCGATTGCGATTTTTAGATCGCAACGACTAAAAATCGCAAACGCGCGCCTACCTTTATGGCGTATAGCATTTGGGTATCCCTATCACTGTCTAACTCATATAGAACATGGGCAAAATACTTACGTTTTTAAATACAAACTTGCCTCAGCCGGAGCCTTCGATAGTCTAACGAGCCTGAACCTGTATCCCCACCACTGCTGTGACGTCAACATAGTGGCCGAAAGAAAATTTATGTTTTTAATCTTTATATTCTAATATTTGGTAAACTATTTAAAGTATCAAGATGAAATTTTAAACATACGTAGACATTACCTACTATCTATTTTGACACTATTGTGTTCAAAGTACTAAATTGTTTATAACAATTATTGAGAAAATGAATTATTTATGCCGTAACGCACATTTTGTTGTGTTATCTGCTGCAAAATCGCGTACGGTTGAGAATTTTGGTATACATTGAGTGAATGAATTGTTGAGAAATGTTCAAAATTATTATTTGTGAAGAAATCACAGCTTTATGTTGATCAGCACCAAAGTTATGAATTTTTTAATATAGAACTAGTCACGTCCAACATAGTAGCCGATAATAGGTTTGCCGTGCTCTGTGGCGCTCTGGCCGTGCGTTTGCGGACTGAAGTATATTAATAATATTTATATTGAAATTACAAATATATTCATTGTAAGTTAATTATTATATTCAACATTATTGTTATTAACTAATTTTCCTGCAGGAAATGCCTTCCAGTTGTTGTGTACTAGCAATCAGATCGCATAAAATATATATTATTTACAAAAATATCACTTCCGGTTAAACCGGAAATGACATCAACTTTCGCATTTCAAATGGAAGACCCTATATATTTTTACATATTTCAATTCTACATATAATTCTGAATCCAATGATGATCACAAGTCTAGCTTTCATACAAAATATCTCAAGAAAAAGTCGAAATAAAGAAAATCAAGAAATGTTACAAAATTTGACATTTGTAAAGACAATTGACATGCGATAGGTGAAAATACTTATTAACTGTAGGCGCATGGCATAGTATTGTTAAATTCTGTTCATAAATACTATATTTTTGTGTCAATTGTTTAATAGGTACTATAAATATTATAGTTTTGTGTCAATTGTTATTACAAATGTCAAATTTTGAAACCTATCTTGCTTTCCTTTATTTTGACTTTTTCTTGGGATATTTTTTATAAAATCTAGACTTATGATACATCATTGGATTCAGAATTATATGTAGAATCGAAATATGTAAAATATATAGGGTCTTCCATTTGAAATAAGAATGTTGATGTCATTTCCGGTTTAACCGGAGGTGATATTTTTGTAAATAATATATAATTTTGATGTCTTTTTATGGCTAGTTTACCCATGTAAAAATTTTGTTGCGATTGCTTCATAAATAAAAATGTTATTTCGACCGTACCATTTTCGTGGGACACCCGGTATATTATATTGTTTATTGTTATAAACTACACTATACTGTTTCTGTTTCTAATAAGAAAATACAGCCCAGTTATGCATGCGATACGTCGTACGGGTAGACACTTTGCGCGGCGGCCGGCCTTGTTTTTTATTTAAAAATTCATAACTTTCGTAGTGATCAACATATAGCTGTGATTTCTTCACTAAAAATAATTTTGAACCTTTCTTAACATTTCATTCACTCAATGTATACCGAAATTCTCAACCGTGCGTTGCAGCAGATGACATTTTTCATGATTTTTCGCTACACAAAAGTGTGCGTTGCGGTGTAAATAATTTATTTTCTCCATTGTTATAAATAATTTAGTAGTTTCAACGCTATAGTATCAAAATAGATAGCTATGCCTACGTTTGTTTAAAATTTCAACTCGATACTTTAAATAGTTCACAAGATATTAGAAGATAAAAATTAAGAAACATAAAATATTGTTTGGTAAGAAATAAACAAGTTTTACTATAATCAAAGTTAATTTTTATTTATATATGATACTGATTATAAGTAAATAATATTTGTATATAATAAGAAAGAAATGCACACATATAATTAACACATAATAAGAACAAATTAACTTATTCTTAAATGTGCAAATGTTCGTATCGCCATACTGAGTCTATCAATCGCAGCGAGAACTTCGGCCACTGTTGTGACGTCACAGAATCTACTTCCAGGCTCGTTAGACTATCGAAGGCTCCGCCTCAGCCACTATAACGTGCGCGTCCTTTCCAGGTACGTATTATGGAGTTCACTGTGAGGAATGGAAATTATAATTACTGTGATGCAGTCAAATATTTTATTTCTCTACTCTCGACTATAGTTCATTTCAGTTTAGCGTAGCGTAAGATAGGGCGATGATAGATGATATCCTTGAATATGATTGGTTGAGACGAGGTGGATTTAGATCAGTGAACATTGGAGAGACTTTCGGTTTTATTTTCCTGGTTTTTTGTAAACGATTATCATTTATTACCTGATGATGAGAGCTACAAAGATATTTCGATCGACAAGACCAATATCAATGTTAGGTGCTAAAAAAATTACAATTACTTCCGGTTTCCAGCATTGGATTACTCAGACATATTTATGTAAGACACACATTTTTTTAAAATAATAGTCCAGTAAATGAAGTGCGAAAAGTAGCCCAACCTTGACAAAATTGCTCACCAATGTAATTTTTATATTAATTTGTCGGGATTGACAGGTACTTTAAAATAAAAAAAGTTCTGCAAAAAAACTTTTTGTACGGGGGAGAAAAATGGTCCCAAAGGTGCCAAAAACCGGTTTCCCGCCAATATCTGCTAAAATATGGCATTTCGAGAATTTTTTTTAGGTAAAAAATGAAGATCAGTTCATTATCTACAAAAATGGTCCTTATAATTTTTTCGCAACATTAATATTTATCGCAAAAACCAGGGTTGAAAAATCCACAATTTTGAAACTTAGAAAATATAGCAGTTTTTAACGAAATTTCAGATCAAGGGTGTTGAAAATACATTGATATTCATGTTTTGGACTGTAAAGACTACTTTGTAGATGACTCCACCACGTTCTCTCTATTCGCGATATTCTTGCGGGCATAAATGAGAAACCCTGGGAATTATTTATTTTTCAACAATTTTTGGGTTTGCGAACTGTTTTTTACCTCTCGCCTAGAGAGGTATAGGGATCGTGAAAAAATTCGATGTCGAGATTTTTGTCAATAAGCACGTTTTAGCACCTTTAGAACCTATTTTGACTATTTTCACGATGATGTCTGTGTGTCTGTGTGTGTGTGTGTGTGTATGTATGGAAGTCTGTATGTGCGCCTACTATAGTCTTTCGTTCTGATTCATTATCTCAAATTGTACTGAACATAAAATTCTAATATTTTGCAATATACATTTGTATATGTTAATGAAGAGCTGAAAAGATTTTGGTAAAAATCTGCCAACCGGAAATGGTATTTTCTTGAAGCATTTTAACATTTTTTGCAAAAAATATAGGAAATACTGCGATAGATACAATTTTTCATTCGACATATGAAAGAATAAATTATCTTCTACAATATTTATTTAACATCGTTTCTATATCTCTTACCAATAAAGGAAAATTAATTTTCAAAAATTTGTAATTTTACCTACCAAGATTTGTAAATCATAATATAGGAAAAAAAATTAAAAACAAAAATGAAATGTCAATGTGATAGATGAACAGACGTATACACAGTTTCTGAAATTTTTGTGACACCATTTTTACCTTCCGCTTACCTGTAAAGGAAGGTATTGGAATCATGCAAAAAATCGGGTAGTGAGTTTTTAGTTTATGAGCACGAATTTGGGTCCTTACAACTCATTTTTGATAGTTTCCCGATGATGTCTGTATGTATGTGTGTGTGTGTGTGCGTGTGTGTGTGTGTGTGTGTGTGTGTGTGTGTGTGTGTGTGTGTGTGTATGTGTGTGGTCCGGGCCGATGCCGTCTGTTGTATAACTAATACGAATTACCCAAAAATTTTGATATTTGGTATTTTACAATTGTATACGAATAGGAAGAGCTCATTAGATTTTGGTACAAATATCTTCCCCGGAAGTGACATTTTTTGAAGATTGAAAAGATTAAGTGTTAAAAATTTCTATAAATTTGGATAAATATAGTATTTATTTGTAATAAGAATAAGAGGAAAAGTTATTTGCAATCTACGTTATAAAAAAATTGTCTTTATCTGGTAGCATTAAAGAACTGCAGTAAAATTTAAAAAATAAATTTATCAAATAAAACATTGAAATCTTGTAATCCATGTTCGGTTGATTTTTGTTTCTGCATAAAAAATATTGACAGATGAGACGGGTGACAAGTTGGCATACTAGCGCTATATAAGTCATAAGTAAGCTATTAAATGTAGTAACTGACCGGAGGATTGCTTCACAGAAGAGTTTTCGTGTGAATGAATCTTATGATTCAAGTGATACTAATTTCTGTGTTTGAATATTTTAGATTTTTATTTGTATATTTTAAATGGGCACCAGATTGTACGTATACATTTCTGTTTAAAGTCTAGATATGGCGGAAGGTTGTGTGATGGCCACGTCAGATTTTTAAATATAAATATATTATTAACTGGGTTTGAAACTTAGAACCTATAGGAGACGAAATATAATAAATTAAAAACTGACTGAATTCCATTAAGTTTTTATCCTTCCATTAAACGTATTCAGTCAAGAAGTATCATCGATTCATTATTATTATTATAACCGAATATAAGGTAATAATAAAATAAAAATTTTATCTACAAAGAGCTAATTTGATTTCAATGCCAATAGGAATCGGTACTTTGCTTGAAGAACTATAACAAAAATTACAAAAAGTAGCCTAACCAAATCCAAATTCACATACTACAGTGTCAAGGCGGGAGGTCATGTGCTGGCCACAACAGATTTTTTTTTCTTGGAGACGAGTACTTGATCTATCTCTATTAGATAAGCAGACCATAAGAGTCATTACATCAGGATGGGTCTCAAAAATTGGTCGAAAACTAGCAAAAATCAGTTTTTTCCATGCGTTAAAATCTTGGAGTCTATCGGGTTTTGCACAACGGAAATTATAATCTTTAAAGAGTCACAAATATTCCCTCATAATGGTCATCGAAAAATTGTTTCAAATTTTCGGCAATTTTCCGCAATTTTTTTTTGCAACAATTCAGATGCGTGTTTTTGAAAAAATAGTCTTTCTAAAATTTCATTTATTATAGAAGAATATATATATAAAGAATTGAAAATAGAAGAAATATTGAAAATACATAAAAAATTGAAAATAAATCTGTGAATCACCACTCGATTTCACCTTCTTCATCCTGCTCTATTTCTTCCTCTATTTCTTCCCGTTCTATGGTTTCCTCTACCTCTACTTCTTCGGATAACATTTAATTATTAAATTAATTGTGGGAAGTAAATGGTCGGGAATGCAGTCAATTTTCTTTATTTTCTACACTGCCAACGTTTCGACACCACTTGTGTCTTCTTCAAAGGCTCTACACACAAGAACATCGAGAGGTTATACAGAAGTACATTTTAAATAATAAGTTACTTACAGTAGATGAACATATGCACTTATCTTAACAATATATAAAGTTCATCTACTGTAAGTAACTTATTATTTAAAATGTACTTCTGTATAACATCTCGATGTTCTTGTGTGTAGAGCCTTTGAAGAAGACACAAGTGGTGTCGAAACGTTGGCAGTGTAGAAAATAAAGAAAATTGACTGCATTCCCGACCATTTACTTCCCACATCAACTTTCCAGTCGAATATTCATCTTTTCATTAAATTAATTATTTAATATAGATTCGAGCTTCAAATAAAAGCGATTACCTTTTGTTGTGTAACGTGCTCGTGCGACACAGGAGCCATCTGACGGAAAATGTTTGAAGCTCGAACCGTAGCAGACATGTGCACCGCGTGGAGCAAACGCGTAACAGTGAAATGGCGCACGAAATTACATGAATTTATTTAGAAGCACGGTTCTTTTTCCAAGATCGAATACTATGACTTATGTATATGAATGGAAAGGTGAGAATATAACCTTTACTTAGGCCAAGGTATCAAAATGCCAAAAGTAAAGAGTAAGGAGAAAAAAAGACAAGAAATAAAAATGTCTGTTTTTTCCTTGCGGACACATTTTCTACATTTCTGGAAAAACCACTAATGTTGGCAAAAAAATAAGAGCACAGCCAAAAAGTAGACATTCTCAGCTTTAAAATGATGTGACATGGAAAGTAATCCGATTATGTATACATTTTTAATTCGCAATTGTTTCAAAGATTTTCCGGAACTCCGAGAACAGCCTAAAAACGTAAATGAACAAACCAATTTTTTATCGAAATGCAAGAAAAATAGAAAATCAAAATTTCTGAGATGAATAAAGGCCTTTCAAGGACCCATAATAAGAAAAATTCAGAGTAAATGAGTTTTACTGAAAAAATATATGAACAAGTTCCTGACGGTCCTAAAAATGCGGTATAAAAGAATGTTTGACCCCTTTTTTCAATACGGCCAAAGAATCAAAACGTGACTCGAGTCACCGGGTATGATAGCTGTAGATTTCCCCTTTCACCGAAACTTTGAATAATAAAAAATATTCATTTTTACCCAAGTTATTGGATAATTTGTCCGCCCGCTCATGTGTAGATGCATGGAGCGTACTCTCCGGCATGCAGCGCAGGAGCTCAAAATCCAGGGTGCGCTTGGGCCCGTTTATCTCGGAAATGCTCAAATTTTCGAGAAAAATGATAAGGACCACTTTTGTAGATAATACCTAAACAAAAATTCTCTAAATGCCATATTTTAGCAGATATTGCCGGGAAACCGGTTTTTGGCACCTTTGGGACCATTTTTCTCCCCCATACAAAAAGTTTTTTTTATTTTAAAGTACTTGTCAATCCCGACAAATTAATATAAAAATTACATTGGTGAGCAATTTTGTCAAGGTTGGACCCTTCATTTACTGGACTATAATGTATCTTATGGAAAAATGTCTTAGAAATCCAATGCTGGAAACCGGAAGTCGATATCTTAATCTGGTCAGAAATTAGAGTTTAAACACAGGAAACAAAGAAAATACAAAAATTTCACGATTACCTCTGCGCTTTCGGCTTAACTAAGGCCTTTTTCGGAAGTAGTATTATGAAGAAGTATAAGAGAAGACGGCGAAAGAACAAACAAAAAGGAAGCAAGTGAGACACGAAGTAGACTCGTCGTCGTGTCTACAGAACATAATGTATTGTATGTTTATAAATCAGAAATAAAAATATGTATTTATATTACATATATCATTTTACAGTAAATTTCTTAAGAATTAATTTCTTTCATTTATACATACAAATAATTTGCTAATTAGTCATATTTATTTCAGCGTCAATGTTTATTTAGTAATGAAGGAACTACTGCATTTGATTCCCAGCAATACAGTCACAGTGACTGCTTGTCTGAATGTAAAATGAAAAGTATTCTTGCAATTTGTGAATGTATTCCATTCTACATGTCTATTTCAACTAAATTATCATATAGTACTCAGTTATGCACTACAGCAGACATACCTTGTCTCAATAAGTATAGAGGTTAGTAAAATTTTTATCAAATTATATTATGCAAATTAATACTTAAAATTAAAACTATCGAACTATCCCTTATTTGTAATTTGTTGAAAAATTAAATATTTTCATTGTTAACAAAGTATCAGGCAAATCGTTTTCTTAGAGTAAAACTTTGTAAAGCATTAAAGTTAAAAGTTGAAGTAGTATACGAAATATAAAAATTCGAGGTAATACGGCGTATGCGTGGTTTTATTAGTGAACAGCTCTAATACACTCGTTCCGACAGATTTACAAATAGTCTGCACTTTTGTGACACTTATTTTAATGCAACAATGTGCTGTAAGGCCCTGTTCACACATGGACACTTACATTGAAGCTACAAAATAGCGGCGCCTCTATTTCACAAGCAACACACACAGTACGAGGGCGGATTGAAAAGTTTCCGGAATGACAAAGAAAACAAAAGAAATCTGACTCAAATTAGATTTTTTTTCGTAACAATCCATTCGAAACTCTCTCCAGCTAGGATTTTTTTAAATTTCAGAAATAGGTGGAAGTCAGAGGGAGCCAAATCATATGAATAAGGTGAATGTGGAAGGATTTGAAACTTCAATTCCGACAATTTTTGCTGCCCGATTGTGTTTGAATGTGCGGACGTATTGTCGTGATAGAACAACACCTTTTTGACCATTTCTGGGACGTTTTTCTTGAATGGCGTGTTGTGGTGAATCCAGGTCACATCCATGGTCATGAATCGTCTCTTAAAATCGATTGGATTTCTCTTAAATTCTATCTATCGACTGAGGTTCTCGCTTGAATGCGTTTTTTTCTCCGAATTCAGCAAATGCGGCACGCATCTTGCGAATAATCTTTTCTACCCTAATTCATTATGTAAAATATGAGCAACTCGTTTATAAGAGATGCCTATACGTTGCTTAATTTCGTATTTTATCTACCATTTCTGGTGTAGCCGTTTCTGGACGTCCTGAACGGAATTCATCAATTGTATGCGTTCTGCCACGTTTGAATTCAGAAACTTACGGTGGAAAATGAAGAAGATGAATTCTCAAGTACGGCATCAAATCTCGATTTGATGCTAGTTGCGGTTTTCTACTCCAAACAAAGGAATTTGGAAACCGCTCGAATTTCTTTTCTATCCATTTTTCAAAGCGCACAAAACTACTCACACTAAAATGGTCATAAAAACCAGACTAAATAACAGATCGATTTGAAAATTTGTGTCAATTATTATGAAAGAATAACCAACACAACGATATAAAAATATTTGATAAAAAGCAAGTCCCAGTCGCCCATTCCGCAAACTTTTAAATCCATCCTTGTATTTCTTACTGTTGCGTGTGTGTGTCTTCTATGTGTCCGCTGTGTGTCCATGTGTGAACAGGGCTATATACAGGCTGATTCATCGTAACTTACTTATTTCAAAACGCAATAATGCCCATTTTATTAATAAGAAACTTTTTATTGTTATTTTATAATGTAGGTACATAGGTATCTACAGTTTTGTTTCACACCCAGTTTTCAAAATCATATCAGGTAGGTGACGCCCCCCATTGTCTATACACTGAATAAGCCGATTTCTGGTGTTTGTCATAACCCATTCCAGCATGGCAGCGGGTATGTTGGCAATTGCGTCCCAGATGTTGGCCTTCAGGTCTTCTAGGGTCCTTGGACGGTTGACGTAAATGCGGGATTTCAAAAAACCCCACAAAAATCACAATGAGCCAAATCGGGCGAGCGGGCTGGTCACTTCTTCGAAAGTCACGCTGGGTTGCGATCACAGAAAAGTACATCTCAACTGAAAACACACGCTGCTCCGTGCTCCAACGCACGATGGCGACTGACCGGGTGGGAAACAAAACTTTCAAAGTGCACCTGTCGAATGAGATCACTCTCCCCCATCTACGATCCCTAAAGCCTTGAATGATGAATCACCCTGTATTAAAGAAAATTATATTTATATACTTAGATATAATTCGTTATAATCTGTAATTATCAGGTAAATAATATAACTCAAACGATCCTTTTTGTACAGAAAAATGGAATACAATATCTGTTTTAAAACATGGAGAGATGTATGAGAAAGAATTATTAGCAGAAATGCACAATGCTATTGATTGCTCCCATTGCTTGCCAGACTGTTCCTTTACGAAGTATCGTGTGCTGAATGAATATACACCTCTAGCTCGCACAAATAATCACTTACTGTAAGTATAAAAAGTAATTATTTAGTAATTGAAGAGTATAACTTCTAATCTTCTAAAGGATGTAAGCAAAAATTATATATTCGAGAAAAACACAATAAAAATAACCATACAAATTACCTACTATATTTTTTACGTAGTATACTAAGTTATTGGTTAGCAGTAAGAAGATTATCTTAAGGGTCTCGTCTCCGTAACAAATTATTACGTGTTTAGAGATGTAGCAGTTTCTGCTTTACTCATTGCATATTAAAAATTTGAAGGAAAAACCGGTACTAGATGTTTGTGAAAGAATTAATCTAGGCTTATGCCCAGTTAGAATTCTGAAAAAATCTTTGGAATCCGTATAAAAAATAATGTAAAAGTGTGTTTTAAGAAATTGTTTACATGTTTTTTATTATTATTAAGAGATTTATTAGAAAATGTACCTCCGCATAAACCTAGTTGCGTTCTTCGTCTGTAATTAAATTTATGAAATTTAGCTTTATCTATAAAACTACGTGAGCATTTTAGAAATTGCTACACTGCTTTTACGTATTTTTAGCGAGCGTTTCTATGCTTAACATAGGACATGAGGTACGTGGAGTCGATACCCTTAATTAAAATAAACATTTTTTCCAAGTTAAAAAAAAAAGAAATCTAGTTGATGCTAGGATTCTCCACCATAATCGAAATAAGAAATATTAATGTTAAAAGTGAAGAAAAAGAGTGATTAAGGTGTTCGTCTACCCTAAAATTTTAAAGCGTTACAGAGGTGTACGCCTCCCACATTTACTTTACATATGAGTGTATTAACATAGGATGTCTTAATGCCTTCAGTTTTTTTATTTTTTGTCTGTGGCCTAGGAATTTGAAGTAGGTACAAAATATTTAAAAATGACGTTTTTTGTCATTGGCCTGGTTTACACCGTCATACTTTATTGTGACCTAACCATATCTTTACCATACCAAAAGTTTAGTTGTTGGGTGTTTACACCGTCGATCTTTTTTCAAGGTTATTTTTCATTTGGTAAAAATTTGGTCAATCTAATTCTGATACCTTATGTAAAAACTGAACCTTTTTAAATTTTTATTATTAAAGCGATTTAATATTATACTGTACACACTTTGTATATAAATAATCAAATAAGAAAGAAAAATATTACAACAAATTTTACAGCGCAGACGTAGGGTCATACAAAAAATACAAGATAACCAGGTTATAGATTATAAATTTGCTTCCTTCTTTTTTAAGTTTGTATAGTCATTCTGGAACGTTCTGGAATATAATTATTAAAATGAATTAACCAAAAACTAATCTGTTCTTACAAATTACCTTTTATTTACAAACACAAAAACTTAACCAAACTCATTTGTGAACATCTGTCAACATATCAACAAGAACACGCATGCGTAGATTTGGTCAGTGGTTTCAAGCGTTTACACGGTAATAATTTGTCATAGTTAGCCTGACTTGCAGAACTAAGTTTGGTTAGGTACTGGCTTCAAACTGTACCTGACTATTCTGATGCGTCAGTGTTTACACGCAGCGTACCAAACTACATAGTAGTAATATAGTCATAATATGGTGTTTGGTTAGCTAACCAAGATATCGGTGTAAACCAGGCCATTATTTGATACGATTTGATATGGTTTTTTTCGATCATTATAAATGGAATGAAAAATTGAAAAAGCAATTTCTTTAAAAATACAGAATTTATTATGGGAATACTGGAGCCATGTTTACAGTATTTTGCAACTTCATGACATTGCATAGATAGGATGCGGCAAAGTATACGAGTTTCGGGCTGGGTTCGGGTAGCCGTAGTAGTGGAGAAGAGAGTGAATTAGAAAAATAGATAGACGAGCAGGGACCTGAACCGTTAAAAATAACGGTTCGGGTTCGGTTCGTGGTTCAATAAAAAAATTTTGTTCGGTTTTGTGTTCCGGTTCGAAATTTGTATTTTTGTCCGGTTCGCGAACCGGTTCAATTTGGGTTCAACAGTTGATATTTAAATTTATATTTTAATTTTTTTTAAATACACTCAAATGCAATATTATAAGTTTAATGAAGATAAATTTTTACATTTATATTAACAATAGAAAATAAAATAAATTATTATTGCAAAATGCAAACACAAACAAAACAAAGTACTAGGCAACTTGAAAACTAGAAACTTAAACTAAGTAACAAGAAGGAAACATATTAAAAAACCGGTTTTTCGAACCGGTTTACTGAACCGGTTCAGTATTTGTGTTCCGGTTAAAGTTCTTGTTCTTTTTTATTTTAGAAAAAGGTTCAAGTTTCGGTTTAGGTTCATAAAAATAAGCCGGTTCACTCCGGTTTCGGTTTATGTTCCGGTTCGGTTCAGGTCCCTGTAGACGAGACCCTTAAATAACTTCATTTAAAAGATATAAATTATTCGAGAAATTATTTAAGATTCCAAGACGTATATAGTATGAGCGTGGTTTGTTTCAAAATTTTCGTGCGATGAGAAAAAAAATTAATAAAAATACAGTGGAGGACCCTGTTACAACGGGCAATGTACACAAAAAAGGAGCTATGTTCGATGCAAAACTACAGTTTACGAATAATATTTACAATGTCCAACTTGCAGTTATACCCGTTTTTAACTCTCACGATACATCACTTTTCACTTATACCTACTGCCATCTTTAAAGACTTTTCTAGAACTACAGAACACGGTGTGGTACATAGACTCTTCTGAATAGCATTGGGCTTCATACTAACTAGATACCCTTTAGCAAAATCTTATTTTTCTAGAAATTGGAACTTAGACTCTTTAGAAGTTGTACTGTTCAATTATTTTCGCTCCAGAAACAAATTCGTAAAGAACTGTAAAAAGTCGTTTTTTCAGGGAGGGGTACAACCTCAGTGAGATAAGCTTAATTCACATATATTTCGATACAGAAACAACTTTTCTTTACAAAACTGATCTATTTTATTATTGGTATGATATTATTAGTAAGTAATATGTTTTTTTTCTATACTATTATTAATTATTATATCTATAGTCAATTATTAAATTATTATACTTATTATAAAACAAAGTCGCTGGATTTTCAGATAACTTTAAATTTTTAAAATTTAATTTGGCAATTTAAATAAAAATCAAATTTTGTATAAACAAATTTCATATGATCATGGACAATAAGATACTGGAATTTCAAAACAGTTGAATATTTAGTTAGTACTGCATTTTATTATTGAATACTACCAGATTCAGCAAATTGTATTTAAAATTATCTGTACCCATTGATAATTATTGATGAAAGTCTGATGCTATTACGATGAAAATTTTTAGGTTAACTAAATATCCAATGAAATTCTTTCATTTCTGATCACGTGTACGAAATTGACCAATGAAAACTGATAGCAACCCATGGGACATTATCACTTATGTCAAATATGTTGGTAGGTTACAATTATTTATGTTCATTTTTATGTTTATAATAATAATTGAATAAAAATGTCATTTGCACGTTTTGGTAATGAAAATGATACGTCAATTAATAAAATTTTCTGTCTGAATAACCCTCGACCATTGATAAATACTTATAATTTTGTGACAGCTACCTCAAGCACGTTGCTTTTAGGTTAACAGCCCTTCGGCGTCGGTCGGTTACCAAGCAACGTGTTTTCGGAATGTCACAAAATTATTTCGTAATTATCAATGTCCTTGGGTTATTATAGATGAAATTTTTTAGGTTAACTAAATATCCAATGAAATCAGGGTTCGACAATATCATGATATTTATATAAATATCAAAATATCGGATATATATTGATATATATCCGATTTTTATCAACTTTTTGATATTTATTTTGTTTTTTATTTTTAATGTTTTTTGGTGTCAAATTAATACATTAACTACTATAAAAGATGTTTTTAATAAAAAAATTTGAAAAAAAGTAAACAAAATTCTTAAAAACTACAAAAATAATACAAATTTTTAATTTATAGGTACAGAAACTAAGAATAGATAGGTAACTTTTTTTGTTTCTTTGTAGTAGGTAAAAAAACGCAATCATTTGAAAAAAATGTCGAACTATAGTTTATATTTTTAGGAATAATCAAGGCAAGGGAGTATTTATTTTATAGATCTATTAAACTTAATATTTGTTTTATTTTATTATGTTTATTAAATCGATCTGTGATATATATCATTGCTTATAACTATCGATATATATCAAAATAAATATCATGATATTTATCAGCGATATATATCGGTCGAACCCTGAATGAAATTCTTTCATTTCTGATCATGTGTACGACATTGACCAATGAATACAACATTTAACTGGCAGCAACCCATGGGACATTATCACTTATGTCAGTCATTATTTTAATATCCTACAATTTATTTTCATTTTTATTTAATGAAAATGATACTTCAATTAATAAAATTTTCTGTCCGAATAACCCTCGACCATTGATAACTTATAATTTTTGTGATAGCTACCTCAAGCACGTGCTTTCGAAATGTCAAAATTATTTCGTAATTATCAATGTCCTTGGGTTATTATAGCTGACAAGTGTACCGCCTTAAAGTTTGGATGACAATCCAGCGATTATGTTTTATTTCATAAACAAACAGTAACAAAATAGCCTACATTAAATTATTATTAAATTATAAAACAATTATTAATGTTTTAAATGTAACGAGAGAGTTAAAAATTCTTTGTTTTCAGGTAATTTTGGTGGAATGTGCGGAGTGTTTATCGGATTTAGTCTCATATCAGTAATTGAATTTTCATATTATTTTATATTTAAATTTATTGTGCTTTTAATTAATACTAAAGATACAAATGTTTAAATACATATAAAATCTATCGAAAAGTACTTCTCCTTCCTAGGAAAGAAAAAATAAAGTGGATTCTCGCATGAGGAAGGAAAAGTACTGATCGGTTAGAAATGCCTCACTTTCGTCCCTAATAACAAGGATGAAAGGTGGCGTTTTTGGTTCAGATATTGAAAAAAATATTAAACAGTGCACCTATTTTCAAAGATCTAGTTTATGCTCCATCACGCTAAAACGGTTATTTTTTACTAGCAATAAAAGTGTTAATTTCTGGAACATTAAAAAGTATGCAATATACAAAATTAAAAACGGTCCACAGCAGTAACATTTCATCTTTGGATTGTTTCAAACGCACCTCCGAACATTAATCATACTATGAAAGTAAGATTGAAGTGCATAATAATAATTGTTTTGCTTACTGTTTGATTCATTAAAAATATTCGAAAAACGTGCTGAAAATATTAATATTGCACCTAACTGAATTGGTTCTCTTAAATTGTAAACAGAAATAAGTGCTTTAATTCTAACCTGTATGGTTCCTCACCGAGAACAATGTTCCGCAATCACTTTTTTTCCTAACTCTTCAAGTTTTTGAGTTAAAATTCACAGATTTGTCATATATTTGGTTACTCGCCTATGGAAAGCATGAACAATCAATGTCCTTGTGACAATTAAAATGGTTATTTGTTAAAAAGTTCACTGGAAATTTAATTAAATAACTGGATTTGTTTTGAAATTTGAATTTACTTCCTCACAATTATGAAAAACATACAAGGCGAACACTAACTAACACTAACACAATGTTCAATTCACTGTTAACTTCATTTCTCATTTGTTAGGCGCTCCGGCGCTGTTATCGTTTATTTGTAAGTTCTAAGATGTGCATATTTCTGCGCAGTGCTGATGCTGGAACTGCTTGTTATTTTCTTGACTAGTTGCGCATGCGCTGCAACGCTGCAAGTCAAGTATCTGATCAGCTAATCCGAGATCCGTCCGTAGTAAGTGATAAAAAATGTGCTGCTAGTGTATTTTTCTGAGAACTTATTCATAAAATTAAAGTGTGCACGGTACTTGTTACAAATAGTGTTGAAGTTTTTGTACATGTTTATAATAATCTTGTACCTACATTATAGTATACTTACATGATGAAATTTAGAAAATCTGATGTGGCCAGCACATGACCTCTTGCCACAGCTCTCCTCCCTTTTATTTATATGTACTTAATATAAATATAATATACGTGTACTTATAAAAATAGTTTTTTTTTAATGCAATCATTGATGACTGGGATAACTATAAAGATGTGGTCCGTCTTGAATTGGATGATATTAGAACTTATTACCTTCTGTCATAATTCAGGTTATTTCGTTTACGAAAATCAGGTTTACAGACAAGTATTCGGTGCTGCAATGGGAAATCCGTTATCGCCACCTCTCGCAAATTTAGTGATGAACAAATTATTAGATTCAGTTTTGAAAAATATATCTTTTCCTATACCATTTATTTATAAATACGTTGATGACTTAATTTTAACAATACCAAAAGACAAAGTAGATTACACTTTAAATATTTTTAACAATTTTAATTCTCATATACAATTTACAGTTGAAATAGAAAAAAATAATAGTTTGCCATTCCTTGACATCACTGTTTGCCGAGAAATAGATGGGTCGTTGACCACGAAATGGTACAAGAAACCAACTAGCTCGAATAGATATTTGAATTTTTAATCGAATCACCAAAAACATCAAAAAGTTAATGTAACGATTGCACTAAAAAATATCAAGGAGAAATTTTAAATAAAGTACAATTACAATTGCGAGAAAACGGATATCCTATTAACCTAATACACAAAATCTTATTCAATGCTAGACGGAATCATATTAACAACAATAACGGAGATGATATTAGAAGGGACCAAAATAAAAATTATTTCTCAATGACATATATACCACAATTGTCTGTTGATATCCAAAAAGTTTTTACGGAAAATAATGAATCACTAAAATTAGCTTTTAAACAACATAAAACAATTTCTAATCTCTTTTCTAAAATGAAGCAGGAAATTCCTTTGCCACTAAAATCGAATTTAATTTACAAAGTTCCTTGTAAGGACTGCAGCCTTGTGTACGTTGGCCAAACGAAACGTTTCCTTAAGGACAGGATGAGGGAACATAAAAACCAAAGTAGTAAACATCTCAAAAACGACCAAAAATGTCAACCAAAGAATTGCAGTTCTCTAGTACATCACTGTATTGAATTCAAACACGAATTTGATTTTCAAAATGTAACAGTTCTACATCAAGAACAGAATTTATTTAAGAGATGTCTTTTGGAAATGGCATATATTTACAAAGAGAAAAATTGTGTGAATGTAAGAACAGATGTGGAAAATTTAAATAATATTTATTGTAATTTAATTGACAAAAAATCTGACGTAGCCATCACACAACCTTCCGCCATATCTAGACTTTAAACAGATATGTATACGTACAATTTTTAAAATATACAAATAAAAATCTAAAATATTCAAACACAGAAATTAGTATCACCTGAATCAAAAGATTCATTCACACGAAAACTATTCTGTGTTGAAGCAATCCTCCGTTCAGTTACTACATTTAATAGCTTACTTATGACACTTATGACTTATATAGCGCTAGTATGTCAACTTGTCACCCGTCTCATCTGTCAATATTTTTTATGCAGAAACAAATTCAACCGAACATGGATTACAAGATTTCAACGTTTTATTTGATAAATTTATTTTTTAAATTTTACTGCAGTTCTTTAATTCAACCAGACAAAGACAATTTTTTTTATAACGTAAGTTGCAAATAACTTTGCCTCTTATTCTTATTACAAATAAATACTATATTTATCTAAATTTATATACATTTTTGACAATTATCGTTTTCAATCTTCAAAAAATATCACTTCCGGTGAAGATATTTGTACCAAAATCTAATGAGCTCTTCCTATTCGTATACAATTGTAAAATACCAAATATCAAAATTTTTGGGTAATTCGTATTTGAGTTATGCGACATCCGGCATCGGCCCGGACCACACACATACACACACATACATACATACATACATCATCGAGAAACTATAAAAAATGAGTTGTAAGGACCCTAATTCGTGCTCATCCACTAAAAACTCACTACCCGATTTTTTGCATGATTCCAATACCTTCCTTTACAGGTAAGCGGAAGGTAAAAATAGTCTCTATAAATTCTTCTTATTATTGTTGTTAGGTTTGACATTTCTTTCTTAAACATTTCACTTTCTCTGGTTGGTAGTTCTGCTGCTTTGGTTGATATTCTTGTGCGCGCGCTTGTCAAGTTCATTGCTGTCAGTTCTCTCCATTGAATTGTTTTATAACAATTTTAAATAAAAAGTCTCAAGTTTGCCATGTGGTACCGAATATTTAGTTTTACAAGATCGAATGTAAAAAATTATTATTATTATTATATTGACAATATTATGTGAAATTCATGTAAGTAATTTTTTTTTAAAATTAATTATTTAATATTGCTGTTTTGTCAGTTGTTGTAGAACTTATGTCGACATTGTTGTTTGTTGCTTGTATTATGAGACATTCCAATTTTGTATTTTTTGTAGTTGTCCTGAGGAAGGTCTCAATTTAAGACCGAAACGTCGTAATAGTTATGACAGTGACAGGTGCACCCATTATTTTTCCTTCTTCAAATTCCAAATTCAGTCAAGAATTATCTTCCCTATTAATTTAACTATTATATAATAACTAATTATGTTTAAAATCATTATTTTAATACAAAAAGAGCAAGTAAAACTTAAGACAACAATTATTGAAGTGTCATTATGTCAAAAAATAATTGATGTAACCCTACTTTTAAATAATTTTTATTTGGTCGTAGAAAAAATAGACTGTACAACTCAAGTGGATTGCCTATATTGCACGCGAACTTTTGCAGACACTCCCGCTATGAGGTCGTGACTGCAAACTCGTTCTCGAGAAATATAGGCAACACATCTACTCTTGTTGTACAATATACTATTAACGTATTTGACCTTGAATTTCATATCCACACCCTGCTATGGATATAACATCCCTATCCATACATGATAGTATGAAGTTATGTTGCCAATATCCAGTAGGGAGTAGAAAAATATTCTCTTTCTATCCCCTTCTAGATATTAGCAATATATCTTCATACTATCATGTGTGGAATGTCATAGCCGTACCAGGTGTGGATATGCAATTCAAGGTCAAATACGTCAAAAAATTATTATTGCGTGCAAATTATGTTCTTATCATGACAAATATTTATTAAAAACATTAAATCAACTGTTATTTAATAATTAATTGTTTAAAAGCACGATTTTATTGCAAAAAGAGTAAATAAAATTTAGAGTTTTTACGTTGGGAACAAATTGTTCAAATGTCATATGTCAAAAATAATTGATGTAACCCTACTAGTCCAGGCAATCTAGAGAAAAAAACCCTGTAACCTGGGCAAAATTGCTTCAGAAGCAAAAACTATATTTCGTTATTTGATCGTAGAAAAAATAAGCTGTACAACTCAAGTGGATTGCCTACATCGCACGCGAACGTTTACACCCAATAAACACACTTACGTTATAAAAACGTTTATTTTTAGTTAGTAACGTTTGGTTACTCTACGGTATAAATGTCCGTTGAGATAACGTTTTTTACAACTAATTTTTAAACGTTTCTTTATTAGTTGAATCAACGTATTTTAAACGAATTATTCAACGTGGTTTTATTATTTAAAAAAACGTTTTTGTATACTATTTAATAAACGTTACTTTTCTGGTTGAATAAACGAATAATAACGTTAGTTTAAATAGCTAATTCAACGTTAATATGAGAGGAATATATAATGTGTAATAAACGTATAATATGAACCCAAAATTATTTATTTTAACAAAAAAAAGTTCACTCTAACATAAAATTATGTTAACAAAAATATTATAATATAAAAATAAAGATGAATCCTTCCATAAAAATAAAGGTATAACTAAACTATACGTAGGTTGAATATGATTTGGCTTCTATGCATTTTTGTTTTCATTTTTAGAATTATTCATTCTTGCCTTGGAGTATTTCAACCAATCCTTTACTACAGTTCCGATATTGTGCTCTGTGGTCCCAGTGTAGCTTCGTTTTACAGAATCTTTAAAAAAAGAGAAAATTTAATTCAATATTACATTATTTTATCAATAATATCAATGTACCTAAATAGGTCAAATACCCATAATACAAATTATAATAATATCTATAAATTTATTTTGTTAGATAATAAATAAATTTTTTAATCTAATTAGTTTAAAATTAATTCGAATTTTAGCTCAATTTTTGATAAAAATCGTTAATTAGTTTTTCTAGATTTCGCTTTATTTTATTCAGTATAAAATAATTCAAACTTACCGAAAATTACTTCATTTAATTTTGTTTCTTTAAACGCCATTTTTCCCCTTCCTTTCCAGTTAAATTCAAGTCCAACCTCGTTAGTAATTGTTGTCTTCAATATTTTCCTTACCGAAACTTGCGGATTACTTCCTCCAAGGGATATTAGGTATTGTTGCTGTTTAAACATAAACAAAGAAAAATAAAAAATAGATTTTTCTTTTGCTGAAAATAACTCACCATATAATCATAATTTAAATTGTTCTGTAAATGATTTTCTAAATATTGAAATTCAGCGAGGTTCCGGCAAGGTAATGATGGAAAATTTTCGGGTTTTTCAATTATGTTTAATGCTGAACGCCGTGAGTTCCGCAAGAGTTCTTGAATTAATATCTTGTTTTCCCTTTGTTCCTCGCAAAAAGTAGTAAGTAACTGAATTACTTTATGTTGAAATGCTGCTTCTGGTAGAGCAGTAGCTGTCGATAATGGTGTCGCAGTAGAAAGAGGAGTAGTTATATTAATAAATCTTGATGTACTTGAGGTTGGGGTAGAAACATTAGAAGGTGTTCTGTTATCGGCGCAGTTTTTTGGAATAATATTATGAATTATAGCAGTAGAAATTGTCTTATTATGATTGGATGAAGTTGATTCAGAAATACTAGTAGGCATACTATGAGTTGCAGTGCATTGTTCTTTCCGTCTTTTAATAATTGGCTCCTCGTCGGAGGAGGAATACGCATAAGATTCAGTTTGCGATTCTACGTTAGAATCAACTAATGCGTTCGGCAAACGTTGTTCTGCTTTTTCATATGTATCTGTAATAAATATTTATTATAATGCGAATTTAGAAGTATTTCAAATCAGAACATACCATAGGAATGTATAATTCGTGCTGGATACGATTTCCAATTTTGGGCTGGAATTTTATTTGTTTTTACATATGTAGATAATTTTTCGCGTGATAATATAGGTGGCCACATACATAAATTTCCACTCAACCAACAACTTGGTACGATTTCGCACTCTTTTGTGTTCAGAAATTCAACAATAGAATACATTATCTAAAATATATAAGTTGTTTAGGCACAGACTATACTTACATTAATAAATGAGTTGAAATAATAAATGTTATACAAGACTTCCAAATACAAACATTATATCAAAAATAGGAACTTGCAAAACATTTATATTGTCAAATTGCATTATTAATAAAAATATTTAATGTCAAATTTAAGAATACATTTACTTACGTCTATGTGTCGGTCTTATACACTGTACAGGTATTTGTATAAAAATGGGTATAACTGGTTTTAAACAATGTAAAGTGTGTGTTTTTGGAGGTAGTTTTCAGATTTTTCACTAAAACAAAACCAAAGTATTATTAAAAACAATTGACAAAGAAAATGAGGTTAGAGTTTACCTTGAGATTCTCGTGATTAAACTTTATATTTACAGTGAGGTTACAACAGATTTATTTATAGCAATGAAAATTACTTACATTACTCGTGTATTTATTCATGTAGGTATTATTTTATTACGCCTAAACCAGTGCAACACAACGACTACAAAACAACAAATAATTTTCTACTGCGCAATATGATTTCTCCCGTATAAATGTTGGCAGTACATTCCGCGCAACAATTTATAACAGTTCCAGAACAACATTAGAACAAGATTGTATAATATAAGTTTTACAATAGCAAATATATTTACCATTCATGTTTGCCTTATAAAATGTAAATATTTGCAGCTACAATGTTAAACTAATTATTATGAGTTACAATTTCAGTTTACCAACTCTAACTTTTTCTCATATTGTACTCACTTAGTTCACAGTTCGACCGGCGAAGAAGATATAAATATTAGGCGGGAATAAATTTTAAAAATGTGTTTAAAAATATGATAATTATTTATTGTAGTAAAAAAAACACAATTATTACAATAAATGTAATATGGGCAAAACTACGAATCCATTTTTATATGGTAATAGCATACATTTATTTTTAATCTTGTCATCGCTAAAATAACATCTGCACTTATTCATTTTCTCCACAAAATAGATGCCAAGTTTTTTTGAATCAATTGGTTCATTATAAAATTGTTCCTGGATATTAAATGTGTTACATGTAAATTTGTAACTATTTTCTTCGTGTCGAATTTCTAATATTACACATATTTTTTCATCTTTCGTTATAAAGCAATTATTTGGAGACAATACCGATAAATAATTATTATGAATTGTCACTTTTTTAATTTTAATTTCGTTATGAATAACTTCAAGTGGTTTTTTTGAAGAAATATTTACTGGTGGGCTAGAATTTCGTTCGATTAACCTTCTACTGATTTGTTGCAAAGGATGTGCTTTCGCGCGTACTTGATGTTTCATGCCACCCAGGAAATTTTCGAAAGGAAAGCAGCTATATGATTCTAACGTGCCAAATTTCATAGCATCATTAACTAAGTGCAACAAACTGTGGACGTTATACACAACAAAATGCCGTCCATATATTTGGCTCGCAGTATTGACAAAATTTTCTAACATTATCCTAGCGTCGTCCATATACGTAGAGGATAGAGTTTTATTTGATAATATAAATATAGCACAATGCAAGTTTAGAAAATGTTCATATACATCGTCATTTATCACATCTCGTAAAACAACTATGCCAGTATAGAGGCAAAATAATCTGTATTCTGTTGCTTTCCATCGTTTTAGTTCTCGCAAAGACCGTGGTTTTCTAGCAAATTCATTCGTAACATATCCTGCAAGAGATTCTAATTTATTTGAAACTTCGGTAATCATTTTATGTGATAATTTTCCTGGTGGTTTTCCATCAACCCAGTAACATAGTAATAATCTTTTTACTACTCCCAGATAAATTAAATGCATGGGGTCTAATGGAAACTGACTGATTAATCTTATGTCAATGTCAAGTAAAGGTGATTTCGTTTTAATGTGTTCATTTTCAGTCATATTCATAAAATCTGCATCTGATCTTAGGTTAACATTACAATGGTTTTCATCATATATTATCCTATTATGTTCCCAAATACCTTTTTGGTTACATTTCTCACACCCATTTTTACTGGTATGACCTACAATATTTTTCAAATAAGCTCGAGCTGGAGCATCACAAGTAAATAATTTTATTTGAAATGTATATTTATTACTATTATATTCTAAACCATTGGATTGTAAATTTGTCACTTCTTCCATGAAATTTTTTAAGTATATTTGCAATGGTTCAGGTTTGCCTTTGCCGCAAAATACTGCAATTGCAAATGGAGTTTCGTCAACAAGTTCTTCCGATCGACCCAAAATAGGATAAATCTCCACTGAACTGCTATTGAAAAGTGGAAGTCCGTCGATATTTATCTGCATACTTATGAAATTTGTATTTTTTTTAATACCTTGTTGTAATTTTAACTTTAAACCATTCTCAATGTCAAAATAGCTCATTTCACCATTTTTAAATTTAATTACATTTATTGTTCTTGGTGTTTTCAGTAAAGTTCTTGCATCTTTAGGTAATGTTTCATGAGATGGCTGTAATATTGCAAGTAATTCATTAATTGCATGATGTGTTATATTATTATCTAAAGCCCACTTTTGTAATTGTAAGTTTATAGTAACATTGTTTATTTTATCACCAGGATTCTCGTCATCTTCTTCATTTTCACTTGAGCTTAATAATTCATAATTTTCATCGCAGTCCGTTTCTTGAAGTCCTTCAACAACCTCTATAGTAGATTCACATTGAATATTCTGATTTGAATTATTACTACTGGATTGAAATGTTGAGAGAATTTCGTTCGTCCTAGTTTTAATTGTTCGTCGTAAATGCCTTGCACTTACAATCTTTTTGTTCCTTTCCATTTTATTTCTAATTAATACAAATTAGTACCTAATCCCAAGAAAAATACATTTTATAAAATTAGGATATTACTGTGTCTAGTTATTAAACTTACGTGAAATAAACTTGAAAACTAATAAATTAAACTCTCGATTAAACTTAATCTTTGTTTGGCACGGTGCATATAAATTAGGTTATGTAATACCAACACAGCTTCAGTCGAAATTCCGGTATTTATGGAACGGCATAACCTTAAAATTATATAAGAATAATGACAGCTGAGATTTAATTGTATGATGACAGTGATGATTACGGAAGAAATAATAATTTTCTTGTAATTTTCACACATTTTTCTTAATAGGTATCTATCTATAGTTTTCAGAAGTGGGATATTTACGGAATGGAATTTCAGAATTTGATGACAGAACATAGATAACATAAAATACAAGATGCTTAATAAAGGATGAAATTTAATCGTGAATCATATTCGCTACTTTTCTTTCTTTTCTTAACGTCATTAACAAGAAATAAATATCACGTTAATAAACAAAACTTTAAACGTTATATACACGTTATTAAAAGGAAATGAAACAACGTCAATTTACCGTTATCAACATAAATTATTACGATGCTAAACAATAAACTTTTGACGTGAATCAATACTACAGTAATTGTATGAACTTGGTAAAAGATTCACCATCTGGTAATTAATGTCATTGACAAAAAATAATAAGTTAAGAATGAAACTTTTACGTTTATAACACGTTATTAAAAACAATGAAATGAAATGCCAAATAGATACAAATTTAACGTTATTACTCATGCTACTTTACTTATTGTATAATGATTATGATCTATCATATCTGTTTTATCGTCATTAACAAGAACTAAAATGAAGTTTAGGAATAAAATTCCTACGTTATTAACACGTTACTAAAATGGTATAAAACAACGTCTATTTTCCGTTATTAACCAATACTAAAATGCTGAACGAAAAAAATTAACTTTAAATTTAAAATTAATAAACAACGCAAATTTTAAAATTAACGTTTTTTTATTAACAAATAATATATAATTTATATTATCACAAAAAATAATTTCAAAATTCTATATATGATTTTTTAAACTTACAAAATATAATTTAAGAAAAATGTACAAAATTATTATATAATATAATTATTTTAATATACCTATTATACGTTAAAACATAGTGATATTATAACATTGGAAATACGTTGAAAAATATATGAACAAAATACAGTATGTAATATTCAATAAGTGTAGCTGAATAAGGTAAACGTGTTTTCCAATTAATCCCATGAATTATTGTTGTATGAAGGTACTTTTGAAAATTGCAACTTAGTATATTTTAACGTTAAAAATACGTTGATATACCAGTGGTTGATTAATAGTGTTTAAATATAACGTTAAAAATAAAACCAGAAAACGTTGATCTAACTCCTGTAACCAAAAATAAACGTTTTTATAACTGTTGTGTATTTGGGTTCGATTTAGAATAAAGATAACTATGTATAATTATAAGTGTTTATTGACGTTAAACTCAAAGACATTGCTCTGGTTGACAACCGCCATGCATCTCTACAATACGTCATCTCCAGCATCTCCCTCGTGCAGTGTTTCCAACACTTTAATATACAACAATATCATTTATTCCTAAATACATAACAATAACGTAAGTGTGTTTATTGGGCAGACACTCCCCCTACGGAGTCGTGACTGCAATACTGCAAACTCGTTCTCGTGCGATATAGGCATCACATGCACTCTTGTTGTACAATATACTATTTTAAAAATGCGATTTCAAAAACAAATTTTACGGAACATTGTTCTTCTCAATGAGTTACATTACTGGTTAAATTTAAAGCACTTATTTCTGTTGTACCCCGTATAAACATATCAATCTTTAATTAAACTTAGAATAGAATAGTCAAATTTGTATTAATAAATATATATTTTAAATAAATATCGATTTATAATAGAGAATAAAACAAAAAATATTTTATTTTTCACCTGACAACTATGGCTTGGTTTATAATGGATGTGATCTGTTTCTTATTCTGTATTCTGTAAAGTTGAACTATAGGCGTTTCTTCGTTCTACTTTGCACAAAACAGAGTTAGTAACCGGTTACATCCATTATAAACCAGCCTTACAAGAGCTGCTGAACCGTAGGTAAGTATGATTTTTTTAAATAAAGTCGTATCTCTTAAGGTTGGCTTATAATTATTAATCTAACCGGCTACTTATTCTATATTCTGTAAAGTTGAACAAATGATTTCAAGGTTACGGCTCCGTGACATAAACCGCCATAGACTTGCAGCTCAACTTTACAGAATACAAAAAAAGTAACCACTTACATCTATTATAGACTAAGCCTTATACAGGGCGACAAATTAAGAATGTCCTGTTTTTACTTAGCCTAATAAAAAAATCTGACGTGGCCATCACACAACCTTCCGCCATATTTTTATATTATTTAAAATATACAAATAAAAATCTAAAATATTCAAACACTGAAATTTGCATCATCTGAATAAAAAGATTCATTCACAGGAAAACTCTTCTGTGCTGAAGCCATCCTCCGTTCAATTACTACATTTAATATCTTACTTATGACATATAGCACTAGTATGTCAACTTGTCACCCATCTCACCTGTCAGTATTTTTTACACAGAAACAAAATTCAGTCGTTACAAGATTTTATTTGATAAATTTATTTTTTAAATTTTACTGCAGTTCTTTGATGCTACCAGATAAAGACAATTTTTATTATAACGTAAGTTGCAAATAACTTTGCCTCTTATTCTTATTACAAATAAATACTATATTTATCCAAATTTATATATATTTTTGACAATTAATCTTTTCTATCTTCAAAAAATATCACTTCCGGTGAAGATATTTGTACCAAAATCTAATGGGTTCTTCCAATTTATATACAAATGTTAAATACCAAATATCAAAATTTTTGGGTAATTCGTATTTGAGTTATCCGACTGACAGAAATCCGGCCCTGACTACATACACACACACACACATACATACAGACATCATCGTGAAACTATCAAAAATGAATTGTAAGGACCCTAATTCGTGCTCATCCACTAAAAACTCACTACCCGATTTTTAGCATGATTCCAATACCTTCCTTTACAGGTAAGCGGAAGGTAAAAAGTAATTACTTATTTGCCATAATTTTAACTGTCAAATTTTCAGCCAGTCCTAGTTATTTTGAAAATGAAGCGGTGGACGATTGAATAAGCAATCGTGTATAGCATTTTATTGGAACGAACGCCATTATTCCAACTCAGAGGTTGTCATCTGTTCGTTATAATTTTTGAGTATTAATTGTTTATTTAGGATCAAGCAATTAAATTTTTGATTTTACTCTACAATGTTCAACAAAAAATTTGGTTATTTCGTTTTTTGATAATTGCAGGACACTCTTAATTTGTCATCCTTTACAATACAAAATTTCTACAAAATAGATCCACAATACAATAAATACACATTACAAAAATCAGAAGGCTCCGTCAGCACTTTTTGCTGCTTCAGCTGACTCGTGAGGGCCAAGTTATGTTAATAATATTATTTCTGTTTCTTAGTTCATTACTAATTATAATTAAAACAACTATGACAGTGTTTGCAGCTTATAAAATATGTAACCAATTTGTATTATAAAAATGCCAACGCCTGAAGATGATGAAACGTTGCAGTAATTTTCGATTAATCATTTAAGCAACCCTAGTCCACTATCCGACAATTTACTACATCTCTAAATAATTGCCCATCACGGCTTGGATAGCAACAGCCCTAGCCCGGTCGTTGGTGATGGTGCCGACAACAGCAGCTCCTGAGGCACCAAGCTCTGCCACAGCTGCGCTAATCTGTTCTTATCCTCGTTAAGTGAGGTAGGTGTTGATTATTCAGATTATTTTCTTACCAAAAGTGCATAATAATTGTTTTGCTTACCTGTCTGATTCATTGAACAATAGTGGAAAACCGTACTGATAAATCAATGTTTTTTACAATGATATTTGCCTTCTTATGATTATCGAGTAAACTATTTGTGAAATGAATGGAAAATGTTGTACCTCAATGAATTTGGTCCTGTTCACACGAAGTTTTTTTGAAAATTCCAGCAAGATTCTGAATCCTTGAAAAGAAGAAGTTTCTGAATCTTGAAAAAGAAAATTCATGGTTTTGAAGCAATCAATAAATCATAAATTCTTTTTCAAGACTCATTGAAGATTCAATTTAGCGGCACCGCAATTTAACAGGTAATTATCACTAGAAAGAAGAAAACTTCTTTTTCAGGATTCAGAATCTTTGGTAGAATTTTCAAAGAATCCTCGTGCGAACAGAGCTTTCAACGGTTTTTCAATAATAGAACAAAATATAGCACATAATCATATCAATCTTTAATTAAACTTGTACAATAATCAATGTTGCATTAATAAATCTTTTAAATAAATATAAATTTGTAATAAGTTATAATAAATATAAATACTTTAAAACACAACAAAGATAACTCGTGTCACAATTTGGAAGCTTATTTTGATAGCTATGACTTGAATTATAATGGATAACCAGTTACGTATTCTGCATGTTGTAAAGTTGAACTATAATTACGGTTTATAATGACACAGAGTCATGCAGGTATAGACGTTAGCGTACGTCAGGATTTAATTCTATTTTCGTATAACAAACTTATTAGAAATTCGTGTTTAATCCAATATTAACATTGTTTAAGGTTAATACATTAATGCATACTTATAGTTAATTATACACGACAAGTAAAAATTGACATGTATTTCGGTCACGCGATTGATATTTTATAAAATTCGTTTTAAGCATAATACACTGACACAATTCATGTTCTATAGTTTTAACAATGGCATTGAAATGGTCATATTGCATAAGCAAAATATTTAAAAATTATCGCAACAGTACAACACTTCATGGCTGGACTTATTTAGCAGACAAAAAAAGGACAACTATAGAAAGGTATCTATTAGTTAAGAGTAGAAAGGAATAGATAAATAGAATAGAATAGAATAGAATGATTTAATTTTGTTTAAGAGAGAATACATCTCTGTGTACAAAATGAAATGGTAACAAATTGTTGTGTATGTTATAAATTGTACAATGTGTATTACAGTTTACAGTATTATAAATTATAAGTTCATGGCAAATGCTCGTAGTTTTAGCGATCTCGATACATAGTTATAGATGTCGACCATCTTTTCTTTGGACAGCGCTGCCATCAGGTTACTAACGTCCAACGTAATTATGTCTAGGCTCGGTGTTGGGGCATGTTTTGAAAGAAATGCCGTTCTGAAAGCAGAAAAAATGGGACAGCGAAGGAGGAAATGATCGAGATCGTTGGGTTCGTGTGAATTGCAAATGGTGCAGATTTAATCTTGATTGAAATTATGGGATACTCCGTCTTGGTATATATTTATATGATGAGGGTTTCTAGTACGTATTAGGCTAGAGGTTTTAAGTATTTTGTAAGGAATTTGGTTGCTTAGGTAATTCTGGCTGGTGTTGTAATTTTTAAAATAGGGATTATATATGGATTCTTCGATGTGTACTGTGTCTTCGCTGTATATTATTTCGTTGTATGCCAGTAATATGTTATTAATTTCACCCTTCAGTACTGTCGAGTTTTGTTCCGTCCAGATCCAATGGAAGTTACTTTTTGTCAATAAGAGCTCTAGTTGCTTAACCCAATTCTTTTCTTGTGTGTTGTTACGTTGTGTTTCGTTTGTATTTGTGTTTTTGAGTTTCTCGTAACATATTTTTGCGTATCTTGAGTTCGACATTAGTAATAATTTATGCCACCATAATAACATTTTTTTAAATATCAGTAGTTCGACTTTTGGCTGCCCTGTTTCTCTTCTTATTATGTAATTTGGGGTTGTTCGTTACCATGATTCCAAGTGTTTGAAAAATTGTGATTGACCTTTTTCGATGTTGTCTCGTTGATAGGGCCCCCAGACTTCTTCTCCAAAAGTAAGAGTAGGTAGTAAGACGGACGTGTGTAGTTTCATGATAGTATGCCAGGAGTAGATTTTGACTTTCGCCATTGTTTGTTTTAGAGTTCCAGTTATTTTAGATGCTTTTGTAATTTTTTTTTTCGTGTTGTCGTTGTACGATTCCGATGGTTTGAAGATTGTTCCGAGATAGGTGTAGCTTTTTGTATATTTTATTTCTTCTCCCTGACACGTATGTATCAGATTTCTTTTTGGAGGCCTCCCTTTGTGAAAGTGTAAATTTTTTGTTTTTTCAGCGTTGACTTTGAGTTTTAACCTGTCACAGTATTCCGTTAATGCTGTTAGTTTTCGATTAATGTCGATCTGGGTGTTTGCAAAAATTACGACGTCGTCAGCGTATTGTAGTGAGAGAATATCTGCTTGTTGTGTAATGAAGTAGCCTTCCAGGTTTTTGCTTCTGATGAATGAGTCTAGGTCATGAATGTATAGTGCAAATAGAAGTGGGCTTGTGCAATCGCCTTTGTTTACAGAAATTTATTCTGACATATTATTGCTAACTTCAATTTGCATCGTTGCTTCACTATAAATGCTTTTGAAAAATCTGACAATTTTTCCACTTAAGCCTACATCATAAATTTTGTTCCACAGCAAGTTGTGAGGGACTGAATCTATAAATATAGCATAAACTCCTTTTTGGCTTTTCTGGAATGATGTTTCAACTATGGAGTTAAGGACAAATAGGTTGTCGATGCATGATCTATTTTTTCTGAATCCAGATTGCGATTCAGGAAGAATATTATAGCATTCTGCCCATGTTTGAATTCAGTTGTTTATTATATATGTAAAGAGTTTTGTGATGATGTTTAGTAGAGCAATGCCTCTATAGTTATCCATATTCCTACGATCATTCTTTTTATGAATTAAGATAAATTTTGAGGTTTTTAGTTTTTCTGGGATATCTTCGTTCAGCAAATCTAATAAGCATTGTTTCCATTTATCTGGCAAATGCTTTAATTGTTCATTAGTAATTCCGTCGTTGCCAGGACTTTTGTGGGGTTTAAGCATCCTTAAGGCGTAGTTCATCTCCTGCGTTGTGATCTGCGAGTCTAGATACGGGTGTCGGACGTCAATAAATTGGTTTTCATCTATAATTTTCTCGCCGAACCACTCCCGGAAGTATTGCGTCCATAACTGTAAATAAATCGGATTTTCATTGTATGTCGTAGGGTTTAAGGCTTTTATGGTTTTCCAGAATTCCGTTTGATCCTTTGCTGATTCTAACTTGCTTTTTAGATTTTGTCTAAATAACTGTTTATGTTCTGTAATGTGTTTTTTTGTAGTTTTGCTTTGCCTCTAAATACATCGTTGTGTTTTCTTTGCTGAAATTACTTTGTTTGCATTTTCTTAAGTATTTTTTTGCATGTCTCTTCAGCCTTACGCATTTCTCATCGTACCATGGTGTTTTATTTATGGGTCTATCCTTCGTGTATATTATTCTCTTCATTATTCCAATGTTTTTGGATGTTGCTTCAATTTGATTTGTTAAATATTTATATTTGTTATCAATATTGCCTTCTATAGTTATGTTGTTGAGTTCTTCTGTAAATTCACGGGATTTTGTGTTGTCCCATTTTATTTTGGATTGAGGAGTGTGAGTTTTGATCTCAATTCTGTTTTTGTCAAGTTGTGTTGAGTTTCTACATTTTAATTTTAAAGAGCATATCATGTGGTCTGATACTATTATATATCCTCTATCTGCAGATCCTGAATTATTGGTATGGCACTAATGTCTATCCAAATTAAATCTATTGTACTTTTACCATTTGGGCCGACGTATGTGTAGTTTGCCGGTGTATCATTCAAGGTTCTATCGTTTAGTACTAAGAAATTGGCTTCTTCCATTATTTTGACTAGTTCCTTTCCTTTCGTATTTAAAATGTTATCATAAGAGTCTCTAGATGAGTTTATTGTAGAGTTATTTATAGTTATTTTTTCACAGTTATTCAGTGTACCTATTCTGGCAATAAAATCACCACCAATAATTAAGGCATGATGTGGCAGTGAGTTTATTATATTGATTAGATTGTCAGACAAAAGATCTAAGAGGATAGAGTATTCGTAAGAAGGTGAGAGGTATACCGTGCCTAGGATGAAGTTTCTAGTATCGGTTAATATGTTGAGAAAAATCCAATGTGCTTCTTGTTCGATCACTGTAGCTTTGAAGCTGGACATTTTTGAGAAAATTAACAACCCTCCTATGGCTCTTCTTGTGCAAGATTGGTTATTTGCGAGTTGTTCATATCTGTTGTAATGTTTTAAAAATGGTGGATTCTCTAATAGACTTTGATGTAGCCATGTTTCAGAGAGACATATCGATGGTGTCAAATCAATACCTCGTATCTACGATAATGTAAGTTTCGCAAAAAATGAGAAAAACGTATTGCAATGCTATTTTCAGTGTTATGTTTATTTTAAATTTTCAAAGAGAGAACCTTTATACTTTCAGCAATTAATAAATTTAAATTTTAGTTTATTTTAGTTTATTCACAGGTTAGATACGAGGTATTGTACATAAAAAAATATCAAATTTGTAGATACATTTATTAGGAAACAAAAAGTGTATTGCACATTACAAAATAAAGTAGATTCAGAAATATGAATTATAAATTTAAGTATCAATGTAAAATAGATTTATTCTAACATAAAGAAAACTTATTTATGCGCTAAATTATCATAAAATGGCCAATAATTTTCATGTAGTTTTGTTTTTATTTCTTGCAGATGTTGAAACTTTTGCGTCGTTATTGGCAATTTTCCAAAATGTAATTGTTTAAATTGTTAAATTTTTTGAATTGTCCGTTTTGGTCGGTGGGGTAATGGAGCAAAGTCTATATCAAAATCCGTTTTGTAAGTAATCTCCTCATTCTCGTATTTCAGAGCGCGAATATCCGTAATTGTTGGATCATTCTTTTTTTACCAGGGCGAATAGATTCATAAACTAGGTCTGCATTGTAGTTACGAAAAAAGTCAAAATTTGGACTTATTACTTCATAGGGCTTTGGTTTTGTTCGAGACTCTATTGTAATTCTGTGATAATCATTAGGTATAGAAATCGTTATATTTTTTAATTTTCGTTCTATTGTAGCGTGAACACTGTCACATTCCATGTTTGTATGACCTTTTACCAAAATTTTTTGGATTATTGTACATTTGTATTGTGACGAAAGAGAAAGCAAAGCATTGGACAGTGTACAAGTACGATTTTGGTAGGTACAGCCATCAGAAAATATTATTATGGGCTTAATGTTATCAGGATCTTGTAAATATTTTCTCTGTAAGAAATCTATTAAAAATGAAGCAAACGTTGATGCCTGTAGATCTGTATTTGTTTCATCAAACCAATAACAAGTAGTGTATTTTGTATTTAAATCGAATACTGTAAAATTATGGCAACATAGCTTTGTTTTAAAGTACAACGAACTAGCTTTTAAATAGGGGCACGTCTTTACTGCTTGTAAATCCATACAAATAACGTGACATTCAGAAAGGCGAGCCTTTTCTTTATCGTTACTTTTTTCTTCTTGTGCTCTTTCTTTATCATGTCTGTGTTTTTCCCATTTATCTAGTTCTAAATTTCCAGCTTCATACTCAACACATAAATCGCATTGATCCTTACGAGGACTAAATAGTCAAATTTTCATTTGATCCACTTACTTCATTAGGGTGTTCCTTGACATTGAAATTATATTATTCTTTATGCAATGATCTTTATAAAATTTATATAAGTCTGCAAAAGTTGAAAATGTTTGTTCTAAATACATTTTGTGTCTCGGCGACAGTAATGACATGGTAGTTTTGGCAGCTTTTCTTTGCCTTATAATTTCAGGTACAGTCGTCATACCATAAGCTGACTTGTCCACCCAATTCTTCACAGTCCATTCTTTTATACCCAAAGTATGCAAAAACATATTTTTGCACACTGGTACATTTTTCTTACCGATGTTTAAGCTGTAGAAAAGTGAACTTGTCCTTCTAGAATCTTCAACTTCCGTCGTTTTTCGTTGTATTTTTTTCTTAAAAACTAAATTTGTGACGTAAATCTTTTTTCTTTCCAATTTAGATGTGTCCAAAAATTAGAGAACAAATTTTCTGTATCTAATTCTGTAATTTCATTACACATTCTTTTTTTTTGATTTTCTACAAGTTTCTGACTTGCAAGCTGGTCCCATTTGCCTCGCGTCTCGTTCAGTGTCATGAAATGTAAGTTTCTGAACTTTAGGCCTACGGTATCCTAGATATTTTTGCCCTGACATTCGTAATGTTTTATTTATTTTACGTTTTGATCTCAGTTGAGGTAACGGTTGACTTTCATCTTCAGCTAGACTCTCTTCTTCGCTTGTATTTTCATTAATAAATTCTTCTTCATCTTGACTCTTTTCTTCGCTTGTATTTTCGTTAAGAAATCCTACTTCTGCGCTTGTATTTTCGTTAAGAAATCCTTCTTCTGCGCTTGTATTTTCGTTGAATTTTCTTTTATCATTCGTGTTTTTATCTTCGCATTCTTTCTCATTTCTTGCTGTGGGTCAAGATTTTCTTTCATAAAAGGTTCGTCATCTAAGTAGACAAACTCTGCATTTTCTATTCTTGTTTCAAAATTCCTTTCTTCTCTAGTATTTTGCAGCATACCCAACGTAATGTTTTCGATATTATTAGTATTCGAGTTTATCTCATTCGCATTTGGTAACATTTCAACTATAACCTTCTCACGGTTTTTTGGTTCATTATTATTAGTTTCGATTTCATCATTTTGTACATTTGAATTGCACATACATAAATAATTATTTTCTTATTTCTCTTGTTTTCATTATTTTGCACATTTATAATAGAAATTACCTAGAATATTGATGGTTCTTGAAGAAACGTTGCTATTTTTGATTCTGAGAGCCATTGTAGTTATAATATTAGTTTTTCCAACCTGCGATCGAACGAAAAATAATAATATTTAATCATAATAATACCACGTATCTGCCGATATGTTCAGATTCAATGTAAACATTGGTCATATGCAATAACACGTATCTGCATTCGAATTAAATGCACCAAAAAATACATAGAAGCATAATTTGTATCAAAAAACTTTTAATGTTTATCAATTAACAACATAACAAAGATCGGAAGTATGACAATATTACACTAAAACAGGTTAAATAAAAGTTATACGTTAATCACAAAGATAGCACTTACCAAAGAACACGCATCATCAGCCATCTTTAAGGGTAGATACAAGGTATTGCCTTCAAATTTTTATTGGAGTTTACTCCTTAAGAATCGATTTTCATATAAGGAGCCCGGTATTGAAATTTTATGAAGAGTGAAATCAAACGTTAACCGTTAACTAAAAGCGTAACGTTTTTATAATTGGAGTGGTCAAAAATGGAACTTATAGCCATACCTATTAAATAAAATTTTTGATTTCCACATAAATTCTTACCTGATGTGAGGTGGTCAAAAACTCTACCTATGACCATACCTATTAAATAAAATTTTTGATTCCCATATAAATTACTCTTACCTAATGTTAGGTGGTCAAGACTGGTACCTATGGCCATACCTATTAAATAAAATTTTAGATTCCCATATAAATTCTTACCTGATGTGAGGTGGTCAAGACTGGTACCTATGGCCATACCTATTAAATAAAATTTTTGATTCCCACATAAATTCTTACCTGATGTGAGATGATCAAGAATGGTACCTATGGCCATACCTATTAAATAAAATTTTAGATTCCCATATAAATTCTTACCTGATATGAGGTGGTCAAGACTGGTACCTATGGCCATACCTATTAAATAAAATGTTTGATTCCCACATAGATTCTTACCTGATGTGAGGTGGTCAAGAATGGTACCTATGGCCATACCTATTAAATACAATTTTAGATTCCCATATAAATTCTTACCTGATATGAGGTGGCCAAGACTGGTACCTATGGCCATACCTATTAAATAAAATGTTTGATGCCCACATAAATTCTTACCTGATGTGAGGTAGTCAAAAACTCTACCTATGGCCATACCTATTAAATAAAAATTTTAATTCCCACATAAATTCTTACCCGATGTGAGGTGGTCAAGAATGGTACCTATGGCCATACCTATTAAATAAAATTTTTGATTCCCACATAAATTCTTACCTGATGAGAGGTGGTCAAGAATGGTACCTATGGCATACCTATTAAATAAAATTTTAGATTCCCATATAAATTCTTACCTGATATGAGGTGGTCAAGACTGGTACCTATGGCCATACCTATTAAATAAAATGTTTGATTCCCACATAAATTCTTACCTGATGTAAGGTGGTCAAAAACTCTACCTATGGCCATACCTATTAAATAAAATTTTAGATTCCCATATAAATTCTTACCTGATGTGAGGTGGTCAAGACTGGTACCTATGGCCATACCTATTAAATAAAATTTTAGATTCCCATATAAATTCTTACCTGATGTGAGGTGGTCAAGACTGGTACCTATGGCCATACCTATTAAATAAAATTTTTGATTCCCATATAAATTCTTACCTGATGTGACGTGGTCAAGAATGTTACATATGACCATATCTGTTAAATAAAATTTTTGATTCCCACATAAATTCTTACCTGACGTGCGGTGGTCCGGTGGTCAAGAATGGTACTTATGGCCATACCTAATGCAGAATAATACCGTACGCAGATGTTTACAAAGATGAAGATTTTTTCCTTGAAAATTTGGGAGCCTTTACATTAGAAAATCTTCAAATTAGCTTTTATTGCTTAAAATCATTTACTTCTCTTTGTTATGTTTTACTGCTGGTTTTTCAAAAATTTTATTAACCATTTGTTATTAGAGTTTACTTCTTAAGAATCGATTTCCATATAAGGCGCCCGATATTGAAATTTTATGAGGAGTGAAATCAAACGTTAAACGTTAACTAAAAGCGTAACATTTTTATTATTAATTATTAGTAACGATAATGATGACAATACGTAACAACCCACCCGGAATGATGTTTAATATATCTGATAATTAATTTATAACTTATGTAAGGTAGGTTCTTTATACTTGTGTAGCTGTGTCAAGCATTCATTCAGATAATAGAATATTGATGTGGTGAATTGATATAGGTGAATTGTATGTGTATTTATTGTTAACAATAATTATATTCATATACAGTGAAGTGAATAATGAAAGTATATAGACCTCGAACTGCTCGAACACCCGACAACAGATCCTGTTTCCCGAAAGTTTTTTACCACAACGTAATCGATTTTCGGTCAAACAAACAGGATCTGTTGTCGGGCGTTCGAGCAGTTCGAGGTCGTCCACCTCTCTTCCTGACAACAGATCCAGTTTTCCAAAAGTTTTTTTACCCAGAACGTAATCGATTTTCGGTCCGGAACTGCTTGGCGACGGGGAATTTGGAATCGAATACGGAACGCGCGCTGGGCGGCGATTATAGACTCGTTTCCGCGTATGTATGCTTCAACGGCAAAAGCGCGTTGCTCGTTCGTCCACATTATGTTTACAACTGAAACTTTTGTAACGCAAACTGAATATAAACCGGCCGCTATACACGCCATTCCCATCCTTTTACAACCTCTGCTCGCTTCACAATTCTCTATTGAAACTAGGGAGGTTGTTTTGCCCCACCCTGTATAATACTTTACCGAATCAATATGAAAAATGTAAATAGAATAAAAATACATACATGCTGTCAGTATTATAAGAGATGCGTTTATTTACCATCTTTGCCTATTGCATATTCAAAGACAATCGTATTTAAGGAGTAAACTCCAGTCGTGCGTCGGAGCTGACACACACACAATTTTTTATTTTACACAACTACGTAACACAATATCGACAACTAGTGTCATCTAGCGATACATCTTAGAATCCTTTACAAAACGCGCCTAAAATCTTAATTTTGAAAAAAATGTAGATACGAGGTATTGATTTGACACCATCGATATGATTTCATGTTGTAATATTAGTTGTTGTTCCGGCACGGTAAGCCTATAAATATTTTGGAATCCTTGAATATTCCACATCATTATTTTGTTGAAATTTGTGTCTGTTTTTTGATTGAAAGTTTTTTGTGGTTGCTCTGGTTTGGATATGTTTGTCTAAAGGGCCTACTTTTTTTAATTGCTCAGTTATGTTCTTTTTCGTGTGTAGTGTGTTAGGTGTAGCAGTATTTTGTATAATTTTACCGTTGTTTTTTATGTTTTTTTGCGTTATACCTTTTGGTGTTTCCTTGAGATTCTCTTTTAATGCTTCTTCTCTCTTTTCTTTGTGTCTTCGCTATCTAATTCATTTGTCGTTTTGATTGGTTCTTCGCTTGTATATTCTTTTTCCGTTTCAGATTTAGAATTTGCGTGGTGGTAGTTACCCAAGTCGTCTGTGGATACGGAGCGTCTTCTTAGTGAAGTTCCCTCAGTTTCATCGTTCGGAATATTGTTTTGATCGTCATCAGTAAAATCTGCGCATGTGTATGGAGTATCATTGATGAAAAGCACGTTTTGATATAGGCTGGTCTTGTATCCTTCATTTTTTGCTTTTGTTCTGTATGGCTTCAAAATTTTCCGTTCTTGCAATGTCTTCGGAATGTAGTCATCGTCGAAGTAGATATCTGTGCCTTTCAGCTCTTTCGCTTGTTTGCGAATTTCACTTTTAACTTTCTTGGAGTTAAGTTCAATTGAGGTGGGTCTTGTTTTATCTCGTTTAAATTTTCCTAGTCTCTTTACTGATTCTAGGTTGTTTGCCGAGAAATTATTTAGGCCTAACTTATTCTTGTGTAATTTTTCCTTCTAAGTTTTCTTGTGCTTCTTCACTTATTCCAAAGAAAACGATATTTTTTTCTCTAATTTTCCGTTCTAACATCTCTATTTGCTTCTCTTTTTCTTTTAAATCGGTTTTAATTTCTTCGTAGCACATCTCGTTCCTTTCGGTGACTTTGTTAAATATATTACTGATTTTTGTAATTTCTCAATATTTTTGTTAATAGGTATTAGTAAGTTTTTTATGTCTTCTATGGATGCCATAGTTTCGAAGTTTCAAATTTTAAATTTATTTCTGCTAAAGTTGAGAACACTGCTTCGAGAAGGAGACACGTCGGCGCAGTGCGTTTGGTTAAATTAAATTAGTTGGTTAAATTAGAATTTGAAGGCTAACCTTGAGAGTTCACGGTAGGAAACAAGTCGGTTTCTTTACTTCTCTGCTGTTTGACACTGCGATTCTCCTTATCAATATTTTTGACTGCACTTTATTTAGCTTGCACTTCCACTAAAATTATTTTTAATTCACTACAATTATTTACTTTTAGATTGCTGTTGACTTACACACATCTACACTGTAACGGGTCAGTGTTACCAAAATAGATAAATAAAATATCTATATGTCTTAATCACACTGTTCTTTAATGAATAAATAATTTTACCGACCGGTTTCGATCATTTAAATGATCATTATCAAGGTAAAAAACCGGGAAGACCACAAAGACAGAAAAAATATAATTAGAAAAGCGCAACATATAAAAATTTACAAAAACTTTTTAAATAAAATAACTTACATAAAAAACTACAGGAGACGTTGAAAGTAGATGAAAAAATATAAAAACATTTTATATTAGTATTAAAGTAAGAAATTTAAAAAAGAAAAACCAAACTTTGCGAATGCGAAACTTTGTGAAAACTAGCGATCCTGCTGGATCATGAAATAATAGTGTGTCAATTGATCAATAGATCGAGCAGTGGGCTATGTTTCAGGTTTACCTGGTTGTTTAAGCAGAGATCTTTATTCCGTTTAATCGATTTCTTTATTTCTTAATTTTCAAGGAAATCAAGAGATTTGCCGTTTCGTTTCAGATGGAGTATTTCATAATTGCAATTAATATCGAAATTTTGTCCCGTTTCGATGAGATGTTCAGCAAAAGTGGAAGTTTTGTTGTTATGTATTTGACTTCTTTTATGTTCTTTGAACCGTGTTGAAAATTGCCGCCCTGTCTTACCGACATAATTACTGTCACATGTGCCGCAGTTTAATTTATACACACCTGATTGATCCGTCAATAATGGCCTGTCAATCTTTTTACAAAGTTCAGTTTTTAGGTTAGTTAATGATTTAAATGCTATATCAATATTATGCTTTCCTATGCGATCTTTAAGCTTATAGCTAATATTACCTAAGAAAGGTAAACTAATTCTAATAATGTCATGTTCAATTATGAATTCATAATACAATAGTGTTTTATGGGGAGGTGTATTATTCAATGGTCATAGACACAAATATATTATTTAGCAAGAGTTTATTTAAATGAAAGTCCTGCTAAACATGAGAGTACATAATGCACCAATATGACGTGTTCACATTGTGAATCACCTCTTAGTCCTCGTGGGACTCCTATGGATGTGTCACCGGACGGAAATAAAGGAGACGAAAGCAATGATCAAGGCAACACGATAAAGGGAAACGGGACTGGAACTAACGATGACAACACTGGCAAAGGACACGGACAGTCTTCAGAGGAGATGATCGGAAACTTGGCTGGAGACAAGTTAAATAGGGAAAATAAAGAAGGAGAGCAGGAACCGCAGAAATCGGTCTTCTTAGGGAGACAAATACACAGAACGCCACCAGGTTCAAGACATACGACCTGGTCTTTGCCAGATGTAAACAGGATAGTGGACTTGACAGATGAAGGTGGAACCCCACGGAAGAGAAAATCGCCTGACGAAGTCTCACCGGACGAAACAGGCATGAGAAAGAAAACCGGGGCCAACATGATTGTGGATAAGATTGGCTTTGTTATCAGCCAGACCACAGTACTGACGCCAAGTTCTCAAACAAAAATGAAAAAAGACAACATGGACAAAATGGAAGCATTACTGGAAGATCTTGGAAAACTGGTGAGGAGAGATACACCAACACGGCCAAGGACATCAAGAGAAAGTTCGCATTAGTAAGCAAAGCTTTTGAGAGAATTAAAAGGTCCAAAACAGACACCATACAGGATTAGAAAGAACAATCGAACATCTTGGAACATAAGATACAAGAACAGAAGCTAAACCATAAAGAAAAGCTAAACATCTTAGAACATAAGCTACAGGAACAGATGCAGAACCACAAGAAAGAACTGAACATCTTAGAAAATAAGTTACATGAACAGATGTTGAACCGCAAAGAAGACAAAGAAAGAATGACACAGGAGGAAGATATCGGGAAAAAGATAGACCCTAACATGAGCTACGCAGATTTTGTTGAAATAGCCAAGTTAACCTGGAATAAAGATTTATACAGCAACCTAGAAGAAATCGAAGGAGACCTATTCCAAGCAAAGGGAATAAAAATTAGGGCATACTAAGAAAAGGAATTCACATCGTCTTTTAATCCGTTGTTTGGAGAAACTGCTAACATCAAAGAAGGCCAAGACGTGCACTATGAAAGCCAGATAAAGCTACACGGTTGCCCCGAGACAAAAATCACCAAAGATCACACTTTCTGTCTAATCACAGAAAACATAGAAGGAAAGGTGGAGGAAGAAAGTATTTACACTTGCCTCAAAAACGAAAGCAGGAAACATCATCCTAACCATGAAGAAAGGGGAAGGTGAACAAGTGAAAGAGGAAATCGGCAAAGAACTCGCAACTGCTAAAATCAAAATAGTTAAAGAAACAGAGCTAATACACGTACGAGACGTACACCCAACCATTAAAAAGGAAGAAGTTGCTGAGGCACTACAAATAAGCCTTGGAAAAGGGACGACATAGGACATAACGGTCAAATCAAAATCAACTGGCTATAATGGGACACAACAAACGACTGTCGTACTTAGCAAAGGAGAAGGGGAAAAACTAAACTGGAAAATTAAGATTGGGTGGAGCATCTGTAGAATCAAAAAAGCCCAAAACATGATAAGATGTTATCGCTACCAAGGGTATAATCATAGGGCAGCAAGTTGCACGGAAGAAGATAACAAAGCGAGATGCTGCTTCAAGTGCGACGGGCTAGGTCACATAGCAAAAGCATGCCCATTTTGCATGAACTGCGGAAAAGAGGGACAACACAAGGACTGCACAGAGAACCCGTTCTGCCTGTGGTGCCAACAGAATGGACACAGAACTGGGGCAAGAAAGTGCCCTATAATACAGAGAGCGTTGGAGGAAACGCAAAACAAGAAACAAAACGGCTAGAAACATCCCCCGCCTAAATGATCTTACATTTGAGCTGGCCCAAAGAAGGCAAATCTTTTAATTATCAGTGAACCAAAAATTAAATTAAATAGAGGATGGTGCAAGGACAAGAGAGGAGACGCAGCCTTTGAAACTATAGGACAATCTTTGCAAAAGTCAAGGGAAGGAAACGGAGATGATTTCGTTTGGAACACCTTTGGCCAAATGACAATGTACAGTTGCTACGTCTCGCCAAACAAACCGCTAGAAGATCTCGAAACGATGCTGGACGATATCAAAGAAACTGTTCCAAAAGAGAAGCAAGAAAAGCTCCTCGTTATCAGTGGTGATTTCAATGCCAAATCGGAGGTATGGGATCCAAAAAAGAAGACGACAGAGGAGAGCTACTGGTAAGGTGGGCTGCCGGTATGGACCTATATGTAGCAAACCGGTGGAAAACCCCTACTTTCCAGAGAGGTGGATCAGAATCTATCTAGACGTTACCTTTACCTCCACAGATCTGGTACCGTACATCCAGATATTGCAAGCCAACGAGGAAGAAGAGCTGCTCACGCTACATAACAGCATATCTTTCAAAATAGCACAAACAACAGCAAGAAGGATGGCGTCTAGGCCAACAGGGTGGAATTTAAACAAGTTAGACTCGGAAATAGATAAACACCTAAATGCGGAAATTAGTGCAGTTAAAACACTAAATGAAGCTATAGTTAAAATCCGCGATGCTGCTATGCCACCCTTCACCATTGAAGAACTGCAGACTGCAGCGGAGAAAATGCGGGCAAAGAAGGCCTCCGGGCCTGACCAAATACCCGCAGAAATACTCAAGAGAGTTGTGGAAAAGAAACCAAAAGTGATGCTAGAACTATAAAACAAAAAAAATTGAGGAAAAAACATTCCCAACAGAGTGGAAAACAGCTAAGTTAATACTTAATAAAAAGCCTAACAAATCAATAGAAGACCCCTCGGCAATGAGGCCCCTGTGTCTTTTGAACACAGCGGAAAACTCTTTGAACAGTTGCTGCTAGGGAGATTTAAACAGGAAATAGAAGAAAAGGAAGCGCTCTGGAAACACAATTTGGTTTTCGGGAAGGAAGAAGTACGGAGGGACCGTTACAGAGGGTTGCTCAAATAGTTATGGAGAACAGGAGAAAACCCTGGAATTCTACCAAATTAAGCGACCTTGTTTTGATTGATATCAAAAACGCTTTTAATTCTATACCATGGGATAACATGGTAGAAGCTACCCGTAACAGAAGCATCAGCAGTAGGGCTGCGAAAAAACATCGATCTGATCGAAAGATCGATCGATCGATCAATATAATCACAGGTAACATTTAATCGATCAATTTTGTTGATTGCTGATCGATCTGATCAATTTATCGTTCGGATTTGGATGATCGATCAGATTTGGATGATCGTTCGGATTTGGATGATCGATCAGATTTGGATGATCGGTCAGATTTGATTGATCGATCAGATTTGATTAATCGATCTAATCGACAGCTATCACGGTCATGCATGCAATGTTTAATATAAGAATACTATCTTATTTTTGTAATATAATGTTTAATGTAAGAATAAGAATACTATCTTATTTTTGTAATGTAATATTTAATATAAGAATATTATATTTAAATAAATGATTAATACATAAAATTAATATTAATAACATTATTACCGGTCCTTTAATATTTAGTACAGGTAGATAATTATTAGATCGATCTAATCAATTTAATCGATCTAACTGATCTAGATCGATCGATCACTAATGATCGATCAAGATCGATCGATCGATTTAATCGATCAAATCTGACGGTACAAGATCGATCAAAAAATTTATGATCGCGCAGCCCTATTCAGCATACACCTGATTAAAATGATCGAATCTTATCTAAAGGACAGAGACATTCAGATCCAACAAGATAAAGAGGTTATAAGCTACGAGGTCACTTGCGGAGTCCCACAGGAGTCTATCCTAGAGCCAACGTTATGGAACAGCTTATGATGACATCCTTAAGTTGAAACTTCCCAGCGGCACACAAACCATAGCCTACGCGGATGACCGCGCAATTTTGGCGACGGGAAATAACGTAGAAGAGCTAAACAACAGTCTAGATATAATATGTAGGTGGCTAGAAAAAACCAGGCTTATTATTGCAGCCGAGAAGACGGAAGTAGTCCTTCTTATGGGGCAAAGGAAGGCCAAAAACATATCTTTCGCCTTGGGTAACTATACCTTTACACTCAAGAAAGAAATCAAATACCTGGGAGTATGTATCAGTGAAGGCCACAGGTTCCACAAGAACGTTCAAGAGCATGCGAAAAGAGCTGGGGAGGTCGCCCTGGCGCTTGGACGAGTCATGCGTGGGGAGCCCAAAAGCCAGTAAGTCTGCTGACCTTGTATTATAATTATGAACATTTGATGAAAGTTGATAATTCTCTTTATTTTTTTGAATTTCTAAAAGTGTACTAAAAATGTACAGGCACGGCAAAGGTAAAATACCTAATGAGATAAATAACGGTTGGCAATGATCTCTAAAATTTGCATGTGCAATAATTCTCACTGCTTGCTTTTGAAGCCGAAAAATGCAGATAGCGTTGGAAGAATTCCCCCAGAGAATTACCCCGTAATTGATACATGAATGAAAAAGACCATAATAAGCAGTCAATAGAGAATTTGAATCCAAAATGCGAGATAATTTTCGTAATAGAAAAATTACACTTGCTAGTTTCTTCGCCAATTGAATAGTCTGATCAAACCAAGACAAGCGGTCATCAATTAGCATACCTAGGACTTTAACAGAAGTGCTTGTAGATATGTTATTTTGTGATGCGATTATAATTTGCTGTGTTTTATTAGTATTCAATTGCAACTTGTTACTTAAAAATCACTGCTCAGCTTTCCTTAGATTTGACTGAGCTAAGCTTTTTAAAGTTGTAATATCTTTATGTGATTCTAAGAGACTGGTGTCATCTACAAATTGAACAACTTTAATCGGTTGCATGAAGTGAAAAAAGTCATTTACATATATTAAAAATAGTACAGGGCCTAGGATCGACCCCTGCGGAACTCCGTGAAAGATTGGTAAATAATCAGATCGATTTTGTCCAATAGAAACACATTGCTTTCTATTTGACAAATAAGACTGAAATAAATTTAATGTAACGCCAGATACACCATAGTGAGCTAATTTATCAATTAAATCATTGTGTGACACACAGTCAAAGGCTTTTGACAGATCACACAATGTAACGGCTGTGTGACATCCCTTTTCTAGGCCCTGTACTATGTTTTGAACTAATTCCAGAATTGCTTCTATTGTAGAGTGATCTTGACGATAGCCATATTGCGAATCATTAAACAGCTTATTATTTTCAAAAAAATCTACTAATCTGATTTTGATAAGTTTCTCAAATATTTTGGCAAACATGGGAATGATAGATATCGGTCGGTAGCTTTCAGCACAACCCCTATCTCCTTTCTTATAAAGTGGATACACTGTAGTGACCTTTAAAGAGTCTGGGAAAATACCCTCTGAAATGCATTTATTAAAGATAAGCGTTAGAGGACTAGCTATAAGATCAATGCAATCTTTAATAATTCCAATGTTGATATCATAGATATCACGACATTGTGAATTATTTAAAGAATATGTAGCTGTTAAAACCTCGTCTTCTTGAAATTCAGACAGCTCAAAACTTAGATTATTGTTTGTAGTATTAAGCAGAAGATCACTAGCTTTGTAGTTGCTTTGTGGTAGCTCTTTAATAATATTATCTGAAATTGAGGTAAAAAATAAATTGAAGTCATCACACGAAATCTCCAGGTCCGGATTTACTTTTGCGTGACTATTTCTTTCAGAGTTTATTAACTTCCAACAATCTTTATTTCTGTTATTAGACTGTAGAATAAAGTTACTGCATGCTGATTTCTTTGCTTTAATAATTTCTGTTCTGTACATTTGACGATAAGATCTAAAATTATCAATGTCGCTTTGTCTCTTAGTACAAGAAGCAATCGTTTTAAGACCCATTAAAACATTACGCATATGAGATAAATGTTCTGAAAACCAATTTATTACTGAATTTTTGTAATCACTAGAACATTTTTTGACTGTAAAATATTCTTGGATTAGAAACATAAAATTATTAATAAAGTAATTTATTGATTCTGTTGCGTTCATATTGGAATCAAAAATGTGATTCCAATTAAACTGCAAGAGACCAAGTCTAAATTTTTGAACATTCATTCTGGAATAAATTCTCTTGAAACAGTAATGATTTGATACATGACTTACGTCCTTGATTTTTATATACTGCGCATAATGGTCTGACAGCAATGGATCAAAAACACCCGTTTCAATCTCATCATTTCCCATGTTTGTCAAAATGTTATCTATGCAGGTAGAAGAATGCTCAGACACTCTTGTAAAAACTGAAACAGTGTGCCGAAAAGCAAAAGTCGCAATTAAATTTAATAAATTGTTTGTGTTAGTTGACAAAGATAAAAAATTGGTGTTAAAATCCCCAGCAAGAATAACTTTACTATATTTGCCTGAAGCAAAAATTAATAAGGCTTGCAACTTTTCAAGAAAGCTATTAAAGTTTCCATCGCATGATCTGTAAATAGTAATTAAAAGAATTTTGGAATCTAACAACTCCACTCCGCAGAATTCGGCCTCAAAAGCAACAGTAAAATTATCTAAATTTACTGGTTTATAGAGTAGATTAGATTTTAAACATATTGCTACCCCGCCGTGCCTGTTACAGGTCCTGCAGAAAGAGCTACCTAGTACATAGTTTGATAAACTTACCATTTTAATTGTTTCATTATCGAGCCAATGCTCAGAGATGCAAACTACATTAAAGCAAAATTTGTTTAAAAAAATATTTAACTCATCGACCTTGTTTGAAAGTGACTGAACATTGATATGTAAGACAGATAACATCTCATCACCTAAAAACATAGAATTAAAAGAATTTATATCACAAATATAATTGTCTTTGTTTGCTGTTACTCTATCGTCGCCTTATACTGCACCAATTTCTTTGTCATGCGGAAGAGGACACGGCAGAGCACTTTGTGTATAATTGCGAAACCACAAAAGAAAAAAGAAGTCGTTTAAACCAAAAAATAGGGCACATCATCAATCCCGACAACACAGTTGCGGAAATGTTAAAATCTGAAGAAAACTGGACGGATATCAAAGAGTATGTAGAAGAAATTCTAAAAGATAAGAGCACAGGAGAATTTAAAAAATCAGGAAAAAAAAGATTTCGGTGGAGACCGAATTATATCACTGCAGGCCGAAGTAATGTCTTGACGGTTTCAGCCTGTAGTTTGGAATTAGGGACATGAGAGTTTAGTGGGTTAAAGGCCCACACTACCCTTTTACCCTTCGGGGGGTATGCGCTGCTTGGGAATCATACTGGGTGTGCATAATGCATTCTCTTCAACCCTATTTTTAAAAAAAGTACCTCTTAGTCAGAAATAAGAATATGAAGTTTCAAATGAATCGCGTAACTCTACATAGCCAGTCATTTTCAAGAATATGTCGTTTTAAATTAGGTCCGGCCACTTTACACGTATGCTTATAGAAACAGAAGACCTTATGTTAAAATTTTGCAGAATGTATGGGCTATTATTGGGTATTCGATTAGTTACACGTACACAAATAGGACTTAAATAGAGTGCATGTCGTCTAACATGATTTTTCGATTTTAAAATTGCCTGAAAAACGCAAACACTGAATAGGATGAAAAAAAAACCATCCTATTACATACAGTTCGTATTAACGAACGACCTTATCTACATTTAAACTAGCACCCAATCAAATTAGTACACCATGAAACCACACGCTCACAAAGAATTGTTAGTGTCAGTTGTCAGCGTTGCTAACAGTTTTGAAAGTTTGGTTACCAGCGCGATTGGAAGCGATCAAGTGATATTTTAATATTTTCGAGGGTTATTAACAGGCCTATGCTGTTTTTTAAAGTAATAGAGTAGTTGAAGTTAAAATATGTACTGCCTTCTGAAATGTTTCTATGCTTTGCGCACGCAGTTAGCGTAGAAAAGACTTGCGCAGAGACAAATATTCGTATGGACGAGTCCACCTCAAAAACGTAGGGGTGTTTCAAAGTGATTTAGAACATGCAAATATGGAGGTTATAGCTAATATTTATAAGTTGGATAGTACATGCAGCGCGGTAGCGGCTATGTGTTCTTTCTTAGATTGCGCGAACTCTACATATGTTTATTCATGTGGAAACTGAAATGAGTAGGTAGGTACCTGACTGGATTGTAACTGTGTTTTCGGAGCCACAGGCGGTCACATAGGTAACTTTGCTTCACATAGGTGACTTTGCTTAGGATGCGGGAAAATTAATAATTTTATTTTTTTTTCTGAGTAGGTAGTACCTAAGCGCAGCAGTCTTGCGTTATCTTGTTTCTACTAGTTAGTCTACTTTGTATGTGACGCAGGGGAGGTTTGTCATGTCGCATGTAGGCTGTAGATGCAATATAAGTATATATTTGTAATAAATTTTGAAACTCGATAAACTCAGGTCTGTGAAGGCATTATTATACAGGGTGTTTCTATACCTCTGCACGAAACTTCAATGATATATATATATATATATATATATATATATATATATATATATATATATATATATATATATATATATATATATATATATATATATATATATATATATAGATATACTGATTATAGAACAAAAATAATTTTTTAGAAATTCGCAAAAATAATGGTAGTGTACTCGTTGCAAACATTTTTAGTGCCACTGGTTTGATGCTATATTTAATTATTTAAAATTATGTTACTAATGAAATAAAATAAACAAAAACTAATTAAATTAAAGGTATTATGTAATTTTCAGTAACAAGTGAATGTTTTGATTGTTAGGGTAGGTCAAGGAAAAAACAAAGTTTAGGATATCTTTTTTTTTAATTTCATGAAAATAAACTACAACAACTCATTGTTATAAAAATTGTTCAAAATTATTTCCTCCTGCAGCTATACAAAATGCAGCACGTTGTACCAACACACACTACACGCCCGATGCAATGAATTTTGTTGCCTTATTATTTCCGCACAGTTTTTAATACGTTGCCGCAATTCTTCGACTGTTTCTGGTTCATTTTGATTGTCATACACTAGAGATTTTAAATGTCCCCATAAATAAAAATCCAATGGATTAAGATCTGGTAACCTAGGAGGCCATGATACAGGTCCACCGCGACTTATCCATCTACCTTCAAACACTTCATTTGAATGTTGCCGCACATTTCTTGTAAAATGCGGTGGTGTACCGTCATGCATGAACCAAGCTTGTTGACGCACATTTCAAGGAACATCTTCCAATAATTCCGGTAAATTATTTTGAAGAAAATGTAAATAATTATTTCCGTTCATTCTGTTTGGTAGTATGTAGGGTTCAATTAATGTACCATTTACTATTCCTGTCCAAACATTTAAAGAAAATCTATGTTGAAAACTACTTCTCACAACAATATGCGGATTTTCTTGAGACCAACAATGAGCATTATGAATATTGTGAATTCCATCTCTTGTAAAAATTGCTTCATCACTAAATATTATTTTTGACGTAAAATTAGCATTTACAGCATGTTGTTTTAACAACCACTCACAAAATGTCACTCTGAAAGGATGATCTCGTGGAATTACTGCATGAACTCTTTGGAAATGAAAGGGATGAAAATTATAATCTTTAAGAATTCTCCAAACTGAACAATGAGACACTTCACCCATAACACGAGATATTCTTCGCGTACTGACTGTAGGTTCAGCGGCCACAATTTCCAAAACTTCATTTTCAACATCGTTTCGTAATCTTTGGCGACCGTCACCTCGTCCCGCATTTCTGTGTAAGGTTCCCACATCACGAAGACGTTGTGTGATCCTCACAAACATTTGGCGATGTGGATGACGTCTTTGAGGATAACGCTGTGCATAGATTCGCGCTGCTAATTCGGAATTTTGTGCCGCTTCTCCATACACTAATTCACTATTGCTATACATTTTTTCAATTTTTTCCCACAACACCTTACCCTTTTAATACTGTATACGAAATCAGACTAGGAACACAAATAGAAATGTAAATTTTGTTTAAAAATCATTACGTAATAAGACCAGGTACCTACATAATAAGTAATTAATAAATGATTATTTGTAGGCAGTTCATACTTTTATTTCATTAATAACATAATTATAAATAATGTAATGTTCTATTAATCCAGTGGCACTAAAAATGCTCGCAACGAGTACACTACCTTTATTTTTGCGAATTTCGAAAAAATTATTTTTGTTCTATAATTAGTATATCAAATTATATATGTCATTAAAGTTTCGTGCAGAGGTATAGAAACAGCATGTATATTTTAGAACTTTGTGGTATTTAAAAAAAACAATCATTTTTGTCGCACCAGGTATTTTTTTAATGAGATTGAATATATTTTTTTACGAATTTTTAAATAAAGTGATAGACATTCCACTCTCACGATGGTTTTGTAAGTAAACTTATATTTTTGTTTCTTTTTTAGGCTTAGGAATGCTGCCATTTAATTTTATATTATTTTTCCGTTGATCGTTTATTAATGAGTATCATTAATGTAAAAAAATCATGCATTTATGACCCCTATAAATGCATGATTTTTTATTAATCAACGATTTATTGGATGCGTTCAATACACGTAATATTGTATTATATTGACCAGCTCTAAGTTTTACCAAAATACAAAACAGAATTAAAAGAAATGATTTTCACACTTCTATGTAAATAATATTTACGTAGAATTGCTTTAAAATGAATATAAAAATAATAACATCATTATAAAAACGAAAAAACCTTAAGATTTAGTACTGCTAATCAATATTAAGTGAACTGACTGCACCCGCTTCTCCCTGAAAACAGTTGATTGTTATTGTTGAGTTGTCCATTGTTGTCGATCCAATTGTGGTGAACATTTAAAGCGGTCCTAATTTGTTATGGAATAAAATTGAAATTTTTTCAAATTAAAAAGGTATGACCAACGGAAAAATATTGTAACTAACTCATGTGTTAATAGGCGATTAATAATCTCAACAATTAACGCGTTCGCTTCTCTTACGCGTTAAGAAGTCTCAATTATTAATCGCCCTCATTAAACACTAGTTTGTTAAATAACTATTAAAATCATATTTACATCTGTAACATGAACATTTTAATTTTAATTTTAATTTTAATTTTGGCCAGAAAAAAGGAGATATGTACAGTAAGACACGTTAGTTTTCGGAAGACTCCCCACTACTACACTAGTACGATTTCTGCTCTAAAAATCGACGCACGGCGCTATAGAAAATATAAGAAACTTGAGTCTTAGTTAAACCAGCTGTTTACATCCCATTTGGAAAAATTTGAAGCAATTTGAAATAATATTACCTGTGTGTATTAGGATCAATTTTGTTGCAAACGAATCTAAGTATGTACGTATCCCATGGGATGCCTTGGTTACCTGTTTCACCGATCATTGCGTTAACCCGTGTTCATTTCTTCGTTTGAAATATTTAAGTTAAATATATATTCATGGTAATTGGCAGCATATTACTTTCCGTAGATAATAAGCGATATTTTATCAATAAGAGCGCGAATTTCAAAGAGCTGTATAACTAATTTAAACTAAATTAATTAACACTGTTACATTGGGTTTTGATTTGAATACAATAAACTTCTTTACAGTATGATATTAAACTTATCTTGGCAAATCTGGTCGGTTTTATGGTAAAAATAAACTTACACTAATGGGAACATTTCTATCTATCGGATCGCTCAAAGTAAGTTTATTCGTTTGAAGGTTTCGTTGTCCGGTTTTACCAAAAATATTTGTACCAAGAACATACCTATTTAATAGAAGTGGCTATAATTAATCGCTTTAAGAAAATAGGTATATAGGTAATCTATTTGTAAGGTTCCGTTCAAATAAGACTGCTAATGACTTTTGGATTTACCGAAAGTATTAGAAATAATTAAGCATATACCTACCGCCCAAAACTAGGTAGTCATTCGTTGAAACTGCAGTCCGATTAACTATAATTAAATGTAGATAACATTGTTTCAACTTAAAATATTGCAGATATAATATGCCAAAGTAAAGTAATGTGTGGTGATGCCAAGTGCCAGGATATTCTATCCAGAAGGCCGGCTTACATTTGTGCAGGATAATTCCGCTGTCCCATACTGCTCGAGCGGTTAAATCTTGGTTCGAAGAACATGCAGATGAAATAGAATTAATCCGGTGGCCCGCACGATCGCCGGATTTAATAAAATTTTATGTTGATTTATTTTAACTTATAGGATAGGTTTTCATTTAAAAAATTTTTTTTTCATCTTGACTTAAAACATTGTTACAAATTATTACTTACAATTTTTTATGTTTTGTTAACTTGTGGCATGAGTTTTTTTATGTTGACTTAAGCATTGTTTATACGTGTCTGTTTTGTACACTTACAGCATACTTATTGCTACTTTTATTTATTATTTATTTTATGTTGACTTGAAGCACTGCTTCCAATTTATATCATGTCTATTAACTTGCAATAATTTTATGTTGATTTCTTGATTTTTTTTTAACTTCTAGAATCTTGACTTAAAATATTGTTACAACTGTTTATGTTTTGTTAACTTGTAGCATGAGTTTTTTATGTTGACTTATAGTCCAGTCAAAATAGGAAAAATGACGGTTCAAAATCCGAAAGTTTTGAAACTTTGTAGCATTGTTCGGGAAGGTCTAGTAATGAACATATCAAAAGTCCTGACCCGTAGGTGGTGAGCTGATTAAACACAAGAAATTTTTAAAATGCCAAAATTTTACCATTTTCTCTTCGAAAAAAACTTAAAATTTTAGCTTAACCAAAGCCTCTAAAAATTTTTAATATAATGTATATTATAGGAAATTGTCTAAGAAATTCAATTCCGGAGCCCGGAAGTCGATATCTCAATTCGTTTATAATATAGAGCTGATTAAACACAAGAAATTTTTAAAATGCCAAAATTTTACCCTTTTCTCTTCGAAAAAAACTTAAAATTTTAGCTTAACCAAGGTTTATAAATATTTTTAATATAATGTATGTTATAGGAAATTGTCTAAGAAATTCAATTCCGGAAACCGGAAGTCGTTATCTCAATTAGTTCAGAAATTATAGTAAGAAAATCACAAAAAAAAATTAAAAAAAAAACAAACAAAACGCTCCGCTTGTCTTTATCATAACTTGCGAACCATTGATCGGGGAAAAAAATGTTTTATATCAAAGTTGTAGCAAATTTTATTCTCTACAACTTCGTCATAAGTACTTGTACTCTACAATGCAGCGATAACGAGATATTATAGAAAAACCAGATTTTGGCAGCCATTTTGTGGTCCCCACGCCCCCGCTCACCACCTACGGGTCAGGACTTTTGATATGTTCATTACTAGACTTGCCCAAACAATGCTACAAAGCTTCAAAACTTTCGGATTTTGAACCGTCATTTGCCCAAAATGATCCTTTGTTGACTGGACTATTAAGCATTGTTTATACGTGTCTGTTTTGTAGACTTACAGCATAATTATTACTACTTTTATTTTTTATTTATTTTTTGTTGACTTAAAGTATTGCTTCCAATGAATAAATATTTATTAGGTTTTCTACTACATTATATTATGTATTATTTCTATTCCTAAATATCTATATTAAATAAATATTAACTTTAATAAGCGCTCAATATAAAAGGTGATACTCAAAAGCGAAGATTAAAACTGATTTACAGAGATGGTTGACAAGGTAAATTAAAAAGTAACCTTTTCCAGAAATGATATAATATTTTATACTCTTTTTATTTAAATAAATGATTTTAAAAAATCAATTCTGAAAGAAATCATACAAAATTTATAATTATGTAGAAATTAATTATCAAAACCCAATATAATAGTGATACTAACTTTATAATATACAATTCTTTAAAATTCGCGTTGTTACTGATAGAACATCGTTTATCGTGTAACGGAAAATATACATTTCAGAAAATCTACCAAAAACCATGAATACAAATTAAAGAAAATTACTTCATACGAAGACGTGAAACCGGACAACGGTGATCAGTGAAACAGGTAAACAAAGGGATACGTATACTTCCATTCGTATGAAACAAAATTGATCCTAATTCACACAGGTAATAAGATTTCGAATTGCTTAAATTTTTTCCAAATGAAACAGGTAGCAGGATTATCTAAGACACAAGTTTCTATTTCTTACTGTAGAAGCGTGCGTCGATTTTTAGAGCAGAAATCGTACTAGAAGTAGGGAGTCTTCCGAAAACTAATGTCTCTTACTGTACGAAATATCACTTTTTATATATTAAATTAAAGCGCGCAACATCCCTGAGCAAAATAAACGATCAGTTTTGCGACATGTTCTTGCATATAAATTTTATAAGCATATGCAATGTTACCCCAACGGGGGGTAACTTTGCTTAGATGTTTGAAAAATAAAAATAAATATTTAAAATAGCTTCATAATATATAGTGCAATCGATAGCTTAAATATAATTGTATCACATTATTTTTTTACCAATTTTTAGGTCTACCAGTTACGAAATTTATTTGAAAAAACCGCTAAATCTAAACAAACCTGTTTTTCACAATCTAAGAATCTATTCCCACTGGCAGATTTATTATTTTGAAATGTATAACAACATTTGTGTAGTAGTAGAGTAAAAATTAAATTGTAAACTAACATACATACGTGGAAAAAATTTTCTTTCAATTTATAGGTTATTCTGGTGGATAATTCAGATAGCAGCAACCTCAGCTGCAATTCACTTGTTTTATGATATATCTGAAAACTTCTGGACAACGCCAACAATTACTACTTTAGACAGAGCAAATTATCATATTAAGAATATCCCATTTCCCGCAATTGCAATTTGTGATATTAATAGAATTAGTAAGAAAAACGCCATTGCTTTTGCAAAAGATAGGTAAATATAAGCATGAGTAACATACACAGGGTGACGTTCGTTTCGTCTCATGGTGTTTCGGGTCAAGTGGTTACTGTGTTTTTTTGTCCCAAAAATCATTTAGAGGATTAGGATTACTTACTTGTGCACACAGCAGGGTACATTTTGATTTAAGTTTAGATGGTCTTTTGTAATTGAACAACTAATGAAAGATAGAAACCATTATTATTTTCTATACCTTGACTTCAAACTTAAATTAGGAAAGTATTTCTTACACTGCATAAACTTTTAATGTACATAACACATTGATGGTTGATTTGTGTACTGATCCGAAACTTTGATGACAATATAATTGAAGGACGGGGAATACTAAATATGTTGAACGAAGAACTAAGAATGGAAGATTCTTTAGCATATCGAAATTTTCTAAGGCTTACTAGTGAACAGTTTGACATTTCGTACATTTGAACCTGTCCTAAATATTTCGTACAAAAACTAAATGTAAAGAGACTTTGTACAAAATTTCATACAAAGTCCGTCTGACACGATCCATTCATTATATTTCGTATCAGAATTTAAAATTAAATTTTGTACATAACTTTGTATCGTGTCAGACGGGCTTTATTCTTTTACGGATTAAATTCGTTCTCGCTTTAATTAGTATTAATAATCTACTAGGTACGCATTATTAGGCACTTGGTCCAAACGCCACGAGACGAAAATGAACATCGTCCATACGCGATATGATTAATTTAACTGGAAGCTACGCCTAGTACCAAAAGAGGCATTTTCGATACACTTCCAAAATGTCAAACTACAAATATCAGAAGAAGCGTGTGATATAACAGTCCAATCAAAATAGATATAGCACTTCGAAAAAAATACCAGTAAACTGGATTTTTGTGTGGACAAGATATTGGTGTTCTAAACATCGTGTGAAAAATCCTCATCGATCCGGGTACCGCTTAAAATTTTATGCTTGTTCAAAGGTCACAAATAGTTATTTGTTTAACTAGGCAAAAAATATTAGATTTGCTGCCGCGGCTAGAGTTTCATAGACGAGGCGCAGCCGAGGCTAAGAATGTAGCTTAGGCAACAAATCTGTTTTTTGCCATGTTAAACACATTATTTTTATTTAGTGATTATTTTAAATATATTGATAGGTATCGCAATCAATTTATGTTGCTATGTGTATATGTTGACAGTTGCTATGAAAATACAAAATAGGTTAGGTATGTATGTTGATGAATTTTACAAATGTCAAATTTGTTGATTCACCATAGTAACAATTACTTTTGCTGCCTAGGCTTTTTTTACTATTTTTGCTGCCTAGGCAGCAAAAGTGACACTGTTGACTGTCACCTGTCAAAAAACAGCACTTTTAATGTCAATCGCTGAAAAAATGGGTTTTTATAAATAACTCGTTAACAGCAAGTTTTGAGATTAATATTGTTTATATCAATACTTTTGTAGCTTATAAAATTTCAGTTTTCGAGAAAATATTATATTTTGGTAATACAAAGCTAATTAAATCATGCCATAACATTGTTTCCTGGCACTAATTGGATACCTTGGACATTTCTCTGTAAGATTCATTATTTTAAAAACGTCTATAATAGGCCTTGGTTGGACTGAAATTTAAAGTTTTTGTGCGACAAAATTTATTTTTTATGTTAAAATTGTGGCTAAACCAGGGCCTGCTTCATTCAACTGTAATTTATCAACGGATTAATATATTGACTTTCGGTTTCCAGCATTGGATTTCTTAAACATTTTTCTATGAAATGCATTCTTTTAAAAATTATTAAGGGCTTTAGTTAAGCAGTAATTTAATGTTTTACGCGGAGAGAAAATAGTGACATTTTAGTATTTTTTGTTGGCAGAACTTAACTGAAGTCAAAACGTTGTGTATAAATGCAGTTTAATGATTTGACTGATTTCTTTATGTGCTTTTATCCAGTGGAGCATCACTATTCATTTGTTGGAATAATACTAGTAAAAAAGTTTTTAATAATGCTTCCAATTTAGTCAATCACATTGTATAGTACTTTTATGTTTTCAATGTTTTAAACAATTTTATTTTTAGGGCAACAATATATAACATAACATTGGAAAAAATGTTTACCTATACCAAATATCTTGGTCGATTATATGATTATGATGATGAAAACATTGATCTACTGAATGAGTTTAACAAAATATTAGATGGCAGTAAAAATAACTTACAGTTCGATTATATGAAATTTATTAACGCTATGTTGAATGTAATTTTAATGTATTTATAACCATTTTTACCTGTACGTTAGGCACTATTCCATATTTAAATTATGCTCATCTTTATTATTAAAATTCGTAATAATGATACTTAAAATTTTAGTCTCCTGTTGGGCCAGCTCTGTGTGATGAAGCTAAGATGAAAAATTTCTCGTCCCGGATTTTCGAGACGAGACGAGAATTCACAGCTGAGACGAGAAATATTTCTCGAGAAATCGAGAATTCTCGAAAATATAACTTTGAAAAAATTTCTTTAAGAATGTGAAAATATATTTTTATTTTTCTTTCTTCGTTTCATTTCTATACCAAGAATTGTATGCAAGCGTTGATTGAATAATACTGGTAGATAGGCAAGCCCATTACATTTCTGCGTAACGCTGTTTTGGTTTTGGTGAATTGACAGACCCATCTGTACGCCTGTTCCAACAACTATTTCTACCATGAGGAGACGAGTAGTGGAAGGTGGTAAACACAACTCGCACACTAGCTGCCGTAACGTTAGATAACTGAAGAATGTAACTTGCTTGGTTGCTTATTAAATGAATATTAAATAAACATGCCATGATCAGTGATAAAATATTTGTACAGTTAAAAATCTACTGAATCTTATTGTTTTTATTTGTGCTGTTTAACACAGAATTAATAAAGAATAAACTAATTTTGTTAATAATAATTAATAATTTGATGCAAATTGAATATTTTTTTGTATATTTAGAAGTTTCGGATTTAAATCTCGGCAGTCAAAATAGTGTTTATAATATTAGCCCAGTAGATTAAGACAAAAGTTTGCTCGAATTCCACAAAAATTAAGGGCGACGATTTTATTGTTTTAAAAGATAAGTATTTATATCTTCTTCAAGAATAGTCAACATCTCGAGCTCTACCCCCTGGTCTGAGACCGCCATCCGTACCCCTTTTAGGGGATGAAAATCACATTTTTTAATTTGAACTGTTTACTTTAAGGTTAAATGAGAAATCAAGGGACCAGTTTGTAGAGCGAAAAATTCTCTTTATGATAGGCCATAAGCGATTTTCATGAAAAGCACAGTTTTCGAGAAAATCGTGAAAATATATTGCGGCTAAACTAGGGCCTCAAAAATTATATTGTAGATAGAAAAAAACCTGTGGAATCGAATGCTTGAAACAGGACGGCGATATTTTCATCCGTTGGAACGTTACAGCCGTTGTTTGTGTATTACGAATAAAACTAATGTCTTGATTTTATTTCTAAAAAGCGCACCGCTTTCCTCTGTCATAACTTGTAAAGCTAGTTCTTCCAGGTGAAAATGGTCAAAAACTGAAAAAGATCAAAATTTTTGCTTTTACCCTATTTAATGCAAGTTAACCCACTTTTTAGTTGACAAAATTACTGGACTATATTGTATTATTATTAAAAACTTTATTTTAACAATTATTTTTTACACTAAAATTTTTTTTTTGAAAAAATCCAGGAAAAACAATGTAATTAATTCTGCCCATCGCTCCAAAAGGTTATTTAAAAAAATCATCAATAATCGGAGCTGTCCTTGTGAGGACTTTCGAAGATTGCCTGTTTTACGTACCTATTCATTTACGCGACTATGGTGTACAAATATTATTTTGGAAAATAATGAATCATTAATATGTGTAATAATTTTCAATTGATAACAAATTATTATTTTCACTTATAATATCACATGTGCATTAATTCTTTCCGGATTTTTTTAGTGCTTTCCAACAACGTCTTAATTAGCTGGAGTGGTACACAAAAACTAATTACGTTGTTGGTATGCACGATAAAATTTTTCTGGACATGAATGAATGCACGAGAGCATATTCGGTAAGAAAATCGCAATGACACCGCCGCTCTATTTCAATACGATTATACAGGGACATTTCCAATGGTATCCGAAAATTGTTCTTCATGTAAAAACGCCTGCAACCAGATACCCAGATATGTAGTCGGAACGATATATTCCATTAGGTTGCCTATCTACCTACACTATTTAATCAATGATGCAAGTTTAATAAAAATGTACAAAAAGTCCCAAAATTCACTTTTACGATTTTAATTGAATGACGCCAAAAAATTTCATTCAATTATATACACGGTGTTTTTATACCTCTTTACAAAACTTAATAGGTTTATAACATGGTAAACTGATTTTAGAAAAAATTATGTTTTTTCAAAATTTGCTAAAATAAAGGTAGTGGAAGTAGTGTACTATCAAACCAGTGATGCAAAAAATGTTCACGTCATAGACACTGGCTTTACTTTTCCGAAATTAAAAAAAATTATTTCTGTTCTACGAATTGTAAGATATTTAAAGAATTGTATTATGAATAAGTTATGTTTATGTAAGATGTTGTTGTTAGAACTACTATATTTACTGGGATTGTAATGTTGAGCAGACAGTATTTGATGTTATCTGCGATCAGATGCGTGAGTTTCTTACAGAATATAATGAATACCTATATCAAATTATATAACTCATTAAGTTTCGTGCGAAGTATAGAAACAGCCCGATTTATTAGTTAATAAAGTAATGAAAGTAATTTGCCTTACAAGATAATATACAATTTTATTATTTTTACAGATTACTCCACCATTGTCTAACAATTTATTAAAATGTATTTGGAAAAGTCGAATTGTAAATTGTAGCCACATATTTAATTTTAGAAGGACTATGGACGGATTTTGTGGTACATTTAATTACGAGAAATCACAGGATCATGTTTTTATAAAAACTGTGTAATATACTTTTATAGATATTTTTAAAATGACACCTGGTTCAATACAATTGTAACTAACTTTGAAATCTTTAAAATAAACGTACTTGATATTTAATATTTAATCGTTTTATCAACTGATATTACCTTTTAATATGCAACATTTATTGATAATTATAAACAATATAATATGTTAGTTACATACTTACAATTCATTAGTTACGAACTTAATACGCTAGATATAAGCATAATAACTAGAGACCGGATAAAAAAGCATGAAAAATACGAAAAAAAGTGCGAAAATGTATCCAAAAAAGCATTAAAAATACGAAAAAAGTTCTTAAAAAGCACGAAAATGTATCCAAAATGCATTAAAAATACGAAAAAAGTGCCTAAAAAGCACGAAAACGTAATCAAAAAACGATTAAAAGAAAAAACAAAAAAAGTTAAAAAATACTAAAAAAGCATGAAAGTTTCTGCGAAAACTAAAAAAATAATCGCTAACAATAACTCAAAATATACACAAAACCTAAAAATAAGCTTAAAATAAGTACAATAGCTGAAAATAAGCTTGAAATTTTAAAATAAGCACAAAAATCGAAAAAAAGCAAAATAAGCATAAAAAACTTTGTGCCAAATTTTCACATTTTACACAATTCGTGGACATTTCACAAATTTCTCTTGATGCTTTTAATATTAATCGTAAGCAAAATGCTTACAAATCCGGTCTCTAATAATATCAAAACCTTCCATAATATGCAATTGACAGGTAAAATTGTTGATTTGTTTTAACATCGCTATTGTCGATGATACGATTAAGCTGTGAATATAATGCGAATATATGATGCGATTGGAGACTCGAAGAGAAGAGACTCGATTTCACCTCGTCGCTTAGCAACACCCTCGATATTATAAATCGCATAATATTCTTGTTACATTAATAGCTATAATTATTATGATTTCCAAAAGTTAGTTACACTTGTCATGAACTTGATCTTATTTTAAAATTACAAAAAGAAATTATATATTTAGACCGGATCCCAATGCGCCACAATATAATACAAGGTTTTTGGATGCTCCTGGACCAGACATGGGTCTTACTTTAGTAGTAAAGTCAGATGTAGAAGATTACTTATATCCATTAGTACAAATGGAGGGACTGAAGGTATAGTAGTAATACAACATAGTGAAATTTAAGAATAAAATAGCATACCAGTATTTTTACCGTGTATGTAGGTATTTTACAGTGCTGCCTGCTGCCATCTATAGGTTGTAAACAGAGTTAAGGCAGCTAACGTAAAGAAAAGTTGTTGAGTTTTGAGGGTTATGTTGTACACGTGAATAAGCTCAAATAAAGTCGTAAATAAAAGATATAAAAGTATTATTTTAATATGCATTACATGTAAGAAATCATTTCAAAATTCATGTGTTGGTATTTCAATACATGAAACTAGGCTGATTAACAGTAAAAAATCTATTTCTTGGTCTTGCAATGCATGCGAAGAAATCACTATAGTGATTATCGTTATAACGATATTAATACATTCAAGGAAGAAAATGCATTTTTGAAGTCGGAAATTTAAAAACTTACAGCTAGATTTGATAGCATTTAGATAAATGGCAATTTCGACTTTGAAGATATATTATGTGAATCAAGGAAAAATAATATCATCATTTTTAACGCTGATGAACCGAATGCTAGTAACAGAGATGATAGAATAAAGGCGGATAAACAACTCGCTAAGGAAATTTTGAGTATAGTTAAAGAAGATCTGAATACAGAAAATATCATAGTTCAACATTGGAATTCCAATGGTTGACAGTGAACGAGATCCACATGTGGTTTATTATATTTGTTACGATTTTATTGTACATAATGTTATTTTGCGACAGATTATTACCAATCATTACTCTAATTATCGTAAGTTTTGTTGTAGCACTGATGATGGCTGTCGTGCAGCCGAAACGTTTGCTTTAATAAAATATTAAATTGTAACCTCTTCTTTTCTATGACTGATGCCGAATAGTTGTTATTCCTAAACGTTAACAATAATAATGTCGTGAATGAAATTATAAAAAAAGCAAAAAGCCTGAATGGAGTACGGAAATTCAAGAACATGATTATTTCTTTGGACAAAACGCGAAGCCAAATTGAAAACTACAAAAGAGTGAAGAAAGAGCTTGATGATAGGACGAGTGGTGGAGAACTAAACTTGAAGATTAAATATGTAAAAGGAGTATCCACGATAATTTCTTTAAACCAGTGTGTGTAAGTAAAGAAATAACTATGTATTATCAAAATGTTAGAGGACTAAACACCAAGATTACTGACTTCTTCTGTGCAATTGCTGATTCGGAATATGAACTCATATGTCTGACCGAAACTTTGTTACAAAGTAATATTAATAACAACTAACTGTTTCCATCGAACTATGAAGTGCTTCGAAATGATCGGGACTTAATGCAAGTAGACATGTCTTAAAGTGGAGGTGTGTGCTCATGCTGTTAAGAGTGATTTTCAAGTTCTCCAAGTAGATCTAACTTTAATTAAAAATGTTATTCCTATAATTAATATTGCTGGATGTAAGTTAATTAGATATAATGTTGCATTATGTGTTATTGTTGTTTATGTTTCTCCAGGTTTAAGCATAAGCAATTTCGAAATATTTTTTGATCAATTGAGTATGTTGAATGCCATTGCTGAATGCAAAACTATTATCATAGGTGATTTCAATATAAGATTGCTAAATAACACAGAAGTTAACGATACCAAATGTCGTATGTTTACTGATTTCTTGAGTTATTCAAATTTGAAACAATTAAACCAAATAAGTAATGATAATAGTCCGGGAGGTAGCGACCGAAATTTTGCACCCATTCCTACAAAGCTGATTTTTCTGTCAAGCAAGGTTTATACCGTGTAAATAATGAAAGTGAAAGTCTACCAAGCTTTTAGTGTTGCAAACATTAATAACAATTTTTGAAACTTGTAAATAAATAATACGTAAATGTATTATACCTACAAAACTGAAACTTCTTACAGTGACCAAGGATACCTAAATATACAGGATAATGATAGTCTACCGCGTCGGAAGCGTTGCCATCTAAGGTCTACCACCCACGTAACGTGTTGAAAAATAAACTTTTTGGACTTATTTCTACAAGGCTGAAATTTTTTTTTCAAATAGTTAGGTTTATAAAAGAACAAAAAAAGACAGTCTACCGAGAATCCAATGTTGTTAAAGCCTTGGTAGACGCGATGGAATGCGCGCGGCTACTGCACCGATCCGCTATAAGTCGCTCTGAATAATTGTACATATCAGTGGCGGTGCGTGACTACTAAGTTAGGTGAGGCTAAAAAAAATGCGCCGCAGGCGAATTTTTTTTTTGGTTCAAGGTCAAATGCTTTAAACGCCTTTAAATACTTTGTATCATAATTTCAATGAAACGTTCTAAAATCAATTTTTTACGCATAAAATTAATAAAACAATCGAACTTTATTTCATTACTTAAATAAATAATTTTTTTGTGAGTCAAGATAAAACGCTATAATCGTAAAAACAGCAGATAATATTTTTTAAATTTTGTTTTCTCTAACGCACAAGAGTATATTTAGTACGTCCACAATGAGTACATACATATTTAAATAAAGTACCTAGGTAACAAAATAGAATAGAAAAAAACATTCAACAACACGCGACTAGCGTTCTGCGGCTCTCGGCAAAACAACATTCAAATTTTATCTGTTCTTGATTACTTATTATGATTCTTATTCTGTCCATATATTAAATATTTATAATAAATATTTAATTGATATAATTTTATTTATTTGTTCATAATATAGAAATGTTGAATAGTAGTTGAATGATGTCATTGTTTATTATTTAAATATTGATAAAACTATTACAAGTTCTATTAGATTTTACATTTATTCTTATTGGTTATTCATAATATTTATTAGAAACTATTAGTTTCAAAACATAACTAATTATAAAATAGCATTCACAACAATAAATAAGACAAGCAATCAACAATAAAGTAAAAATAAACTTTGTTTCTTCACGTGTATTTAGTTGTGTGCGCTAGCTAGACTATGCGAGGCTGTGCACACTGCACAGCGTATGTGTGTGCCTTGCGCGAAGACAGACGATATTTCCCTAGCCTCTCTCAAGGCCTCTCCACCGCATGAACATACGAGAATACACACACGTCACTCCGTCGCTCGGCCGCACTGACGATGAATGAAACCAACCGTTGCAGCAGCAGCCTCACTGTACACATTATTTATGAAACGCGCGAAAATAACACTATTTAAATACTTTTTTTACATTATTGTGCAACAATAATTGTTTTTAAATAAATATGTAGTCGATTTATAATAAAAAATAAATTAGATAAATAAAATTATAATAAAAATAAAAAATTTAAAATTACGATTTTACGCTGTGAGGCTCAGCCTCACCTGCCTCATCTGACGCACCGCCACTGGTACATACCGGCATTAAATTAAAATCTACAAAGCTGGCCTTTCGTCTACAAGTGGTTTACGTTAATTATTATTAAATTATCGTCGTCTACTTTCGATAGAAGGTGGCTAAAGCTTCGGTAGACGTTGCCCAAGTTGTAGCGCTGGAATTTGAATGAAATGTAATGCCAATGAGCGAATGAAATTTCTAATTTAAATGTTAATTTGACTTTTTAGTTTGAGTTTATACCGCGATTATTATTTTATTAAAGCAAAGTTTATAATTAATCAATTATATATTTGTAAAATATATATTATATATATATATAATATAGTAGCGCGGCTACTGCGCCGATCCGCTATAAATCGCTGTGCCAGCTGTTCACCAGTATGGCCTCCATTCGTCCGAGTAGCAGCACGCTTTTCGTATAATGGAGTCTCGGCTTTTCTGTTTTATTTGTCTCAAGAATCTTAGAGATCAACCCATCGTGCCCTTCACAGATGAAAAGTTTGCAAAATGTGTCGAAATTTTATTTTTCCAATTATATCACGACATTGTACAGTAACCGCTTACAGCAAGAGTATGAACTTGAAGGTTTGACCGAAGCAGCTTCATTTCGACTAAATCATTTGGAGGATCATTTAAATGATAGATTCAAAAAGAAAATCAGTATAGTTACGATGAATAAAAAAAAAATGATAAAACCGTATGGTATCGTTATTTTGAGTACTGATCTCGAGATAATTGAAAAGCGCGATATAGTTCAACGCGCAGCTCTTATTTTGAGAAATGAAATACAGTCAATTAATGCAAATTCATTGCCAGATGATATAATGACTGATGATTTAATTGCGAGAGAATGTCCTGCAGTTCCACAAATTTTAGATGATTTTTATGTATCTTTATTGAGCGGCTCCAATTATAGGCGTAAGCGCAGCTCCAACTGTCAGAGGTTGGCAAAATCATTTTGTCAGGATGCAATTTATAACGTTTCAGTTGGGAAAATTAAGACCTCTAAACATATTACATTAGGACTGGCGATAAAAGGTTTAGCAAAAAAGTTCTAAATTTATTGAATCGATACGGACATTGCTGCAGCTACACCGTAGAGTCTACAATAGCTGCTTGTAAGAAAACCGATATTTGTCCGGAGGACATTATACGCACATTAAATTTATGTACCAGATTAGCCTGGAATAATTTTGACCGATATGTCGATGCGGGTTCAGGTCATGATACTTTGCATGACACAGTTGGCATAATGTTTCAAGATATTGTAGATTCAGATAATAATATCGAGCAACCAATTAATAGTAGTAATAATCGTATTCAGAATTCGGTGCAGAATCCGCAAAGTAAAAATAATGAAAATATCAGTGAAGAAAATAGTAATGATAATAGTAAATGTGGTGAAAATTTACATATTGGCGATACCGTTAATATTTCTGGAAATTTGTCGTTTGATGATGAGACTACTCGGGATTCGCAGATATCTACTTCAAATGCAAGTGAAAATGAAAGTGGACGTTCATCAGTCAAATCTACGAAAAAGAAAAATAGGAAAAGAAGTTATGATTTACCGACGTTGGAATTACAACAATTTGCAAAAAAAAGATTTCTCAGAATTTGTTGCCTGCAGATCATCCAGCTCGCTCTTTAATTGCATCAAATATTGGGTATTTTAAACACGTAAATTTTGCTTGGATGCTTTCTCATACATTTAAAATTTCTGATACACCGATGTGGGTAGGATATAATAGCTTGACTCGTGAAGATATATGTTCAAAACAGAAAATTTCATATTTAGCAACGATTAATTTATCTCCTACGGATCCAACAGTTGTAAAAGAAACGATGCGACAAACTGTACGAGCAGCTGATGAATGCGGTCAAAAGTACATACAGGTTACGTATGATTTGGCGATTGCGAAAATAGCTCTGCAAATACAAGCTAACGAAAAAGATGAAGAGCTGAAAAATGTTTTTTCTCGTCTTTTCATTCATTTCGGCAGTTTTCATATTCAACTGGCATATTTCAAAGCTATAGGTAAATTCTTTGACAACAATGGTATTACAAACATAATGTCTGATAGCGACATTGTAGCTAATGGCTCAGTAAATGGATTCATTCAAGGAAAACATTTTAATCGTTGTAAAAGACTTCAACCAATGGTAGCTCTAGCTATACAAATTTTGCATTTTGAAAGTTTTTTGAACACAAAAAGTGAAGTACGCACAGGTGAGATCGAATACTTAAAAGATTTTAAAATAGAAAGATCAGAAAACCTCATGTTAAAAAATGATACATTAATAAACTTATTTGACGAGTATGAAGAATATAAACAGGATTTTCTTAATGGCAAACACGGAAAAACGAGTCAGTATTATATGATGTATGTTCAGTTTATAGATTATTTTCTGATGTTAAGTTTGAGTGTAAGAACACGAGATTTCGATTTGTTTCTGTATGTTTTGCCTAAAATAGGTAGCAAATTTGTTCTTTATAATCAATCAGCAAAATTACTTAAGATACTTGGTAAAGTATCACGATAACTTGTTGAAAGTCAATGACACACATCCAGGACTACTGGGAGATTTGAAGAGGGGATTCGGTATTAAAAGGACTGATAATCCCTTTTCTAAGCAGCCTGTGGATATAACACTCGAGCAGACAATCAATGCTGATGCAGCAAACAAATTGACAGGTAAGTAATTAATAAAAATAAATTTAGAAATTACTATTTTCACCTAATTATTGAAAAATTTACAGGTATTTCATACTGCACGAACTCAGCATCAGCTCGAACTCGTTGGTATAAAGGCCACAGCATTCGTACAAAAATAATTAGTTCTGTTATGGAAGAAACTGGTTTAATAAAAAAACAAGATGTGACAGCAGATTTACAAAAAAGTAAGATAAAAAATAGTTCTTCACAGCTTCAGAAAGTGATACATATTATTAAAGAGAGTATAAATCCTTTTGACAGCACTTTGGATAAAGATTTACTCTTTAATATATCAAATGGCCAAGCAGCAGATGATAACGTTGCTGATTTTTTGCTCAATGTTGAGAAAAAAGGAGAAGAATTGCGGACGACAGTTATTAATGAATGTGCCGAAGATGCAGATAGATTTGATCGAAGTTTGAAAATGAATAAATTAAATAATTTTGCATTGTTGCTGAGCAAAAAAAGTTAAAGTTTCTGGAAAATAAGTTGAAGTACGTTCGCAGCGAGACTTATTTGGACAACTTCTAGCTGTTGCTCTTGATAAACAACTAGATATTCAGAAAGTTTTAACTTATCCATTGACGCCTATTCCATTTTCTCTATGTCATCTCGATGAAAGTATTTGTAAAACTGAAAAAAGTGCTTTACTTAAATTATTAGAATATGACATAGATAGCGATTCAATACCTAAAGCATCCAACGTAATAATTTATGATGGATTTTTCTTTTTACATTTAATGAAACCGAAATCTACAGAACACTATTAACAGTAAGAAACTGTTGGTATTAAAAGTACTTACAACATTTAGTGATTTAATATTTTGTATTTTGTTTTATATTAAAAAAGTTATCAAGTATGTAAAATTGTAAAACAAAAAAAAAAATAAATAAATGTTCGGTAATGATAGTGTTATAATTTCTTGTGTATATTTTATATTCGTTCACTTAAACGTTTATGCTTCCAGACATTTTATCCCATCAGAAACGAGATCCTAACCTAACTAAAATATCTTATGCTTAATAAAACAAATATACACATAATTAAATGACACAGTACTACCTGGTTCTTATTATTATTACATATACTGTTGATTTCATGCTCTTTATGCGGTCAATATCGTTTCATTTTTAAAATAAAGTTTACAAAATTTGAAAAATGTCAAAATTCGCTATAATTTTTGTCTGATGCATAAATATATCAACACAAAAAAATTCCTTCTCTCACAGTTGCCGCTAGATGCCACTTGTGATCAAACTACTAGTATTTTGAAAATACGAGAATACGACAAAATACTTTCATATTATGCTATACCCAATATATTTATACTTATCGTTTTATTTTTAAAATGAAATATGCGATGTTTAGAAAGTGTCAAATATTGTTATCGCGTCTTTCTCACGCATGAAAATAGTCACATTAGAAATTCCTTTTCCACAGTTGCCGCTAGATGCCACTTGTGACAATTATGTAACGTCATAAAAAATTAAGCTACTGTAAAAGTTTCGTGCTCATCTCACATAATAATTCTATTATCTCTGCAAATTCCTATTAATTTAATGCCAAATATAGGTAGGTACCTAATTGTTATGTTTTGTGTTTATTTATGCTCGAAAAATTGTGTTATTTATTCTATTCGTTAAATAATGATTTCACGATTATAAACTTTGCTTTAATAAAATAATAATCGCGGTATAAACTCAAACAAAAAAATCAAATTAACATTTAAATTAGAAATTTTATTCGCTCATTGGCATTACATTTCATTCAAGTTCCTGCGCTACAACTTGGGCAACGTCTATCGAAGCTTTAGCCACCTTCTATCGAAAGTAGACGACGATAATTTAATAATAATTAACGTAAACCAATTGTAGACGAAAGACCAGCTTTGTAGATTTTAATTTAATGCCGGTATGTACAATTATTCAGAGCGACTTATAGAGAATCGGCGCAGTAGCCGCGCGCATTCCATCGCGTCTACCAAGACTTTAACAACATTGGATTCTCGGTAGACTGTCTTTTTACTTCCTTGTACGAAGTAAGGAAGTATTGTAATCGCGAAAAATTTCGGTTCTCAGATTTTGACGGAAATATCCGTTTTGACCTTTTCTGAATCCATTATGACTAGTTTCGACGTGACGTCTGTACGTACGTACGTACGTACGTACGGACGGACGGACGGACGTATGTGTGTCGCATAACTCAAATACGGTTAGACGTAGAAAGTTGAAATTTTGTATTTAGGACTGTTATAGCATCTAGTTGTGCACCTCCTATTTTTGGTTTCAGTCTACAAACCGGAAGTAGTACTTTTTAAAAATATTTCGATAAATATTTAATTTTAGACAATTTTTTTTATTTTAAATGAAAGATTATGTGATTATTACCTACAATCGGTATTTTATAAATATTTTTGTATCTGCTATCATTTAAAAATAATTAAAGTATATATTTATAATTTATAGTATTTCGGTATCTTGTAGTCCATGATCGATTAACATTTGTTACTACGTAAAATTTAAATGATTATGACATGACAGTGACAATAGTAAAAAAATCTGCTGTGGCCAGTACACGACCTCTCGCCTAATTCTGCTTATTCTACTAATCTAATAAATAGTTTTACTTACATTTTAATAGTTTCATGTTCATGTAATATGTAAACGATAATGTAAACCAAGATGCAAGCAAAAGATGTCAACTGTACTGTCACTGTCATTATAATTCAAATTTTGAGTAAAAACAAATTTCATATCATGGACAACAAGATACTGGTACTTAGTTGCACTTTATTTTATTGCTAAATACTACCAGATTCAGCAAATTGTATTTAAAATTAACTGTACCCATAGATAATTATATTATCTTTTATTTTTATTTGCAAAAATTGTCATAAATAAATAATGTACCAATTTATTTAAGAAAAACTATATCAAGTTCCAAAAAGTACTACTTCCGGTTTACGGATTTCTACCAAAATCTTATCCGGTGTTAAGATCCCTATTAAAACCTTACATATGAAATTTGGTTATTAAAGGTTTGATACTTTTTCAGTTATCGTGGACGAAAAATCGTCAGTCCATACATTCATACAAACACACACACGCACACACATACACACACACAGACATCATCGGGAAAATATTAAATTTGTATTCTAGAGACCCTGAATCGTGCTTATCCACCAAAAACTCCTACTCGAAAATTTTGACCCATTACAATACCTCTCTTATAGAATATGAGGCGAGAGGTAATATGCTTTATATCTTCTTCTGCAGTTTAAATAAAATGACTAAAATATATTTGTGAGTATACTAGTATAATAAGTTAAAAGAATTTTTAATATTATTTTACATTTTAGTTATTAAGAAAAGTATGAACACACAAGGCGTACAAGGAAGCCATGTGGTGTCCACGTCAGATTTTTTTGTTCTTTTATAAACCTAACTATTTGAGAAAAAAATTTCAGCTTTGTAGAAATAAGTCCAAAAAGTTTATTTTTCAACACGTTACGTGGGTGGTAGACCTTAGATGGCAACGCTTCCGACGCGGTAGACTATCATTAACATGTATATTTAGGTATCCTTGGTCACTGTAAGAAGTTTCAGTTTTGTAGGTATAATACATTTACGTATTATTTATTTACAAGTTTCAAAAATTGTTATTAATGTTTGCAACAACAGCGGCGTGGTAGACTGCCATTCTATTTACGTACGATCACAAAATGACAAAGAATCAGCTTTGTAGGAATAATCATACCAATAATGTCGCTGCCTTCCGGACTATAACAATAGGTTACTCGATCTGGTAATCACAAATCTAGAATGTTCAATTGTTCGTAGCGATATTGATGTGGTAAAATGTGATGCGCATCATCCATCCTTAACTGTTACTTTCTCTATGGGTTCTAATATGCGCAATTTTCCCGCAGCTCAATGTAAGAAAGTTTACAATTTCAGTAGAGCTAATTTTGACAGTCTTTATGATGAACTATTAAACACCGACTGGTCGGAGTTATACGAATGTAACAGTGTAAACCAAGCATGTGAATCTTTTTATTCAATACTATATAGATTATGCGACAAACACGTACCAACATATTATGTCAAACCTAAAAACAAGAGCTCATTTCTAACATTGGTCACAGTTCATCTCTACATTAAAGTTTACACATTACATCGAGTATTCACTTACAATTGAGATTCAAAACCTCAATTATGACATGTCACATGATGTTTAAAAGTAGTGGTTAGTAACATTAATCCCACATCATCCAGACGTGACACATAAACGGATTTCCATTGTTGGAATCTGCTCTGTGATCGACACTTGAAAATCATTATTACCACCGAGAATTGAACTGGACCAGCATAGCTCAGTGGTTAGAGCGTTATCTCGGCAAGATAAAGGTCTCGGGTTCAATTCCCGGTGGTGGTCATGATTATTCAAAATTTGTCTTATTCATTTCTTATGTAATTTCTCGAAACTTTTTGAAATAATTTTGCACAGGTATTTATATGACTCTCTTGCAAAATCTATTTCCTTGGGTCAGCATGGATTCACAGAGCGACGTTCCATAATTACAAACTTAGCAGTTTTTTCACAATATATTGCCGAAAATCTAGATTCTGGAAGTCAAGTTGATTGCATTTACACCGACATGCAGAAAGCTTTTGATAGTATAGACCACCACATACTTCTTCACAAATTAAAGCATTTCGAAATACATGATAATTTAATAAAAATGTTACAGTTCTATTTAATAGATAGAGAACACTTTGTATGCTACAATGGTAGTGTACAAAATTAATATCTAACACCTTAATCTATGCTGATTACTTAAAAGTATATTCAAAAACATTAGTACCATCGCGGATTGTCTTATACTTCAACAAGATTAAAAAATTTATTAGTAATTGGTGCTCTAATAATCGACTCCTTCTTAACCTTCCACTAGTCGCGCTCATTTTTAGAACGCTACTGGTCGCGCTGGGTCTCGTAGACTTTTTAAGATAATATTTCGAAAATAATTTATTTTTTATAACAAATTTAGCTAAATTTACATTAAATGGTTATTATTCTGTGTCATTTAAGTTTTTTATTTTTAAGTACCTATTATATTTGCAAAAGTATTTATTATTGAAAATTTCTGAAATATAAAGCAACAGAATTACATGTTTTCAAACTTAAAGTTTCATTTTGTTTATAAAATAAATAAATATGTTTTTACATACAAAAAATGGTGGATTCATGACAAATAAGTTTTACAGAAAAAAAATTATGTAAGTATTTTCATTAGTGCACATTGGGCAAAGCATTTTAGCGTGCGACAGGCCCGAATCATTGTCAAAGAAATGTTCTTCTGCTTCGAATTCATCCCATAAATGACGTAAATGCTCCTGTTCTTTTTCATAATTCATCAAAAATATTTGCTTTGTTTATACATAAAAATCTATTATTAAAATATTTGAACTTTACCTTGCAATTCCGAAATCAATTAATGGCGACAATAAAACAACGTAAAATAAAAGAGGGGCACAACTAGTCGCGCCGGGTCTGTAAGACTTTATCGCTAATTATAGGCCAAACAATAAAACATACTGACTTCAAACTTTACTATGTTGTACAGAATCAAAAACTGGAAAGCTACATAGCTGCACAAGTATCGCCTTTCCCACACCCTTCAATAAACAATAAATAAAAATTGACTTGATGCGACTAGTGGAAGATTAATATTGAAAATTGTCAAATCATGTCTTTCTCTCGTAAAAACTTATCAATAATATTTAATTATAATTTAAACAACTTAAATCTTAAACGAGAAATTACAGTAGAGATTTAGGAATCTTGTTTGACAAATGTTTCACTTTTGTTCCTCAAATCGAGAGTCTAATTAAATCAACAGTCTGTTCACTTGGCTTTGTAATTAGATGTACGAAAGATTTCAACAATATAAGTGCAATAATATTATTATATTTCACATACGTACGTTCTAAATTAGAGTATGGTTCCATTCTTTGGTAACCTTTATATGGTAAATATAAATGTAGTTTAGAGGCTGTTAAAAGACGTTTTGTAAAATATTTAAGGTTTAAATTAGATAAAGTATATCCTAACCAAGGTTTCGATCATAATGTGTTGCTAAGTAGATTTGAAATCGAAACAAAGAGCAATTGTACAAGTTACTGCATAATATGATCGATTGTCCAGAGCTTCTCAGCAAATTAAATTTTTTAATTTCGAGGCTTTCATCGCGCTCGTCAAAAACATTTTATTGTCAAATAGGCAGAACGAACATATTAAATAAAGCTCCAGTTGCCATAATATGCCGTAATTTTAATAACTTATAAATAGATATCGATATTTTTCATGTATCACTTTACATACTAACTAGTTGTCTAAGTTAAGCACTTTCAAAATTTATAATTTGTTTTTCATTCTTTTTTTTTCGTATGATTATATTTCGTTTATTTACTCTTTCTTTTTTTTGTAACTCATATAATGATTTTTGTTACATTGTCCTGTTATTGGTGTAAACTGTTGGGCAATGAAGAACTATTATTATTATTAACAACAATAATAATCGTACATGGTGTCAGGTTAGTCAAGAAAGAGGGACAAAATACGACTAAGCAAAATGTCGCAAGAAGAGCAAATTCAAGAGATGCAATGCAAAATTAATGGTCTTCAAAACCTAATAATAAACATGCAAATTCAAGGTTACAATGGTCAAGCACAGCACAAGCCACATGGCAGCAACAAGCACAACCAGGGCCACAACAGGGGGAAAATAGAGTACCGATACAAGTACCAGCTCCAGAGAAATTCTCATATTGCGAAAACGACTGGGATACGTGGATAAAACATTATGAACGTTATCGCACAGCAACAGAGCTTACAAAAGCTCCACAAGAGATTCAAATAAACAATTTGCTTCTATTTTTAGGAATAAAAGTGTCAAAAATCTTCAAAAGATTGCAAAAATCTCAAAAAGATTTCGAAACGTACGATGAACTATTAGGAGCGTTCAACAAACATTACAAACTACATAAACACAATTATAACAATGGCAAAATTCTGCAAATACGGCTCACTTGAGGACGAACTTATAAGGGATAGACTTATAGTAGGCATAACAGACAGAATCAAGAAGAAGACGAAGTATTAAAATTAATTAGAAATTATAACAAGGAAGGATGGTCAGAACACATAGAAAAATGCGACATGGCTGCACAACCATATTTCAAATATCGCGCGGAAATATCTTGCGTAGATCAGCTACTTGTTTACCAAGACAGAATAATAATAATAAAGAAGTTAAGAAAACAATGCCTACAAGACGTACACACCGGACATCTAGGAATTAATAAATGCAAAGAGAGAGCGAAACAAACTATATGGTGGCCAGGAATATCTGGACAAATTAAAGACATGATTCTTAACTGTGAAATCTGATTGAAAAATAAAATTCAAGATGTCGAACCATTACTTCAGTCAGAAATTCCAAGTCGACCGTGGGAGACGATTGGCTAAGATTTATTAGAATATAAAGGAGATACATATTTAGTAGCACAAGTTTATTATAGTCTCTTCATAGAAGTTATTAAACTTAAGAAAACGCAAAGCAAACATATTATCGAAGAATTAAAGAAAATCTTTGCCAGATTTGGAATACCTAAAACTATACGAAGCGACAACGGACCGCAATATATGTAATAGCCATGACTTTAAAGAATTCGCAAATCAGTACGGATTCAAATGGATATCTAGTAGTCCGAAATATGCCCAGTCTAATGGCCTGGCTGAAATTGCAGCGAAAACAGCAAAAATACTTTTAAAAAAATCTGCTGTGGCCAGTACACGACCTCTCGCCTAATTCTGCTTATTCTACTAATCTAATAAATAGTTTTACTTACATTTTAATAGTTTCATGTTCATGTAATATGTAAACGATAATGTAAACAAAGATGCAAGCAAAAGATGTCAACTATACTGTCACTGTCATTATAATTCAAATTTTGAGTAAAAACAAATTTCATATCATGGACAACAAGATACTGGTACTTAGTTGCACTTTATTTTATTGCTAAATACTACCAGATTCAGCAAATTGTATTTAAAATTAACTGTACCCATAGATAATTATATTATCTTTTATTTTTATTTGCAAAAATTGTCATAAATAAATACCTAATGTACCAATTTATTTAAGAAAAACTATATCAAGTTCCAAAAAGTACTACTTCCGGATTTCTACCAAAATCTTATCCGGTGTTAAGATCCCTATTAAAATCTTAAATATGAAATTTGGTTATTAAAGGTTTGATAGTTTTTAAGTTATCGTGGACAAAAATCGTCAAAAACAGAACACTGAAAAAACAGAATATTGATTAAACAGAACACATAAACTAATCTATGTTAACAAAACCCTTCTTGAGTCCAACAGAACTCCGTTTTTTGACCTAAACTAATCTATGCTAACAAAACCCTTCTTAAGTCCAACAGAACTCCGTTTTTTTTGACATAAACTAATCTATGCTAACAAAACCCTTCTTCAGTCCAACAGAACTCCGTTTTTTGACATAAACTAATCTATGCTAACAAAACCCTTCTTGAGTCCAACAGAACTCCGTTTTTTTGACATAAACTAATCTATGCAAACAAAACCCTTCTTGAGTCTAACAGAACTCCGTTTTTTGACATAAACTAATCTATGCTAACAAAACCCTTCTTGAGTCCAACAGAACTCCGTTTTTTTGACATAAACTAATCTATGCTAACAAAACCCTTCTTGAGTCCAACAGAACTCCGTTTTTTGACATAAACTAATCTATGCTAACAAAACCCTTCTTGAGTCCAACAGAACTCCGTTTTTTGACATAGCTAACAAAACTTTTCTTGAGTCCAACAGAACTCCGTTTTTTTGACATAAACTAATCTATGCTAACAAAACCCTTCTTGAGTCCAAGTCATTGTTATGTTTTATCAATGTTCTGTTTTTTCAGTGTTCTGTTTTTTCACTGTTCTCTTTTTTCATTGATCTGTTTCTTCAGTGTTCTGTTTTTTCATGTTCTCTTTTTTCATGTTCTGTTTTTCCATGTTCTGTTTTTTCATTGTTCTGTTTTGTCCGGTCACCGAAAAATTATATCCTAAAACACCCGATTCGAATCGAAAAATGTATTAAATCACAAGAAAGAAGAAAAGGATAAACAGAAACAGAATTACGACCATCGTCATCGAGCTCGAACAAAGGAGCAACTGAAAGAAGACGACAAAGATAAACAAAAGGATGGAAAAATCTTAAAATTAGTAGCACCTAGGTCGTATGTGGTTAAAACAGAAGAAGGAGAAATTAGAAGAAATAGATTTCATCTACAACCAATTCCGAAAACTAGTTGTCTTCCAAATAAAAACAAACAGGAGGAGGACCAAGAAAGTAATAAGAGAAGAAGAAAAATTCCCAAATATTTTAAGGATTACGTGATGACACAGCAAAGAAGAAAATAAATTATATATAATAATTTAGTTATATAAGATGTAATAACTTAAGGAGGTTGGTGACCGTTTATTAAAATGATGATGAGAGGCTGAAATTTATACTGTGCCTTCATTTCACTATTTAGATTCTAAAATTATTTTTTTAAAATTTTCGTCTATCCGGTTTTTGAGTAATTAAATGTTGAAATTCGCTCGTTTTACATGGACTCTTATGGCAATTCACTAAATTTTTGTTTAAACTATATGATATAATGATGCAAAATTCACAGAACTTGTATTAATATTTCCAATAAACCTTTAAAAATAAGTTCTTGAAGATTTTGTGTACTTTGTCTAAACCATTTGCAAGTTATTTAAAAAAAATGTAAACATGTCAAGCATTTTTGATTAGGGAATTAGTAATTATTGTAAAAATAAATATCACAGCAATGCAATGACATCAGCCAACGTGCGTTGAGGCGTTGAGCTAATTTTGTTTTACATTATCAAAAATATTTTTATTTTCATATCCTCCCTCTAAGGCTAAAGTCTGGGTACGCCACTGCAGGCGTCCCCAACCTCCTTAAAATAAGTGTAATGGAAAAAAAGGAGATGTACAGTGCTGCCTGCTGCCATCTATAGGTTGTAAAAAGAGTAGAGGCAGCTAACGAAAAGAATAAGTTGTTGAGTTTTGAGGGTTATGTTGTACACGTCAGTGGCGGTGCGTCAGTTGAGGCAGGTGAGGCTGAGCCTCACCGCGTAAAATCGTAATTTTAATTTTTTTATTTTTATTATAATTTTATTTATCTAATTTATTTTTTATTATAAATCGACTACATATTTATTTAAAAATAATTATTGTTGCACAATAATGCAAAAAAAGTATTTAAATAGTGTTATTTTCGCGCGAATCATAAATAATGTGTACAGTGAGGCTGCTGCCGGCAACGGTTGGTTTCATTCATCGTCAGTGCGACCGAGCGACGGAGTGACGTGTGTGTATTCTCGTATGTTCATGCGGTGGAGAGGCTAGGGAAATATTGTCTGTCTTCGCGCAAGGCACACACATACATAACGCACAGCCTCGCATAGCCTAGCGCACACATCTAAATACACGTGAAGAAACAAAGTTTGTTTTTACTTTGTTGTTGATTGCTTGTCTTATTTATTGTTGCGAATGCTATTTTATAATTAGTTATGTTTTGAAACTAATAGTTTCTAATAAAAATTATGAATAACCAATAAGAATAAATGTAAAATCTAACAAATAGAACTTGTAATAGTTTTATCAATATTTAAATAATAAACAATGACATCATTCAACTACTATTCAACATTTCTATATTATGAACAAATAAATAAAATTATTTCAATGAAATTTTTATTATAAATATTTAATATATGGACAGAATAAGAATCATAATAATCAAGAACAGATAAAATTTGTTCGCCTCACGCTTGAATGTTGTTTTGCCGAGAGCCGCAGAACGCTAGTCGCGTGTTGTTGAATGTTTTTTCTATTCTGTTACCTACTTTATTTAAATATGTATGTACTTTTTGTGCATGTACTAAATATACCATAAACATATCTCCTGTGCGTTAGAGAAAAAAAATTAAAAAATATTATCTGCTGTTTTTACGATTATAGCGTTTTATCTTGATTCACAAAAAAATTATTTATTTAAGTAATGAAATAAAGTTCTATTGTTTTATTGATTTTATGCGTAAAAAATTGATTTTAGAACGTTTCATTGAAATTATGATACAAAGTATTTAAAGGCGTTTAAAGCATTTGACCTTGAACTCAAAAAAAAAATCGCCTGCGGCGCATTTTTTTTAGCCTCACCTAACTTAGGAGTCACGCACCGCCACTGGTACACGTAAATAAGCTCAAATAAAGTCGTAAATAAAAGATATAAAAGTATTATTAATAACAACAATAATCGTACAGGTATAAACTGGTATATGGTATTTAAAAATAAAAATATTCAAACGACATTAAATTATTAGTACTCACCACATTGTATTCCATCACTAGGGATAGAATTACACCATTCCTTAACTAATGATAGAATATAACCATTCCATTGCATAAAATTTATAATTATGTAAGAATTATATCATGCCATAACCCGTAACAGTCCAGTCGTATAGAAAATGAGTTTAATTTCTAAATTATTCCTACCCATCACTTAATTTTTTATTATAATCAAGCCTTGTTCCTTCCTCATTGCCTTAATTTATAAATAAATATGAATTAATCACATAATTATTTCCTTAGATACTTGTTTATAATAACCATGACTACCCAGATGTAACCAGTGGTGCTTTAATAGAAAGTTTGATACCGTTGGGTTATGAAGTTTTTCTTCAAATTGATCCTGTTACTGTACAATCAGTTGAAATTTTACGCAATTATACCGTGAGTCAAGTAAGTACCTACCTCGTCCTGTACTGTAAGTTAGGAGTGCCATATTAGTATTTTACTACGGATAAGCACATTTTAACTGTTACATACATGTTAAAATTCACACAAAAATCTTCTCGAAAGAAGATACTTGCATAAAAAGATTAATGTCCCAATAACATAAACCACAAACTGGATTTGATGTGAATAAATCGTGGCTTTTAACACATAACGTCTTACTGTTTGATAAAAATAATGCTTTTTTTCCTTGACTGGTGTTTGAATTATGAGGAATCAGTGAACTCTGTACTACATACCTGGAAGGGGGCCGTAGCGCACTACAAAACAGCGGCAGTGAGTCAAGTTGAGAGAGAAACAGACTTACGGCGTATAGCATTTGGGGAGTATCCCTATCACTGTCGAACTCATGTAGAACATGGGAAAAATACTTCCGTTTTTAAATACAAACTTGCCTCAGCGACTATAACGTGCGCGTTCTTTCCAGGTATGTAGTATGGAGTTCACTGTGAGGAATGGAAATAATAATTACTGTGATGCAGTCAAATATTTTATTTCTCTACTCTCGACTATAGTTCATTTCAGTTTAGAAAATAACGTAATAGGGCGATGATATCCTTGTATATGGGGTGGATTTAGATCAGTGAACATTGGCGAGACTTGCGTTTATATTTTCCTTGTTTTTTTGTATACGATTATCATTTGCTACCTGATGATGGGAGCTACAAAGATATTTAGATCGACAAAACCAATATCAATGTACGGTGCTAAAAAAATGACAATTACTTCCAGTTTCCAGCATTGGATTACTCAGACATTTTTATGTAAGACACATATTTTTTTAAATAATGTTGTTCAGGCGTGACTTAGTTTAGGGTATTGTTAGTTATATTTTTGTTAGGTTTTAGTCCCTGTTATTAAAATTCAAATTTTGTTTCGCGCGTGTGGAGCCAGATGGAGACACCACCTGTATTCACCGATCGGCGCGACAAGACAAACAATTTTTGTGCGTTTCGCATTTGGTTTAGTGAGTGTGCGTGTGTGTGTGCACATTTCGGCAAGGTTTGCCGCATCCAACGACGGCTGGCAAGCCAAGGACACTGCTTGCTCCACATCAAGGCTCTACATTCAAGCAAGGTAGGTGGTGTCACGTTCTTTCGTACTGGCTCTAGTGCATCGCGCGCCCATGTGCCCTTTTATACAGTCCATTGAAACAGTTGTGAAAAGGAAACTTCGTCCCTCGTAGACGAGGCCGTCGATCATACAAATGTATCTTACGGTTTTCGTCTACCCTAAAATTTTACAGCGTTACAGAGGTGTACGCCTCCCACGTTTACTTTAATTATAATTGAAATATATGATACTTTTACATATGAGTTTAACAAAGGATGTCTTAATGCTTCTATATTTTTATTTTTTGTCTTTGCCTAGGAATTTGAAGTAAAAAATATTTTAAAATGACGTTTTTTGCGGTTTTTTGTCATTATTTGATATTATTTTTTCCGGCCACTATAAATGGCAAGAAAATTTTAAAAAACAAGAAGCATGCATCTAAGCTTCCTTTTTTAAATAATTTTTGTTTTACTTAATTTCTTTAAAAAATACAGAAGTAATTATGGGAATCTGGAATCATGTTTACAGTATTTTTCAACTTCAAAATGACATTGCATAGCTAGGATGCGGGAAAGTACGAGTTTCGGGCTCGTTTTGGGCTGCCGTAGTAGTGGGGAAGAGAGTGAAATAGAAAAAAAAATAATATCGAGAGTATTCTAGGAATTCGAAAAATAGGTGGACGAGCCTCTTATGGAAAAATGTCTCAGAAATCCAATGCTAGAAACCGGAAGTCGATATCTTAATCTGGTCAGTAATTAGAGTTGAGTAAACACAGGAATTAAAGAAAATACAAAAATTTCACGATTACCTCTGCACTTAAATTTTTCGGAAGTAGTAAGTAGTATTTTGAAGAAGTATAAGAGAAGGAGGCGAAAGGACAAACAAAAAGGAAGCGAAAGGAACAAGAAGTAGATTCGTCGTGTCTACAGAAATAATAATAAAAAAATTATATTACCTATATTATTTTACAGTAAATTTCTTAATAATTAATTCTGTTCATTTTTAAATACAAATACTTTACTAATTAGTCATTTATTTCAGCGGCAATGTTTATTTAGTAATGAAGGAACTACTGCATTTGATTCCCGGCAATACAGTCAGAGTGACTGTTTGTCTGAATGTAAAATGAAAAGTATTCTTGCAATTTGTGAATGTATTCCATTCTACATGGCTATTTCAACGAAATTATCATATAGTACTCAGTTATGCACTACAGCAGACATACCCTGTCTCAACAAGTATAGAGGTTGGTAAATTTTTTATCAAATTATATTATGCAAATTTAATTTAATACTTAATCTCTAAATAATTTATCTTAATGTGAAACATATTTTTATTCCATTAAAATTCGAACTATCCCTTATTTGTTATATATGTTGAAAAATTTACTTACATTGAAGCTACAAAATAGCGGCGCCTCTATTTCACAAGCAACACACACACACAGTCCGAGGGCGGATTGAAAAGTTTCGTGAATGACAAAAAAAAACAAAAGAAATTTGGCTCAAATTAGATTTTTTTTTCGTAACAATACATTCGAAACTCAACACACTTGGTCCAACATTTATCAAGCATTCCGATTCCCTCCCGGAAGTGACTTTCTTCAAGGTCCTCAAAATAGATGTTTACAACTTCTTCATACGACAGAAATCTCTCTCCAGCCAGGATTTTTTTAGTTTCAGGAATAGGTGAAAGTCAGAGGGAGCCAAATCAGGTAAATAAGGTGAATGTGGAAGGATTTGAAACTTCAATTCCGATAATTTTTGCTGCGCGATTGTGCTTGAATGTGCGGGCGTATTGTCGTGGTAAAACAACACCTTTTTTGGCCATTTCTGAGGCGTTTTTTTTTTGAATGGCTGATTTAAACTTGTTCAAAAGTGTTGTATAGTATTGTCCTGTAATAGTTTTTTTCCTTTTCAATTAGCAAAACTCCTTTGGCGTCTCAAAAAACTCACCTTTCCAGCCGAATGAATGATCTTTGTCTTTTTCGGAACGAGTTCACAACAGGCCAGTCAACTGTTGTGATTGAAGTTTTGTTTCAGGTGTGTAGTGGTGAATCCAAGTCTCATCCATTGTCATGAATCGTCTCTTTAAATCGGTTGGATTCCTCTTAAATTCTACCTATCGAATGAGGTTCTCGCTTGATTGCGTTTATCTCTGAATTCAGCAAATACGGCAAGCATCTTGCGACTAATTTTTTCAACCCTAATTCGTTATGTAATGTAATGACTAACTCGTTTATAAGAGATGCCTATACCTCGCTTAATTTCTTCCAAACCGTATAATGGATTTTATCCACCATTTCTGATGTACTCGTAGCCGTTTCTGGACGTCCTGAACATGATTCATCAATTTTGTGCGTCTTGCCACGCTTGAATTCATAAACTTACGGTGGAAAATGAAGCACATGAATCCCCAAGTACGGCACCAAATCTGGTTTTGATGTCAGTTTCGTTTTTCTACTCCAAATAAAAGAATTTGGAAACCGCTCGAATTTCTTTTCTATCTATTTTTCAAAACGCACAAACCTACTCACACTAAAATGGTCATCAATACCAGATTAAATAACAGATCTATTTGAAAATTTGTGTCAATTATTATGAAAGAATAACCAACACAACGACATAAAAATATTTGATAAAAAGTCCCAGTTGCCCATTCCGGAAACTTTTTAATCCACCCTCCTATTGCTTACTGTTGCGTGTGTGTGTCTTCTGTGTGTCCGCTGTGTGTCCATGTGTGAACCGGGATATATACGGTTATCAATATTATACTGGGTGATTCATCGTAACTTACTTATTTCAAAACGCAATAATGCCCATTTTATGAATCAGAAACTTTTTATTTTTATTTTATAATGTAGGTACATAGGTATCTAAAGTTTTGTTTCACCCAGTTTTCAAAATCATATCAGGTAGGTGACGCCCCCCATTGTCTATACACTGAATAAGCCGATTTCTGGCGTTTGTCATAACCCATTCCAGCATGCCAGCGGGTATGTTGGCAATTGCGTCCCGGATGTTGGCCTTTAGGTCTTCCAGGGTTCTTGGGCGGTTGACGTAAACGCGGGATCTAAAAAAACCCCAGAAAAAAATCACAAGGAGCCAAACCGGGCGAGCCACTTCTTCGAAAGTCACGCTGAGTTGCGATCACAGAACATCCATTGGAAAAATATGACTCAACTGAAAACACACGCTGCTCCATGCTCCAACGCATGATGGCGACTGACCGGGTGGGGAACAAAACTTTAAAAGTGCACCTGTAGAATGAGATCACCCTCTCCCCTCCACGATCGCTACAGCCTTAAATGGCACGCATTTTTAAAAAGCAAATTATGATGAATCACCCTGTATTAAAGAAAATTATATTTATACACTTAGGTATTATTCGTAATAATCTGTTATTATCAGGTAAATAATATAACTCAAATGATCCTTTTTGTACAGAAAAATGGAATACAATATCTGTTTTAAAACATGGAGCGATGTATGAGAAAGAATTACTAGCAGAAATGCACAATGCTATTGATTGCTCTCATTGCTTGCCAGACTGTACCTTTACGAAGTATCGTGTGCTGAATGAATATACACCTCTAGCTCGCACAAATAATCACTTACTGTAAGTATATATAGTAATTATTTAGTAATTGAAGAGTATAACTTCTAAAGGATCTAAGAGGCAAAATTTTATATTCGAGAAAAACGCAATAAAAACAACCATACACATGTAGCACTAAATTTTAGTATACTAAATTATTGGTTAGCACGTTAGCAGTAAGAAAATTATCTTAAAATAAACATGTGTTCCAAGTTAAAAAAAAAAAAGAAAATGAAAACTTCTGAAATCTAGCTAATACCTACTAATAGACTTCTCCACCATAATCAAAATAAGAAATATTAATGCTAAAAGCATAAATTACATCAGTCATGACAAATAGTGAAGAAAAACAGTGTTTAAATATTTTCATTTAAAAGATATAATTTTTTGTATTTTTGCTGGTAACCATCCTACAGGATTAACTCCCAATTACAGAATGGTGGATGTTATTATAGTGGAATCCAACCATTCGGACCCAGTGGTATTATTGTCGGTTGCGCTGGGAATCGAACTGGGAACTGCTAGCATGCTAGGCGGACCTTCTACCGCTGAGCTCGAGGCTGAGCTAACCACTGGCTGCTTTTATTATTATTTAAGATTCCATGACGTATATAGTATGAGCGTGGTTTGTTTCAAAGTTTTCGCGTGATGAGAACATGAGAAGAAGTGAAGAAAAGACGATGTGGCAGAAATTGTAACTACTATGTCATTATTATATTATTCGTACTTATTTCGATTGTGTTTGATTTTATTTTATGTTTTTAAGCACAGAAATACTATTTTTACCTCTCGCCACTCATATCTGTAAGATAGGTATTGTAATCATGCTAAAATTTCGATAGTGAGTTTTCAATGGATAAGCACGTTTTGACGTCCCTAGAACACGATTTTCATAATTTCGCGATGATGTCTGTGTCTGTGTGTGTGTGTGTGTGTGTGTGTGTGTGTGTGTGTGTGTGTGTGTGTGTGTGTGTGTGTGTGTGTGTGTGTGTGTGTGTCTGTGTGTGTGTGTGTGTGTGTGTGTGTGTGTGTGTGTGTGTGTGTGTGTGTGTGTGTGTCTCTGTGTGTGTCTGTGTGTGTGTGTGTGTGTGTGTGTGTGTGTGTGTGTGTGTGTCTGTGTGTGTGTGTGTGTGTCTGTCTGTGTGTGTGTGTGTCTGTGTGTGTGTGTGTCTGTGTGTGTGTGTGTGTGTCTGTCTGTGTGTGTGTGTCTGTGTGTGTGTGTGTGTGTGTGTGTGTGTGTGTGTGTGTGTGTGTCAGTGTGTGTGTGTCAGTGTGTGTGTGTCTGCCTGTGTGTGTGTGTCTGTGTGTGTGTGTGTGTGTGTGTGTGTGTGTGTGTGTGTGTGTGTGTGTGTGTCTTTCTGTGTGTATGTGTGTGTGTGTGTGTGTGTGTGTGTGTGTGTGTGTGTGTGTGTGTGTGTGTGTGTGTGTGTGTGTCTGTGTGTGTGTGTCTGTGTGTGTGTCTGTGTGTGTGTGTCTGTGTGTCGGTGTGTGTGTGTGTCTGTGTGTGTGTGTGTGTGTGTGTGTGTGTGTCAGGATGGATGTTGGAGGTACGATAACTCAAATACCACTGAATTTAAAAATTTGAAATTTTGTATATAATATTCTGACACCCTAGATTAGATCTGATTAGATTTTGGTGTTGATCGTGCTACCGGAAGTGGTAGCTTCTTGAAGATCTGAAGAGTTTTTCTGGAATATCTCCAAAATTTATGAATTAATAGGAATGTTTTTAATAACATTGTATACTAAATGTTACTGTCTACAATATGTATTCAAAACGTTGTTTCTATCTATCACCATTTTCCAATAACAAGAAGTTAAAAATTCTACAAATTTGTTACAATTTTGATTTATCTGCCTACCTATGAAAAAAATAAAAATATATTTGAGTGTTAATGTCATATAAATTTTTGACTTTTTGACAAATTGAAAATATGAAATGTTATTTATTATTTATAAGCTCATAATAAACTTTAATAATATTATAAAAACTACAATTCCCGAATTCCTTTCTACAATCAATGGTATATTTGTGCGTAAGTACCTTCCTACACACTCAGTAAAATAGTATGGCGAGAGGTCATTGGATTTTTAATATAAAATAAATAATTTGTTTTAAGGAAAATGTTAGTGAAACAAACTGTTTGAGTGCTACTGAAGATACCACTGACGTGATCAGCACAGACTTTTAAAAAATCATATCTCGCTTAATAAGCGGAATTTTCGCACCACGTGTTTTCACTAATCGTCATAGTTTCTTATGTAAAAATCTGACGTGGCCATCACACAACCTTCCGCCATATCTAGACTTATAATCATAAATGTACACGTATACAATCTGGTGTCCCTTTAAAATATACAAATAAAAATCTAAAATATTCAAACACAGAAATTTGCATCACCTGAATCTAAAGATTCGTTCACATGAAAACTCTTCTGTGTTACAAGATTTCGATGTTTTATTTGATAAATTTATTTTTTAAATTTTACTGCAGCTCTTTAAAGCTACCAGATAAAGACAATTTTTTTATAACGTAGGTTGCAAATAACTTTTCCTCTTATTCTTATTACAAATAAATACTATATTTATCCAAATTTATATACAATTTTAACAATTATCTTTTTCAATCTTCAAAAAATATCACTTCCGGTGAAGATATTTGTACCAAAATCTAATGAGCTCTTCCTATTCGTATACAATTGTAAAATACCAAATATCAAAATTTTTAGGTAATTCGTATTTGAGTTATGCGAAACACGGCATCGGCCCGGACCACACACATACACACACACATACATACATACAGACTGCATCGAGAAACTATCAAAAATGAGTTGCAAGGACCCTAATTCGTGGTCATCTACTTAAAACTCACAACCCGATTTTTTGCATGATTCCAATACCTTCCTTTACAGGTAAGCGGAAGGTAAAAAATAATAAAAATATAGTGAAGGAGCCTATTGCAACGGTCAGTATAGGCAAAAAAGAGCTATGTTCGATGCAAAACTACATTTTACGAATAATATTTACAATGACAAACTTGCAGTTATACCCTTTTTTAACTCTCACGCTACATCACTTATACCTACTGCCATCTTTGAAGACTTTTCTAGAGTTACAGAACACGATGTGGCACATAGACTCTTCTGAATAGCATTGGACTTCATACTAACTAGATACCCTTTAGCAAAATCTTATTTTTCTAAAAAGTGGCACTTAGCCTCTTTAGAAGTTGTACTGTTAAAACAGAGTTAAAATTGTTCATTTATTTTCGCTTCAGAAACAAATCCGGAAAGAACTGTAAAAAGTCGTTTTTTCAGGGAGGGGTACAACCTCAGTGAGATAAGCTTAATTCACATATATTTCGATACAGAAACAACTTTTCTTTACAAAACTGATCTATTTTATTATTGGTATGATATTATTAGTAAGTAATAATGTTTTTTTTTCTATACAATATAATTTATGGTATTTTTTTTATGTGCCGAGTTCATTTATAGTCAATTATTAAATTATCATACTTATAAAGTTGCTGGATTTTCAGATAACTTTAATTTTGTGTAGAAACAAATTTCATATGGTCATGGACAACAAGATACTGGAAGTTGAATATTTAGTTGGTACTGCATTTTATTGTTGAATACTACCAGATTCAGCAAATTGTATTTAAAATTATCTGTACCCATTGATAATTGATGAAATTCTGATGCTATTACCGTGACAATTAAGTGTACAGCCTTAAAGTTTGAATGACAATCCAGCGATTAAGTTTTATTTCATAAACAAATAGTAACAAAATATCCTACATTATATTATTATTAAATTATAAAACAATTATTAATGTTTTACATGTAACGAGAAAGATAAAAATTCTTTGTTTTCAGGTAATTTTGGTGGAATGTGCGGAGTGTTTATCGGATTTAGTCTCATATCAGTAATTGAGTTTTTATATTATTTTATATTTAAATTTATTGTGCTTTTAATTAATACTAAAGATACAAATGTTTAAATACATATAAAATATATCTAAAAGTACATTACCTCCCTAGGGAGGAAAAGTACTGACCGGGCAGAAATACCTCACTTTAGTCCCTAATAATAGGGACGAAAGGTGACGTTTTCTGTGCAGGTATTGAAAAAATAATTAAACAGTGCACCTATTTTCAAAGATCTAGTTTATGCTCCATCACATTAAAAGTATGCAACATACAAAATTAAAAACGGTCCACAGCAGTAAGATTTCATCTTTGGATTGTTTCAAACGCACCTTAGAACATTATTCACACTATGAAAGTAAGATTAAAGTGCGTAATAATTATTGTTTCGCTTACTGTCTGATTCATTAAAAATATTCGAAAAACGTGCTGATAATATAATATTGCACCTAACTGAATTGGGTCTCTTAAATTGTAAACAGAAATAAGTGCTTTAATTTTAAACTGTAATGTTCCTCGACGAGATAAACAATGTTCCGAAATTCCCTTTTTCTAACTCTTCAAGTTTTTGAGTTAAAATTCTTTAAAGATTTGTCACATATTTCGTTACCCGCCTATGGAAAGCATGAACAATTAATTTCATTATGACAATTAAGATGGTTATTTGTTAAATAGTTCACTGGTAATTTAATTAAATAACTTGGATTTATTTTAAAATTTGTATTACATGTGCACAATTTACTTTCTCACAATTATAAAAAAAAAACATACAAGGCGAACACTAACTGTCAAAACACAATGTTCAATTCACTGTTAACTTCATTTATGGGGCGCTGTTATCGTCCGTTTGTCCGCGTAATTCTGCGCAGTGCTGGTGCTGGAACTGCTTGTTATTTCCTTGCGCATGCGCTGCAAGTATCTGATCAGCTATCCGAGATCCGTCCGTAAGTGATAAAAATGTGCTGCTAGTGTATTTTTCTGAGAACTCATTCACAAAATTGACGTGTGTAAGGTAGATCTACTTGTTATAAATAGTATTGAACTTTTTGTACATAGTATGTATGTATATAACTTAACCGTTGCTCTTTTAATACTCCAAATTGTCATATTATGAAACACTTTGTACTAGTCTCTACAACGTTTTAGACGTGATGTTGTAAAACATTTACAAATGTGCCAATATTAGGCACATAACGACTTGGAAAAAAGGTTTCATGTAAATTCATTAAAAGTAGCGTTACATCAATTATTTTTTGACATTATGACACTTGAATAATTGTTGCCAATGAAAAAACTTTTATTTGCTCTTTTTGCATTAAAATCATGCTTTTAAACATAATTAATTGTTAAATAACAGATACATTAATGTTTTTAATAATTATTTGTCATGATAAGAACATAATTTACACTTATTAATAATTTTTTTTCTACTCCTTGCTGGATATTGGCAACATTATCTTCATACTATCATGTAGGGATGTTAATATCCATACCAGGTGTGGATATGAAATTCAAGGTCAAATACGTTAAAATATATTAATGCGTGTAAATTATGTTCTTATCATGACAAATAATTATTAAAAACATTAATTTAACTATTACATAACATCAGTACGAAGCGGGTGTAAGGCACACAAGGCGAATAACAAACAGAAAACCAATGAAAAGTGAACACAGTAGAAATACTAGTAAAACCAGGAAAAGAGAAGAAACAGAAGAAGAAGAAGAGGAAGAAAATAGAGTATTCAAAAGAAGTGCACTACTGATAAGAACACCCGAAAAGACAGACACACCAAAAAGTAATTCAGAAGAACAGGAAATGGAAGAGATACTAGGAGATATACAAGAGTCACTTCAAAAGCTATTTGAAAATGTGGAAAGCGTAAAAAAAGATATAGAAGAAAGTAAAAGAGAAGTAAAGAAAGGAAACGAGGAAATGAGGAAAGAAATAGGAGATTTCTTCAAAGACATAAAAGGAGATATAGATAGAATAAACTACGATTTACAAGAATTAAAGCAGAAAGATACAGAACGTCAAAAACAAAACATAAGAATAGAAGAAAGGATAGAGAAACTAGAGAAGAATGAATCAGGAGAAGGAAATACGACAAATATAATGGAGACGATAAAGGAAATGGGAAATAAAATAGAGAAATTAGAAAAAGAAAAAAGGAGAAATAACATAATCATAATAGGACTGGAAGTGAAGGGCGATAATACCGAAACAAACAAACAAGTCGAAAAGTTCATAAATGAGAAATTAGAAATTAAAATTAATATAACATCAGCAGCAACACTAAACCAGGAGAAAAAAATCATAATAGCAACAGTTAAGTCATGGGAAGAAAAGGTAAACATAATGAACAACAAAGCAAAACTTGGAGATGAAAACATATATATAAACAACGACTTAACAATAGAAGAGAGATATATACAAAAACAATTAGCCAGAATCTCAAAGGAGAATAAAGCACAAGGAAAAAAGGTGAAAATAGGATACCAAAAAAAATAACCATAGATGGGAAAACGTATATTTGGGAAAAAGAAAAAAATGGAATCTTTCCAAAAAACTAAATAAAGACGGAATTAAAGGAAAACAACATTATGACAACCAGGAGAAACTAATGGACAAAGAGAAAGATATTTCAAGGGAACAAGGCATAGAGATAAAAACAAATAAGAAAAAAAAAATAAAAAGAAATAAAAAGAAAGGTAACAAAAAGAAGATAATTCGAATTAGCACATGGAACGTGAGAACTATGTTAAAGGCCGGGAAATGAAAGAAATAGGTTCGGAATTTAAAAAATATAATGTACAAATAGCAGGATTACAGGAAACGAGATGGAAAGGAGAAGGACAGGTAGACAATGGAGAATACACATTACTATACTCAGGAGACAAAAAACAAGGTCAATACGGAGTGGCATTTATGATAGAGAATAAAATAAAAAATAATATAATAAAATTTAAACCGATAAATGAACGATTAGCATATGTAAGATTAAAAGCAAGTCCAATCAATATATCTATATTAAATGCATACGCCCCTACTGAAAATGCAAAGAATGAAGAAAAGGAGAAATTTTACGAGAACATGGAAGAAGAAGTAGAGCAAGTGCCTACAGAAGACGTAATTATAGTAATAGGAGATATAAATGCGCAAATAGGAAAAGAGGAATATATAAAAGAGGTAGCAGGACAGTACACAATACACGAAACATCCAACGACAATGGTCAAAGAATATGCAATTTCGCAATAAGAGAAAATATGGTATAAGTAGCACAAAACACAAACACCCCTGGCAATACAAGGTAATTTGGACATCACATGATCAAATGTATCACTCTCAAATAGACCACATATTAATATCCAAAAGATGGCAGTCATCAATAAGAGATGTGAGAACCTACAGAGGAGCGAACGCTGACTCAGATCACTATATGGTATTAGCAACTGTAATACAGAAAATAAAAACAATACGAAAAACCAGGAATACACAAATGAAATGGAACACCGGAAAACTAAAGACAGAACAAGAAATCAGAGAATATACTGAGAAAATAGAATCATATATAAAAGATAACGATGCGAGTGAGGAAAGTGTGGAAGAAAAATGGAATAAAATAAAAGATAGCATAGTAAAAGCAGCAGTGGAAAGCCTAGGAACAGATAGAAGAGAAAACACAAAGGAATGGTACAACGAAGAATGCAAAAGACTGACAGAAAGAAAATGCAGAGCCAGAAGAAAATGGATACAAACAAAAAAAGAAAGTGACCAAGAAGAATATAACAAAATAAGGAAAGAATGCAGCAGAGAACTAAGAAGTAGAAAAAGAAAATGGATAGAAGGAAAGATACAGCTGATCGAGGAAGAAAGGGCGAATAAGAACACAAGGCGCTTTTATTAAGAAATAAAGAAACAGAAGCAATAAGAATAGAATAAAGATAATAAACACGAAGGATAGAAATGGAAAGACCACAGAAACAGAAAATCAACAAAAGAAAATATGGGAAGATTACTTCAAAGAGCTTCTCAACAAAAAAAGCACAAATGCAGAGGAAGAAGAGAAGAACGAAGAGAAAAAAGACGAAACAGCAGAAGAGATAACAGAAATAACACAAGAACCAACAATAGAAGAGATAAAAGAAGTAATTGCAAAGAGTAAAAATGGAAAAGCGCCAGGTGTAGATGGAATAAACATGGAACTCATAAAGTATGGAGGAGAAATTAAACAAATTAAATTAAACAAAATTACACAACTTAATAACGCAAATATGGAGGGAAGAAAAAATGCCGCAAGAATGGGAGTTAGGACAAGTAATAACAATTTATAAAAAAGGCGATCCTGAGGAATGCAAGAATTAAAGAGGGATAACCCTATTAAATAATGCATACAAAATAATGTCAACAGTATTACAGAAGAGACTAACAATGACAACGAGTAGAAAGATAGGGCAATACCAATGCGGATTCGTAAAAGGTAGATCGACAATAGACGCGATACATATTCTAAAACAAATACTAGAAAAAACACACAACGCCAAAATAGAAATAGAATTACTTTTTATTGACTTCCAGCAGGCCTTCGACTCGATAAACAGAGAGAAACTCATGACTGCACTAAAAGAATTAAAGATTGAGGACAAACTAAGAAGACTGACAAAAATGTCAATGGAAAATTCCAAGATATGCGTGAAGACTGGAAACGAGAACACAAAAGAATTCGCTATAGACAAAGGGGTACGACAGGGAGATGCACTATCGGCTACACTATTCAATATAGCAATTGAACATGTAACAAAGAACATAAATAGAAATACACTAAGAAGAAATGGTGGACAAATGATAGCGTACGCAGATGATGTAGTAATCATAACAACAAGAAGAGACATAATGAGAAATATGATAAATGAAATAATAAATGAAGGTAGCAAAATTGGATTAAAAATAAATGAAGACAAAACGAAAATGATGCGATATGGAAAACAAAAGCAAGACAGAAAAATAAAAATAGGAAACCTCGAACTTGAGGAGGTAGATAAATTCAAATACCTAGGTGTAATGATAACAAACACAGGAGACAGAGAGACAGAAATTAAAGAAAAAGTATTTGCGACAAACAGAGCGTACCATACTTACAAGGATTTGCTAAAAAATAAAATACTTACCAAAGCAACAAAAATGAAAATGTATAAAACATTGATAAGACCGTTGCTTCTATATGATGCGGAGACGCTAACACTGACAAAAAAAGAAGAGGAACAACTGAGAGTAATAGAACGGAAAATATAAGAAGCGATACTGGGACCAATTAAGATAAGCGAAGATGAGTATAGAAGAAGAATGAACAGCGAGAAGACATCGGTGAAGACATCGTAAGAAAGATTAAGCAGCAGAGAGTAAGATGGCTGGGACACGTATGGAGGGCAGGAGAAGAGGCGACGATACGAAATATTATGATATGGGATCCCGGGAGAAGAAGAAGAGGAAGACCAAGGTCAACATGGACAAATGAAGTGAAGGAAGACCTGAAAAACGCTGGAGTTACCAACTGGAAAGAAAAAGCAGGTAACAAAGAGCTGTGGAGGAACATAAGCAGCAAGAAATATTAAGAAGAAAGAAGGGCTGATCCCCCCGTAAATAGGATCTAGAAAGCTTCCCTAGAAGCGGCGCTGCCCCCCAGGGGGCGTTTTGAGCCACCATATATATATATATATATATATATATATATATATATATATTATTTAACAACTAATTATGTTTAAAACCATTATTTCAATGCAAAAAGAGCAAGTAAAACTTTTTACGTTAGTAACAATTATTCAAGTATCATATGTCAAAAAATAATTGATGTAACCCTACTTTTAAATAATTTTTATTTGGTCGTAGAAAAAATAAACTGTACAAGTCAACTGGATTGCCCATATTGCACGCGAACGTTTGCAGACACTGCCCCTATGAGGTCGTGACTGCAAACTCGTTCTCGTGCAATATAGGCAACACATCAACTATTGTTGTACAATATACTATTAACGTATTTGACCTTGAATTTCATATCCTTACCTGATATGGATATAACAGGGAGTAGGCAGTAGAAAAATATGCTCTTTCTACTCCCTTCTAGATATTAGCAACATATATTCATACTATCATGTGTGGAATGTCATATCCGTACCAGGTGTGGATATGAAAATCAAAGTCAAAACGTCAAAAAATTATTAATGCGTGCAAGTTATGTTTTTATTATGACAAATAATTACTAAAAACATTAAATCAACTGTTATTTAATAATTAATTATATTTAAAAACATGATTTTATTGCTACAAAAGCAAATAAATTTTTTTACATTGGCAACAATTATTAAAATGTCATTTGTCAAAAAATAATGGATATAACCCTACTTTTAAATAATTTTATTATAATAATAATATTGAGTGCATATTATTGCAAAAACTTTAATTCGTTGTTTGATCATAGAAAAAATAGGCTGTAAAATTCGAGTGTATTGCCTATATTGCACGCGATCGTTTGCAGACACTCTTTCTATGGGGTCGTGACTGCAAACTCGTTCTTGTGCGATATATGCATCACATCCACTCTTGTTTTGCAATATACTATTTACTGAACATTGTTCTCCTCAATGAGTTACATTACTGGTTAAATTTAAAGCACTTATTTCTGTTACATATACAGGATGGGCCAAATGAGACCTACTAATGTTAACCCTTGCCGAGCCGAAAGCGGGTCAACGTTGACCCGATTTTCAGTTTTCTGCATATAACTTCTTAGTTTTTTTTTCTAACTTAATTTCCTTTTAGGAATTCTCCTAAAATATTGTCCTTATAAATAAATAATTTTAACCTTAACGAATACTAGCATAGATAAAGAGTAAATCGAGTTTCTCATATTGAAAAAGTAAAAATCATTTGTTCCTACTGCCAAAGGATGAAGATTGAGAACCATCGTAAAGGAAAAAAGTAATATTGTTAAAATTATTATTACCTCTAAAAATATTTTCTATGCCGATTCCATAATCCGGCAGCGAAAATAATAATATTTTGGTTTTTTTATGTTCTCTAATATATTATTAATATTTTATGCAGTAAAAATACTTATAGCAAATAATTAAAAAATGCTTAGTTTAATTATCATACAAGTGAACCCATTTACACTGTACTATGTGGATACATCCAAAATAAATGTAAGTATATTATACTATAATATCCTAATCCTAAAAGTAATTAAAAAAACTTGGGTCACTTTTGACCCATATTTGGTATTTTAAGTTTTGTATATATTTTCGCTCGGCTAGGGTTAAACACTAATAACTCTTGTAATAATCGCTTATTTTGATTAATTTTTTTTATACAATGAATATATTTTATGGAAATTATGTATGAAATATGACATCAGACAAATGTAAACGATTATTCTCGATACAGAGATCGGCTCTTTTTAACGCGTTTTCCATTACACCACGTGATGTTTCTGGTTGAAGGCTCAGTATTTCGTCTCGAATATTCTGCTTCAGCTGTCTAATAGTCTCTGGTTTATTAACATACACTTTGTCTTTTAAATATCTCTATAAAAAAGTCGGGCGCTATTAAATCTGGCGAGCGAGGTGGCCAAGGGAAATCTGATTTTTTTTTAAATCAGACGTTCGCCAAAATTTCACTTTTTTGGCCATCACACCGCACCAAACAATACATTTGGATGGATTTGCAACTGATGCTGGTGTATTTCCCTTGGATTTTCAGAGCCTCAAAATATACAGTTTTGTTTGTTGACATGACCATTTAAATGAAAATGCGCTTCATCCGACATCAAATCAATCAATTTGTGTGGGTAATAAATTTACAAGAAGTCAGTTATAACCTACAAAAAGAAAAAAATAATTAAATCAATAAATACAAAATTTATTTAAGTTTAACATTGGTAGGTCTTATTTGGCCCACCCGATATAACATAACAATCTTTAATTAAACTTGTAGAATAGTCAAATAGAGAATAAATAAATACTTTGAAACACAAAATAACTTATTTTTCACCTGACAACTATGGCTTGGTTTATAATTAGTGTAACCGGTTTCTTATTCTGTATTTTGTAAAGTTGAACTATAGGCGTTTCTTCATTCAACTTTGCACTTCACAGAATTTTTTGATAAATTACCTTTGTGATTTAAGAAAAAGGATATATTGCATGTTATAATTGAGCAGAAGAGACGTGTAAAATTCTTTCTATGAACCTGAAATAGATTACAGGTCTAATTTAATTTCGTTACTATAATGCCTGTAAAGCGTCATTTACACAGAAGGTGGAGTTAAAATATGTTACAAAGTTGTTAAAGTCTATGGCGTTATAATAATTTATAAATACCTAAGAAAAATAAATTGAAACCTAAGTATACGGTTTTAAGATGAAAGCAAAACGCTGTTTTGAGAAAAGGTTTTTCTACGGCAAGTCGGTGAATTTAACACAAGCGGGTATGCCTTATATAGACCACTGGAAAACTTTACATTACTGTCTCTTATTTTGAGACTATACTCTTGATCAGTTTCTATGAATCATTCTTATAGATATTGTAAAATAATACTATTGGCAGCGGTGGGATTCGAACCCACGCCCGAGCCCACGCCTCCGAAGAGACTGGTGCCTTAAACTCGCCTTAAACCAGCGCCTTAGACCGCTCGGCCATGCTACCATAATGTCTCTGATATTGAGATTATATTTGCAACCGAGTTCGCGATCAGTCTCTATAAATTCTTATGGATATTGTAAAAGAATTTTATTGGCAGCGGTGGGATTCTAACCACGCTACCAAATTATATTCACATGGTAGTAGCTAAAATTTCTCAAACGTTTCGGTGTTTGTCATTGTTAAAGTGACTTTGGTAGACTAGAATCTTATACAAAATTAGTCATGGAGCAATACACGACGCACGACAGTATATGCTTAAAATTATCACAGCTTGTTATGAAACTGAATAAGTGCTATCGCGTGGTCTACGTGAATATTTTGGTATATACAATATCGACCTTCAGAGCAAACAATTTGTGGGACCAATAAGAAGATATGAACATCGAGGATCCCTGGTTTCAATAACATGGTGCCACTAGTCATACAGTAGCAGATACATTCACGCTATTGCGCACAAAATTTGAAGACAGTATCACCTCACAAAACGGCGACATAAATTGGCCGCAAAGATCATGCGAATAAATCGTCTTTTTTCTGGGGTATTTGAAGAGTAGAGTCTACACAAGCAAACCGAATACGATAGCTGAGCTAAAATAGGAAATACGACGCAAAACAAACGACCTAATAATAATAATAATGCTGCAGGATCAGCGGCGGTCATTTGAACGATAAAATATTTCCTAAGTAATTATATTGAATTGTAGTTAAACATTATAAACATTAAAAAAATTATATGTACTTTTTAAATTTTATCCAATGTTTTGTGTGTTCTCCACTAGTACTCCCGCTTCTTAAGTCCTTCCTTTATTTCCCTAAATTCGTTGTTATGGTGCTTCTTCTTCTATGGTCTCTTTTCTCTGAAATTTTTGCTTTCCACACTCTTCGAATTGGTCTGTTATCATCCATTCTTTCTAGATGTCCCCACCAATCTATTAGCTGCCGTTGTTTGATGTATACTATAGTGAAAATCACAAGTTTTGGCAGTATAGCAGAGATAGGCAATGTTATTCTTATGGAGATAAACTCGGCCTTGTTGCCAGATTTACACTTATATTGTTTCATGGTACACCATTCAGTTTTCATGCTTTAACACATTTAGTTTGCAGTGTTAAATTTCATAATGAAATGTTAGTATAGGGTTGTAAATCTTATAGCGGTGGAGTGGTGCCGATGGGAAATGAAGCCAGCAGTTATGAAACAGTTTGAAAATATTATAAGCTTGATTTCACATTATTTAAGTAATGATATAATAACTATACCTACTCCTGTAATCTTATATCAAGACATATACTAATTACATTTCTTGTAATGTATTTGTAACAACCATCTAATGTAATCCCAACTAACATAGTGCCATAATATGTGAAGCATATTCAAAAATTTGCGAGGTAAAATGGACAAATTATGATACGCACATTGTAAATGAAGAAAAAAGATTTTGGGAAGCTGATCAATTGCAAGATGATATCGAACCTTTTTTTATTAATTTTAATGACGCAAGTGACGACAGTGATACTGAAAGCGATGAAGATGTAACGCATGAGTTGCATGTTTGAGTACCGCTGCTACGCTTAGCTACCTGACTCGCAGTTTAAATGTAAACAAGTCCAGGACCTAACTTCAAATTTTCAATGCTATGTATGTATATATTGACAACATTTGTTCATTAATTGTTATGTCTTTTAACGCATTTATGTACAATATTAAACATACAGTGAATATTCTCAATGTATCACTCTAAATAATTGTATTTCGACATTTCTTCTATGTATTTTATTTTGTGTAAATATGATTTTTTGTTCATACGTGGTCATACGGTTATGGCAGTCATTTATTGACTTGCAAATTTATTGTACCTCATAATTGTATCGGTTAGGTGGAAGAGCAGCCTCTGGCTGAACCTCGCCGTTGACATAATGTCAATAAAGTTTATTATTATTATTATAAACAACATGTATATATTTGTATTACTCGCCATTTGTGATTTTGGCTTGGCCGTTTTTGGCTGTGTTTATTTTATTGTTACATTGTTATCAATTTGTTATCGAAAAAATAAAATAAAATTGTATATTTATATTAATTTAATATTTTACTTAATTATGTATCCTTCATATTATCAGTAAAGAGGGTGAGAATAAATTGAAACACTGGAGAATTATTGTATAATTTATCGAATTCTCGAATTATATTTAATTAGATTATTTTTTGACTTACAAATTTAATTTAGAGGAACCAGAGTTTTTACTTCCTTGTACGGAGTAAAAGAATGTATTGTAATCGCGAAAAATTTCGGTTCTCAGATTTTGACGGAAATGTCCGTTTTGACCTTTTCTGAATCCATTATGACTAGTTTCGTCGTGACGTCTGTACGTATGTGTGTCGCATAACTCAAATACGGTTCGACGTAGAAAGTTGAAATTTTGTATTTAGGACTGTTATAGCATCTAGTTGTGCACCTCCTATTTTTGGTTTCAATCTACAAACCGGAAGTAGTACTTTTTTCAAATATTTTGATAAATATTTAATTTAAGACAATTTTTTTATTTTAAATGAAAGATTATGTGATTATTACCTACAATCGGTATTTTATAAATATTTTTGTATCTGGTATCATTTAAGAATAATTAAAGTATATATTTATAATTTAGTATTTCGGTATCTTGTAGTTCTTGATCGATTAACATTTGTTACTAAATAAAATTTAAATGATTATGACATGACAGTGACAATAGTAAAATATGCTTTATATCTTCTTCTGCAGTTTAAATAAAATGACTAAAATATATTTGTGAGTATAGTAGCAGTAGTGGTAGTACTTATATATTAGATCAGATTTTTTATATTATTCTATATTTTAGTTATTAAGAAAATTATGAACAGTCGGCAGTACGGCAGTGTGGTAACGTGACAGCGTTGTGATTGATATAGTCAAGCACGCTTCACAGCGGTTAAAACTTGGATGGGTGACCATCGTGACAAAAGTAATACCCACTGCGGCTCGGTGTGCCCGGCCCCCTTACACCGAAAGGTATAAAAAGGGGTTACTGACTATATATATATATGAACAGTTTAATAGGCGTACAAGGAAGTCATGTGGTGTCCACGTCAGATTTTTTCTCTAAGTAAAAGATTTTAAATTGGATGCATATCAATTGTTTACTTATTAATGTATTCAATGAATTAAACATTTTATTGGTTTTGAGAAACATAAAAAGTAATCAGCATAATTTATTAAAAGTACAAGTAAGCGAAAAACAAACAATCCGCCTCTGGATTCTCCATCTTTGTCTAACACATTACTCTTATGGGATACATTTAGCAACACTGTATTGCTATCTCTGCCACACTGTCAGAACTTGTGATTTTGAGTATAGTATGGATTTACTATATAGTTCATTGCATATATCTTCGTTTCGTATTTTATCTCAAATTGTAACTCCTTTAACCCTGCGTAGATATTTCGTTTCTAATGCCATTACTTTGCTTTTCAGTCTTTAGCAGCCATGATGAGTTTTTTTTTACGTCGGATGGATTCTCTAGCGTCTATTTGGGTTGCTTTTCCATATTACTATTGTGATTATTTCTATTCCGTCTGTACTTGCTTTTGCTGCTATCTGTAGTGTGTATTTTTTGTTGCTTTTCTTTGTGTCAATATTTCTGTGTTTTATGTAGGTCTACTGTTCGCAATTCGTATAGTTGCTTTTGTTGTTGTTGCGTGCCGTGAAGGTGCTTGTTTGTGTGCATTTTAACTTGTTGATCACTTGGTTATTATCCTGTTTGTGAGTTTGCTATACTCTCACAGTCTGATGATCTCAGTTTTTGGTGGTATCAATCATGTATCGCTAATATATTAATAAAAGGATAAATAATTATGAACTTCCGTTTAAAATGTATGGAACTTTCCTAAAAAGAATGGTTAGGACAGATTTATTTTGCCTGGTGTTCTTCTTAAAGGCCTGCTAAGGCCTTCTGTTGGTTGTAGTGGTGTATAATGTTAAATAGTAGGGTTACTTTCGGATAGACGATTACCTACTGTTCCAATTGATGGTTTTGTCTAATACTGTACTAGACTGTAATATCTTTACACATAAAAAAATTGTTATATAAAATTTGTAATTTAATTTATTTTCTAAATTTAACTTCTATAATTAAACATGATTACATTTTCTTGTATTCAGAACTATAATTTTAAAAAAACGACAGCTTTAAGTCAGAATTATTGTACAAGTCACTAGTTTCCTACAAAAGATCATGATAATACTAGATACTAGAATACCCAGTAGTTATAATATCACGAGTGTATGGCATATACCTGAATCTTTGTCATGCAAGAGTGCGGGATATTGGAATATTTGTCAAGGAAAATTTCACATTCATTTTTATAATGATTATAGCTATCAATATAACAAGAATATTGTGATTTATAATACCGAGAATGTTGCTAAGCGACGAGGTGAAACCGAGTCTCTTTTAACATCCAAGGGAGCATAAATCGCATATATTCCGCCTTATATTCAAAGCTTAATCGTATCATTAAGGACAGCGATGTTAAAACAAATCAACAATTTTATCTGTCATTTAGTTGACAGTTTTCATATTATGGAAGATTTTGATGTTATTACAGTGGCGTACCCAGACATCAGTCTTGGGGAGTGATATGAAAATAAAAATGTTTTGCACAATAATTAAAACAAATTTTGCGATATCGGATATCTTGCACTCCTAACAGTGGTTACGATTTACATTTACAATAATAAATTGCATTTTAAGAAAAAGCGTCGCAGGACAAAATACTGTTTTTAAGGTCAAGTACTTTAAAAATGAATTTCCAGAGATACATAACAGCACGATTTTTCCCTCTTCTACATGCAAAATACAGAAACACTTTTTATGCTGAATTTGAATAATAATAACAGAAAAAAAGATTTTACTTAGAGCTTTGGGGGACAATATATGCCATTTATCCTCCCCCCTAAATACGCCACTGTGTTATTATGGTTGTAATCTAATGTTATAAGTTCGAAACTAATGAATTATAAGTATCTACGGTATTAAGCTACAACATTGACACTTTGTCCAATGCAATTTTTTAATATAAATTAAATATTATTATAAGTAAGAAAATTTATAGGTTTTGTGGTATTTATCGATATTTATACCTCGCTTTGTACGTTTATTGCAGCAAAACCTTCGCCCAACGTGGGGCTCGAACCCACGACCCTGAGATCGAGCCTGAGATTAAGAGTCTCATGCTCTACCGACTGAGCTAGCCGGGCAGATATTGCAAGAGTACGAAAGAGATATTATTAAATATGTAAAATTATGACCCATTCTTATAAATAAAATATAATACATTGTAACGTCTCAAACCTAATTATTGAATTTTATAATAAAATAAAAATATCTACTCTGCCGACGTTACGTTGGAGTGCCAGGCTAGTCAGAAGGAGTCGGTCCGGGTTCGAATGTCCTTCCAAAGGGCAGAGTGAAAAACTAGCGCCACGCCGTTTACCTAAAAATATGTTGTGTGGTTTCTCCTGAAAACGGCGAAAAAGAGAGGAGAGTGTAAGGGAAAAATATTTAAATTGAAACTCGAAATTAGTGTAACAATGTAAGTGATTATTCATGAAAAAGTAAGCAATTATACCACTTACAAAAAATGTGTACAAATCACAAATAAACCGGTAATCATTAACCTACGGAGTAGTGTGACAAACGTACTCGATAACTGGGCGACAATTATCGCAAAAAGTGTAATGGTATCCGAGTGTACTTAAAACTAGAGAAATGAAACGAAATGAGGATGATAATGACTTAATACTAGCCGGTTTTATGAAAACACAACATAAGAAAACTTATAACCTAAAATATCGCGATGTAACAAAATATCTGAAAATAATCATAGTCCGGGCCTGGGAAAAATGTCACGAAACCAAGCGGATAGCCCGTTCAGATGGCGCAAAAGTCACTGTGCGTTTGAGTGGAAGAAAACGCGCACTAAAACTGGAGGTAGTGACGACAGCATTCAACGGCGCAAGATCAGAATGCCGGATGTGACGTAGATAAATTTTTGCATGTGCTCATATGAAAATTTTAATTATGGGATGGCCAGAATAAAAATATTTGCACTTATCTGATACCCAGAATTTAGATGTAGAGCATCCTCGCATACTCCAGTATTCCAGTGGCGGCGGAACGGAAAGGCTATGGCGGTACGTGGTATTCCAGGTGACGGCAACGGGATCGTAAAACGGGGCACGTAGCTTGATCCCCCCACAAAACGGGGCACTCACGGCACACAAAACATAAAACTCACTTCGCAGCACTAGATAGGTATGTGTCGTGATTATAAACCAAAAACAAAATAACAGTGGTGGCGTAAAAGCTTACTAATGAGTAACCAACGAGAAAACACTGAAATTCCAATAAGAACACTCTTCTCAATTTTCCAGGTAATCGTTGAAACCACAAAACATAGAAATACTGCAAATAATTGGTCAACCACCGAATTACTTTAGATCCCCGTCAAAAACCTGATCGCCGCCTTCGCTAGCCCAAGGCCTCTACTCAACTCTCTTCAACAGAATCGAACGACAAAACAAAATCATAAACAATTACTAATTAAATTAATGAAATTTTATATCTCTACACAAAGATCAATAGATGTAGTTAGTGGTCTGATCACCAACAACTATTATTTTAATTATTTATAATTTTATTTAAATTATGAGTTTACAAAAAACGTTATAACATGACTACTACGTTCAATCTGAATTGTTGTTCAGATGTACTCGCAGATTTAAGATAACATGTGACCCTCATCTGACATTTACATATTACCGAACTAGTATTGTCAGCAAATAAATTGCTTGGTTTCATAATTCGCAAAAATATACAGAGTTTAATAGTTGACATTGTGTTAAAAATTTTTACTTGGCATATAGTAGGATAACAAGGGTGATTCTGGCTCAGTTGTGCGGGTTGCCTACGTCGTTAGGCGTAGACATGCATACATCAGATAATAATAATTTCATTTATTTAGCTAATAAGCTATACAACATACATTTAGATAGAACAGAAAAAGATACAAAATTATAATGAAGGTAGGTAACATAGGTAACATTTACATACTTAAATATCTAGTTTTCAGTTTAATTTTAAACTCATTAAGATTACGTGCATTTTGTATATCCTTCGGGAGATTGTTGTACAAATTTAACCCTTTGTCAAATACCGAAACAGAAGTACATTTTTTATTTGTTTTAAAAGTGTTCAACTTGTCTTGTGGTATAGTTATGTATATTGCTTACAAATTGTAAGTTGGCCCTTAGATATTCTGGTAACATTCCTTTAAGTATTTTAAATATAAAAACTAGAACATTATATTCGCAAAAATTTTTCACATTTAACCATTGCAGTGTACATAGCATATCTGTTATACGGGTATATTTATTACATTTTAAAATTATTCACATTGCCCTGTTTTGTAATTTTTGTAATTTTTCTATATCGCTTTGATCACACATGAAAAAAATTGTGTTACAGTAAATAAAGTGCGGGAGTACAATTGTATTATAAATAGTTAGTTTTGACCATAGCGTCATATTATTACTTATTCTACTAAGATAACCTAATTTTTTTGCAATTTTCTTGCATATATATTGAACATGCTGTTTAAATTTTAATTTTCTGTCTATTATAATACCTAAGTATTTTATTTCATCTAATCAGGGACCTGAACCGAACCGGAACATAAACCGAAACCGGAGTGAACCGGCTTATTTTTATAAACCTAAACCGAAACTTGAACCTTTTTGTAAAATAAAAAAGAACAAGAACTTTCACCGGAACACAAATACTGAACCGGTTCAGTAAACCGGTTCGAAAAACCGGTTTTTTAATATGTTTTCTTCTTGTTACTTAGTTTAAGTTTCTAGTTTTCAAGTTGCCTAGTACTTTGTTTTGTTTGTGTTTGCATTTTGCAATAATAATTTATTTTATTTTCTATTGTTAATATAAATGTAAAAATTTATCTTCATTAAACTTATAATATTGCAGTTGAGAGTATTTACAAAAAATTAAAATATAAATTTAAATATCAACTGTTGAACCCAAATTGAACAAGTTCGCGAACCGGACAAAAATAAAAATTTCGAACCGGAACACAAACCCGAACCAAATTTTTTTATTGAACCACGAACCGAACCCGAACTGTTATTTTCAACGGTTCAGGTCCCTGCATCTAATATCTCTATATCAGTGTTGTCTAAATTAATACGCAGTAAGTTTTCTTCTATTTGAGAGTAATTTTTGTCATTACAAAGTACTAAACATTTTGATTTACTTGTATTCAATTTTAACTTATTAATATTTAACCAAGTTAGAACATTTTGAAGCTCATCATTTAACGTGTGAAACAAAGCGTTAATATCATTGCTATTATGATAGATCACAGTATCATCTGCGAAAAGATGGATTGAAAAATCTTGTAAGACATTAGTGATATCATTTATATACAGTAAAAATAAGAGAGGCCCTAGGACACTTCCCTGTGGCACGCTCATATTATTTACAATAGAACTTGAGCTGGTCTTGTTGTAGTTTACAATTTGAGTTCTACTGGAAAGATAACTTTCTAACCATTTATGCGCAGTGTTTATTATACCATATTTTTTAAATTTAGTCATCAGCATTGTTCAGTCTATAGTTTCGAATGCTCTTTTAAAGTCAAAGAAAACTGCACAAATCGAACTATTTTTATCTAATTTACTATTCCAATCATTAATAATGAAATTTAGAGCAGATTCGCAAGAATGATTAGAACGAAATCCAGATTGATTTGGAGTAATTATATTATTTTGGTTACAATAGTTATTTAATTGTTTGTAGACAACAAGTTCTAATATTTTTTCACATGCTGGAAGCATATTTATTGGACGAAATTCTTCTATCTTTCTCGTGCCGTTGACTTTAGGAATGGGTATTTTTGTAGCTTGCTTTAACTTCTCTGGAAAGGTACCACAAACCAAGGATTTATTTATACAGTCTAACAAAGGGTAACCTATAACATGGAACGTTTTTTTAATTAATTCAAACCCTATGTTATTCACACTATTTTTATTTTTCTGTGAAAATATAATATCGTGTAACTCTGTTATTGTAACACTTTTAAAACAAGTTAGCACTGAATTGAAATTACCGATAGTGTCTGTTACTTGCACGTTTGTTTTACTAGGAATTGAATTCACTATATCATTAATACTGTCCACATAGTATTTATTAAAAGTGTCCAGAATAAGTTGTTTATCTGTGTACAATTTGTTATCATAAGTTAATTCACTAGCAATAGAAGTGTCATTTACATTAATAATTTTCTTCAAAGACTTCCACATTTTAACTGAGTCACTTTTGCGATTGTCAATAACTTGATTGTAATATTTTTGTTTTTCTTTTCGTATGACATCTACAACATTAATACGATTTTGTTTGTAGGTAAGCCAATCGCTATTATTGCCACTAAATTTAATTTTTTGTAGGACGTGTCACGTAATTTAATTGCATCTAAAATATTTTTATTAAACCACTTATTTGATTTATTCAATTTTACAGATTTAGTTGAATTGGCTTCTATACCGTCACTAATATTTTTATGCAAAGTATTGTAACATCACCAAATCCGTAACCCCAATTGCATTGTAGAAGGAAGTTAATTAATTTATCATAGTCTATGTCTATGTACTCATACGTATCATATTTAACTGGTTGTTTTTCTGGAAATAAGACATGTATAATGTGATGGTCTGTAATTCTCGGTGTTGTTTTTACTTCATATTTAATATTATTGTGAGAGATAATATGAATGGATGTCCGGGATTCCGTGTATGGAAGATGGTAACAGAGAGCGAGGTTGTAAATCTCACTAGCACAAGATTCACCACGTACAACACTTTATTCACACACACACAAATAATACGGATGTAACAATTCAAATAATAATACGGCAATAATACAATGATAATAATGTACTTAAATTCTCGGAATATAAAGCACAAAGGCTTTGGATCAAAAACACAGTTCAAGCACATGGAGCGAGACGGGACAGCGTGCTGAACTACGCAGCGAGATGTCTAAAACGGAACTGGCTGAACTTTACAAATTCAGTCCTGCTATGCAGACAGGGCACAGCGCTACCAACTCCACAAAAAGTACAGTTGACAGTTGTAGAGGGCGATTGTCTCGAACATGCTGCCCACCTAGTCGAGAAGCGACTAAATTAAACAATAAATACATAGAAATTAACAAACAATTAACAATTCGGATGGGCGTCAGGCCGGCTGGAGGCTGCCCACCGTGGAGCAGCTGGGCTCTGATGACGGTGGCGCGGCGGTGCTCTGAGTGGCTGGCGGTGCGACGTCCGTCTCGATCGGCAGTGGGCTCAGCCGAGAGATCGGCCGGCGGAATTCGGAAGTGGCGGTCTTGACTGAGACCACCCTGACGAGGCCATCAGCGCCGGGGTGCAGCTCCGTGACTCGACCCAGTGCCCATCTACCTGGAGGCAGCTGCGGATGGTGAACCAGCACTAGCTGGCCCACCCTGAAGTTGACCTTTTCCCCGCGCCAGCGAGGACGTTGTTGCAGCTGGTGTAGGTACTGCGTGGACCACTTCTTCCAGAAGTGATGCGTGAGTCGTTGAACGAGCTGCCAGCGAGTCACAAGGTTGCTGGGCTCGTCATGGAGGCTTGGTTCTGGAATCGTGAGCAGCGGCGAACCCACCAAGAAGTGCGCTGGGGTCAGCGCGGACAGGTCTGCGGTGTCCGACGAGGACGGCGTCAGCGGACGCGAATTCAGGCAGGCCTCTACCTGAGCCAGCAGTGTGGACAGCTCCTCGTAGGTGAGGGTCGTCTCGCCGATGGTTGTGCGGAGGAGACCTTTGACTGACTTCACCCCTGCCTCCCAGAGGCCGCCGAAGTGCGGTGACGACGGTGGGATGAAGCTCCAGCGGGTGCCGGAGTCGGCCAGTGTGGTGGCTGCCTCCTTGTAGAATAGTGATGCCTGGTGGAACATGGAGCGCAGCTCTGCGCTGGCACCGACAAACGTCGTGCCGTTGTCGGACAGAAGCTCGCTGCACACACCACGTCGTGCAACGAACCGACGGAAGGCCGCCAGGAAGGCCTTGGTCGTGAGGTCGCTCACGACCTCCAGATGAAGCGCCTTGGTGGCAAGGCAGACGAAAAGGGCGATGTAGGCCTTGGTGGACTGCCGCCCCCGACCTGGAGAAGGGCGGCACTTGATGGGTCCTGCGTAATCTACCCCTGTACGCAGGAATGGGCGGCTGGGAGTCACACGAGCAGCTGACAGGTCGCCCATGAGCTGTTGACCCATCAGCGGATGACGGCGCCTGCAGGGGATGCAGGCTCGGAGCAGCTTCTTCGTGAGGGCCCTCCCTCTGAGGATCCAGACGTGCTTCTGGAGTAGTGAGTATGTGAGTGCTAAACCAGCGTGGAGAGCCAGCGCGTGCCAGTGATGGACGTGTAGCTGGCTTAGCAGAGACGACTTTGGAAGAATTGGCGGATGTTTTTCTGACGTCGGAAGTTTGGAATTCTCGAGTCTGCCGCCCACGCACAGCATGCCGTGTGCGTTGAGGAATGGATTGAGACTGGTCTAGGTCATCCTTCACACAGCAGTGCAGAGAAGACGCTGGAGAGGAACCATCCTCGCCGACGGTTCCGGACAGAACCCAGCCGAGTGCCGTGTTCATGGCTACCACCTTGGAGCCGGGGACTGGGTACACTCCTGGACGGAGTAAGGAGCCGAAGACATCGGCTCCGAGCAGCAGACCGACCTTCATGTCCTGGTGATAGCTGGGGTCGGCCAGCTCGAGTGGCAGCAGCAGCTGCGGATCGACAGAACGGACTCTCCGTTGTGGAACGTGAGCCGTCAGACGTGGAAGTACGTAGGCGGATACCTGGTGCCACGCACCAGGTGCTGTTCTGGCTTGGAAGGCGACTTCCACTTGAGTGGAGGCCGTGGCCGAGTGCGAGGCCCCGACGCCGACGACCTTGACCTGGGAGCGCCGCCTGGGTAGTCCAAGACATTGGACGATGTCCTCGGAGATGAAAGACGCCTCTGATCCAGTGTCGAGGAGTGCGCGTGTTTGTACGCGCTGTCCATCGGGTGAGCAGATGGTGACCAGGGCCGTGGTCAGGAGGGCCATGGCACGGGATGTGCCTTGTGATGCGGAATGGGTGGCGACCGTGGAGGCGTGGAACACAGCAGCGCTCTCGGAGGGGCTAGTCGTGGCTGTAACAGAGCTCGTTAGGAACGAGTCGTGCAGCAGCGTGTTGTGAGTCTGGCTGCACTTAGAGCACGTCTTGGTGGACCTGCACGCATTGCGCTGGTGAGAGCCCAGGCAATTGTAACAGAGCCGTAACCTCTTGACCTCGGACAGGCGATCTTGTGGAGACTTCCCTCGGAAGGATGAGCACGAGAAGTTGGAGTGGGAGTCCCCACAGAACACGCAGTCCGTGTTCTTGATGCTCACCTGGTGCGAGCGGAATGGCGCGGCCTTCGCGTTGAAGACCGTCGTGGATCGGACAGGTTGACTCAGCGGCGCCGACATTTCTAATGCGCGTATACGCATCTCGAAGAAGGCTTCCAGCTGCTTGAGTGTCGGCTGTTCCATCTTGTAGGCGGGGTTGACTAAGGTTTGAGTCGCATCTATGGAGGAGAGATGCAACTCCCATGCTCTGCGGGACGTGGAGTCTAGGCGACGGAGGAGCATGAACACCACGATGGCGTCCCACTTGTCCACGGGGAGCCCTAGGTGCTTAAGAGATCGCAGCTCTTCTGTTGCTCGATCGATCAGTGCACGCAGGTCGCGTGCGGACTCCTTCGGGACCTGGGGCAGGTCGAACAGCGCCGACAGATGTGCACTCACCAGGAGCCGCTCGTTCCGGTACCTAGTGCAGACGGCGTCCCAGGCGCCCTGGAAGTTCGCTGCGGTGCTGGCGATGGTGCGCACTAGGAGTGCGGCCTCTCCCTTCAGGGCTGACTTGAGGAGCAGAAGCTTCTGGACATCGGGAACGTCGTCGCGGTCCAGAACGAGGCACTGAAAAGCGTCGTGGAATGTTTCCCACTCAAGATACGAACCTGAGAACTCTGGCAGCGTTATCTTAGGCAGAGGCGGAACGGCAGCCCTTGGCGGCTGCACTGGAGTGGTTACTGGTTCTGACGGGGCTGGTGGAGCTGGCGTTGGGCGGAGGGCCTCCAGGAGGGCGACACTCTCCAAGCACGCCAGTTCTGTGTTGGTGTAGTGATCCTCGGTGTAATACGCCGTGGCCTTGTAGCCCTTCTCCAACCTTAGAATGGTGTGGTTGTCCTTGAATGTCTCCCAGTGACTCTGGAGGTGAGCGAGCGCGGTGTCGATCAGCTTGCAGGTCGGTGTAATCGTCTTCTCCGACAACCGTGCTTTGAGTGCCAGCGGTAGCTTCTGGATTTTCTCCATTAGCTCGTCCTGGTGGAGCAAGATATCGGCCATCGTTGAACCTGGTGAGAACTCCCGACACGGAAACGTAACTTCACCGGCGTTGATTTGCGGTTAGACGGAACGTTTGACAAGCGTGGTGAACACAGGAACACAGAACATGGACGGATGACGCTGGATGAATAATTTGACAGGCAGAGCACGTGATGTTGCGGTGAAAAAAGACACGGAAAATCCGGATGATCCGGCTGCGAAGGACCAAAAAATGTGAGAGATAATAGGAATGGATGTCCGGGATTCCGTGTATGGAAGATGGTAACAGAGAGCGAGGTTGTAAATCTCACTAGCACAAGATTCACCACGTACAACACTTTATTCACACACACACAAATAATACGGATGTAACAATTCAAATAATAATACGGCAATAATACAATGATAATAATGTACTTAAATTCTCGGAATATAAAGCACAAAGGCTTTGGATCAAAAACACAGTTCAAGCACATGGAGCGAGACGGGACAGCGTGCTGAACTACGCAGCGAGATGTCTAAAACGGAACTGGCTGAACTTTACAAATTCAGTCCTGCTATGCAGACAGGGCACAGCGCTACCAACTCCACAAAAAGTACAGTTGACAGTTGTAGAGGGCGATTGTCTCGAACAATTATTGACATTTGTAATTATTAAATCAATTATGGTTTTGGAGTTTTCGCATTCCCTAGTATAAGAATTCACTATTTGTTTAAAGCCATTTAATTCTATAAATTGTTAAAGTTTTATTGAATAATAATTATTAGCATGCCAGTCCAGATTAAAATCACCGATTAACATATGCCTATTAGCACCTATTGAGATATTATCCAACCAACTATCTATAAAGTTAAGGAAGTCGCTATGACTACTGCTCGGTGAATGATATAACACTGACACGTGACACCACATAGTTAAAAAAATGTACACTTATTACCCAGTAATTTGTATCTTTGCTTATAATGTCAATTATTTCATATTTTATATCTTTTCTTATATATATATATGAGTACACCTCCAGTGTGTCTATTATTGGAGTTACATCTTATCAGTTTATAATTGAATATAGCTAGTTCATTATTCTCTATGTCTTCTGTTGTTCTTGTTTCTGATAGTAGCACAGCTACAGGATTATTATTATTTACATACTCTCTAATTTCTTCTTTATGTGCCAAGAAGCTCTGTGCATTCATATATAGTAATAGTGAGTGGTTCGAGTTGGACTGTAATTGCTATTCATATTTGATTTGACTTCTCCTAAGTTGTATTTTTTTTCTTAAAAACTGAACATTTTTCATCGAAAGCTACATGATTGATATCCAATTTTAGGTTTAGCTTTTCATTCGTAGTTGTACAGTTTACACATTTAACAACTCCATTAGGGCATATGTCATACTTATGGTTTCCTGCGCATTTACTGCAAGTTTGTTGCTTTGTACAATTTGATGCTTTGTGATTAAAACCACAACATTTGTAACATCTCATAATATTTAAGTCTTCATAAACATTACAGCGCTTCCAACCTATATTTACTTTTCCTTCTTTCATTACTTTTGAAAATGTATTACCATCTAGTTGAACTATTGCATGAAATTGATTCGTCTTTTTATTTTCCCAAATTTTCTTTACATCTATTAATGAATTTTCACCTAGTAACGACGCATTCTGTGATTTAATATTATCTTTTAATTCATTTTCGTTTATATTTTCCAATATTCCCACTATTTTAATTTCTGGATTTCGCATTTCTCCACGTTTTATTTCATAATTTTCACCTAGTTTCTCACTACATTCATTTTGTAATTTTATCATGTCTTCTTCCTTTTCACAATTAATTATTATAGATCCATCTCTTGCATTTCTGAATGAAGATACTCCTAGTGATAAGTCGGATGGTTTAATTTTATTTTTAATTTCTTTCTTAGTTTCAATTGCTGAATCGATTAATTTTTTTATATCTCTCATTTTAATTTCTGGACTATTATAGCAATTATCGCAGAACCATTTTGCACCTTTTAATGAATGAATGACGGAAAATTCTTTATCTTTAATTCCTACACACTTTGAATGGTACCATTGACGGCATTGACCATCACAACCTATTATTTTGTCACCATCTGCTTCGATTTCTTTCGAGCATTTAGCACAAGTTTGCACCTCATCGGTTTCAAAAGTATCATCGCCTTCAGTGGAATTATGCATGTCGGCCACCGTTTGACGGTCACTGGCACTGCTATTCACCTTGAGCGTTAACACCTGGCGCAGACGCAGATTAAGTCATGATTAATTACGAATTGTCATTTAAGCCACAATAAAATTTAAGAATAAGTAGTGGTGAAGTTTTATTTTAATATGAAACTCTTACTACACATCGAATTTACACAAACAAACACATTTTACTGATGTTAGAACGGTTATACTATCGATTGGTAACACTATGAAATATTATTTTCTGTTTATGTCACTAGAAATTTGAAATAGTTTCAGATTTCACTGAAACATGACCTTCACTATTAAAGTGAAGTACACTACCTGATGACGTAAGCATTTGTTATCGGACAGGCATTCGGTGTGTTATCGGGGGCATCCGGTGGGCGTACATCCTCTTGAATTTGATGGGCGTATTTCCGTGAATTTTTTTTGTTATTACGCACGTGCACGAGGAAATCTGGTTAAAAAAAGCTGACGCAATGTGTTGTAATTTTGGACGCAAAAAATAAAAAATTGCGTGCGAAAATAAAACGCACGTGTGCATAAGGAAATCTGGTTAAAAAAAATCTGGCGCAATTTTTCGCGCGAAAAATAAAAAATAGCGCGCGATCGCGCCTGGCTCGAAATGGCGTTGTGATGCGCGCGCGCATGGCTTGCTTGCGCGCGCGAAGGTATAAAAAGTTGACGAATCGACATGCGCGTCCAGATCCAGATCCGGATGGGGGGTTCCTCACCCATAGTCAACTTCAAAGTTGCCTTGATAGTCGTGGATATGGTGCAAAATAATAGAAAAAGAAAATATTCAGTAGAATTGTTATCACCCTTAAGGAAGAAAATTGCATTTGAACAACAAAATAAGCATGAAAATATATCACTAAGAAAATTATTATATGAATTAAGGTATGTCCAAAAAAATAATTTAATTACATGCATTAATATTAATTTTATTTTTTTAGAATTCGAAGAAAAATGTACGAAATGAATATAAAAAAATTAAAACGTGATATAAACTTTTATTACAACAAACGAAATATGATTGTAATGTTTAGGAAATTACATTTTAAAAAAATAATAAGTACTATTGTTGTAGTAATTAGGTAATAGGACTTTGAAATAAAAAATAAAATATTGTTTAAAAAAATTGTTTTTTATTATTAATACACATGTAAACATTGTTTTTTAAAATTATTTGGAATTTTCAACCATTCCTTAAGAAATATTTGACCACACTTTGTTTTTTTCACATATGCTAATATTAAAGTTTCAAAATTAGTGTTTAATGTACTCAGTATTACTAAGTCATTGATGTTTAAATATTTAAAAATTATATCTAAAGCAATTATATCTAAAGTAAGTATTTTATATTCCATTTTATATTGTTTACAGTGTTACTTGATTACAATGAATGAGTTGTTGTGCGATAACTGTTTTAGTTTTATACACTTATCTCTATGTTAGATTACTCATACAAAATTCTCACATTTTTAGTACATTTTTCTTACTTATTCATGAATTATGTGATTCATCGAAACCCAGCCATTTTACTAATACGTTTGAACCTTTTGTGTGTAATATTTTTTCAACTAAATATATGTCAGGATTTTTGGTTTTTTGTAGTTCTGGCTCATAGAAACCACCATCAATGGAATTATTATCCAAATCTTTTAGTTTATATGTAACTGGTTTTGTATGTTGAATTTTACTTATTACAAATAATTCTGTGGTCCATGAAGGTTTATAACCTTTCGAAAACATATGTTTATATATACTTATTCTCACATAATCACCTACTTGAAATTAATTTTTACCACTTATTTTTATATTACTATACACAGTTTTCTTCATTTTTTAATGTTACTTCTATGGGTTTCAATTTTATTGTTTTGTGGTATTTATTATTATAATTGTACACTAATTTTTTAAATATATTAATCCACTTATGACTCCCTCGGTAATGGAATTCTTTCCACATATTTGTTTTGAGTGTTCTATTGAATCGTTCACATATGCTCGCTTTTAAATTACTATAAGTTGAATAATGATTTACGTTATATTGTTACATTAATTGTTTAAAATTATTGTTATAAAATTCTTTTCCGTTATCAGTTTGTAAATTTTTTGGCACTCGCCCGTCTTCAAAAATTTTCTTCATGCTCTCAGTAATATTATCTCCAGATTTATTTTTTGTAGGTTCAACCCATGCAAATTTTGAGAATGTGTCAATAACAGTTAGTAAATAATTATAACCTTTATTATCACGAGCATATGGGATCATTTCAACTAAGTCACATTGCCATAAGTCATCAATACCTCGCATTATTACCCTACGACGAGAATAATTTTTTCTTGCAGGCTTATGTAATTCATTGACAATATATAATTTTGACATTGTTGTTAGCAGAGTGTTTGTTAATAAATAATATAAATATTAAAATGAGTTCTTTTTATATAAAAAATATTGTTGATTGATTTCATGTATAATGTTAGCTTCACGTAATTCTTCTAAAATTGATAAAGTTTCATTATCACAATTAGTATTTCCTGCTTGTTTAGAAGCTGTAAGCAAACATAATCTATCGACTAATTCATTCGGATTATCCCAATATGTGTAATTATTTTTTTCATTTAATAATTTCATACTTGTTGGTAAAATTCCAAAACCTGTAGTAGATTGTGATCTTAAACGATATTTGTGATCTTTTAAAGCGGGTTTTATAATATTTTGATATTTCCAATTTGAAGAACCTCTTAATTAAGATCGAGGTGTAAAATTTCTTAAATAAACATTTGTTCTTAATGCAATATCCAAATAAGCTTGTTTGTCCTTTGTAGTAAGATATTTTTCTAAAGGTTTCTTTTTAAATAATAATTCATATAGTCCATGAGTTCCTTCATACTCACGATTATTAATAATTATATGATTGTGTTCAATAGTTACTGGCAAATTTCCAATAAAAAATTGATCACGTACATCATCATATCTAATACCATATTCTTTATCAACTTGTCTACCTCCGGTTAAAAAAAATTCCATATATTTACCAGCAATATTACCAAATTTATTTTTAAGATCATTTATTTCATCTTGACCCTGTGGTGTAGTTACATAATTTGATGCTACATAAATAGAAGATTTATTTTCATCAGTTATTTGTTGTTCATCTTTTAAAAATTCTATTCTTCTACCACTATTATGTTTTTTTACTTGATTTATTGGTGTTATATTTGTTATTTGTTGTTGCCCAAATTTAGAAATTTCAGGTGTATCTTTCGATGGTGTAATAATTTCATTTTTAGGTATTATAAAACTATTATTTGTTTTCAAATAATTATAAACTAGTTCTTTTAAAGGTGTGGTAATTGGTTTAAATGTTTCTTGCAAATTATATTCCTTTTCAATTCTGTTATGTTCTACAGAATTATATTTTGTTACGAATAATATCTCTCACTTCTATAATTTGTTTTAAAGTATTATTATCATTGGAATTCATTTTTACAGTTTATTTAATGGGCCAGCACATGCAACCCGCTTGCAAACACCTCACGACTATTCAATCTTATATGTAATTAGCATATACTTTGAATGCAACCCGCATGCAAACAGCCTGTGAGCATCTTATGACCAGGTGTATACACTTGTTTTACAAAAAAAAATTTCATTAAAATGGAATGAAATACTTAGAAAAATTATTCTATTATAATAAAACACACTATACACATAAATGTTTTATCACATTTGAGTTGAGATAAGAGTGTAGATGGTGTACTTGTATGTTTTTCCTGTTCTTCAGTTTCACTATTGTCACCAGTTTTTTGATCTATTATTTGTTTACATGAAATATATGTTATTAATAAACAGTCAGCAAATTGTTTACATTTATTGTGAACTTGTTCTAAACAAATAAGAACTTGTTTGCAACACAATTGTGTAAATGAAATAAATTGATTATATATCTATTGTATAAAATTTATATTTTCAGCTGATAACGATGTTTGAGACATGTTATTCATGCTATGCATAACATATAAATGATTAATATATATATATATATATATATACATATAAATGATTAATATATATATATATATATATATATATATATATATATATATATATATATATATATATATATATATATTAATCATTTATATGTTATGCATAGCATGAATAACATGTCTCAAACATCATTATCAGCTGAAAATATAAATTTTATACAATAGATATATATATATATATATATATATATATATATATATATATATATATATATATATATATATATATATATATATATATATATATATATATATATATATATAATATATATATATATATATATATATATATATATATATATATATATATATATATATATATATATATATATATATATATATATATATATATATATATATAGCAAGTGTGCTAATGAAGTTATGATCGTGTTTGTTTGTTCGATTACGTTAGTATTATTAGTACACTTGGGCGATGTCTGGGATTACGTGCTAGGTGTGGAATGAGCCGGAGATCGGCAGTCTTGAATATGCTCTGATGCGAGTAGCACGTGCCCAGGAATTGCCACCATTCCTTATCGTCATAGTTTGTAGATCACGTTTAACTGGTTCCTGACATGAGTGGTGAATGTGTGATTTATTTGGTGTTTAGACTAGTTAACTATTCCATTAATTGCGCTTTTAGTAGTTTTGTTGTCCACGTAACTGATCATCTATGGTCCGCTCCGCTCTTACTACGATATCAGAAGTGGGATCTGAACATTTCGAACACGGAAACAGCAGTTAGTCTACTTGCATCTAGAGTTGTATTTGCATAGCGGAGGTAGGTGATAGTATGGTAACAGCGGTAAGGTAGGTGGTAGTTATAGCATTGCGCCCGCAGAGAGACGAGTCGAATTGACAACTCTGTGAGTCTGGTGAGTCTTTTAATTTCATAATAATTGCAAGGCTAAATGTTCGTTAATTGAAGGAAGTATTTCTATTTGAATATTGAGGAAGAATTTAGATAATGTGATTTCGTAATACAGTTTGTAGCAGATTAGAATTTATTAGTGACATGAAAGATTAAAGGCATTAAATAATCTTGTAATTATGTTGTTTCGTACTTAGATGGCTTTTGTTTATTACCGATCCAGTTAGAGATTGTCCCAAATACTACGTTTGTTGTTTTCAGAGGTGTTACCTATGTTAGTTATACGTTATGACCTGTGTTATTAAAAATCGGGTACAGTTCCTTTTATAAGCAAGGCAGACAGTAAGATAAAACTAAATTCTTGTAAGATAGAGGTATTGACTGCCCAATCGTTTTATAGACTGACCCTCCTGAAAGGATAGTTGAAACTTCATTGTTTAACCCTTTAGTTTTAGAAATCTCTCTTAGATCATGAATTTACTTCATAGATGAACTGCTCTTTAAAATTTTGTACGAAAATCACATTTATTCTGACATGTGAATTTGATGTTATTGAATTAGGTTTAACTTCGACTATGTACGTCAATCGGACATTCATATCTGAAACTTTATAAATCTTATATGATCACGAATTACTTAGTTTCGCCAATGTTATAAAATTATTTCAGCATTTCACTGATAGCTGTAAGTTAATTATCATTAGTGATTTGTCACATATTGTCACGTTAAATAAAGTCAAACATTTAAAGTTCGTAGATGATGAGCTTTGTTACAAGCTGTTGATTTTAATGTTGAATGCAAGACCTACCTTTTCGAGTGATTGACCGGTGTGTAAATTAGAGATGTCTCAAGAGATCTCTAAGTATCTCCTTAATAAAATTTGTAGAGAATTGAATTGCCTGTAAATATTAATTCCAACAAAGTTCAAGTAGAATTACCTCTGTTCCTTAGATGGCAATTTAGTGTCATACTACGAATAATCAAATTGATAAGAATGGTTTGTGGAAGTTGAGAGTTTGTTCGTTTAGGTATTTACCTCTATGGACGAGGGTTTTGACGCGCTTAGTATCCAATTGTGTTCGTGATTATGCTGTAGGTATTAGTGAATAATATCGTGTATTTTGACAAGTCCATAATGTCATTATATCACTGCATTTTATGAAATAGGTTCGAACTGTGATACTGATCAGATTAACGCGCTATGATTTTGGAGTTAGATCGAGACTTGTAATAATTTGTAAAATCATGTTTCAAAGTTCAATTTTCTTAGCAGTAACATGTGCAATGCGCACTACATTCATAGCGACTCTGGAGGTCTATCAAAGCCGATTAATTAGCTACGCAGGAATATACACTTCGCCTTGTAATCCAATGCTTTCGCCAGTGAAATAGACTCCGCATGGTATTGCCAAATATTACTTTCTAGAAAATTTCACAGTCCATTAAGCACAGTCCATTAAACATCGTTTCATGTGTTTTTCCTGAGTATAATAGCAACTGTTAAATTATTTTTTTTTCTAGTTCTTATGTTTTTTTACTATAAGCCAAATTTGTGATTGTTTCATGCTGAACTAACGAGTAATGGTGAACAGGCTCAGGCTCGCATATTTTCTCCGAAAAACTGAACCTTAACGTTAGCATACCCCTTGGTGCTCACATCACTGTCTTCCAGGCAGAGATTATGGGGAAAATGCAGAGTGCAATACTAGTGAATGAACTCCAGGTTCAAAACAATTTAATCGGGATAACAACAGACAGCAAGGCAACTCTTCAAGCTCTCAATGGCTGCAAAGTCACGCCAAAACTTGTCTAGCTATGTCAACAAGCACTGTCTGGCATATCCGAGAACAATGCCGTAGAACTCACTTGGGTTAAAGGGCATAGTGGTAATCAGCCGTCGGAATCCAAGCCAGCTATGCTCACGTCAAATTTAGTTCTCCTCGGCAAATATAGGGGCGTTACGAACTGTGTTTCAAGCAAAAGCATCTAGATTCCTATCTTTAGCTTGTTTATCGATGGTGGTAATGAAAGTAACGCTAAGACCGATGAACTTGCTAGGCAATGCTCGTCTTCCCTGTCTTGTGGTCCGAAACCATTACTGCCGTTGACAACCTCAATTCTTCATGACTTTGTCAAAGATATCAGCTTTTAAAAATTTTATTCCATTGGACTACCACACCTCAATACAGAGGCTGTGAAGAAGAAGATGGAACTGTGGAGCACATTCTGTGTGAATGTCTCGCTTTGTCTTCAAAAAGAGTATCCATGCATTCAAGCCTGACATGACTCCCGCTGCTGACCTGTTAGCCTTCTTCCTGAGTGTAGAATGGCTACAGGACCTGTAGCAAGGAGCAGTGCTGCCCGGAGGGTATACAATGAACCCGTTTTGAGCGGCCTAAGTGATAGTGGAGTTTCCCTCCCCATAATATCCAGATCCAGAGTAGTTTTGATGACGTAGTTTTGGTAGTTGACATTGCTAAAGTTAAAGATAAACCGTTAGTACAACAAATGTGTGGTTGTAAGAAAGATGTCTATATTCCAAGCGAGTAAAATAGATCAGAGTAGTAAATGTAAACAAAAAGTAATTAAGTAGAGAGCCTAGTTGATGGCTATGTACCACAGTTGTTATGTCGCGCGTAGCCTACGCTGTGAAGTCGTGATTAGCCTTCCCCCTCTGGGGTTAAGCGTCGTTGCGATGGAGTTTTGGTTTTGCGTCTGGCACTGTGGTTGATGCCCTGAGACTTCGTCGTAGTTATTTTTGTTATGATTTAAATTGTTAGCAATTGTCACTACCTGCTACGTCTTACTTTAGCTTGTTAACCGTAACAGTTGCTGGATAGATGAGTTTCATGGTTTTCTTAGAGTTGAGATATAGGTCAGGGAGGCCGAGCTGATATTGATACTGTTTGAATCAGATTCTCTTTTCAGAAGCATCACACGAGGACGTGTGATATGTCAGGTTGGCCGTGTCGGGGTTAGCAATCATGTTGATTGTAATAATAATTAATGATAGGAATGCAAGTGTGCTAATGAAGTTATGATCGTGTTTGTTTGTTCGATTACGTTAGTATTATTAGTACACTTGGGCGAAGTCTGGGATTACGTGCTAGGTGTGGAATGAGCCGGAGATCGGCAGTCTTCAATATGCTCTGATGCGAGTAGCACATGCCCAGGAATTGCCACCATTCCTTATCGTCATAGTTTGTAGATCACGTTTAACTGGTTCATGACATGAGTGGTGAATGTGTGATTTATTTGGTGTTTAGACTAGTTAACTATTCCATTAATTGCGCTTTTAGTAGTTTTGTTGTTCACGTAACTATGGTCACGTAATCTATGGTCCGCTCCACTCTTACTACGACTAATATATATATATATATATATATATATATATATATATATATATATATATATATATATATATATATATATATATATATATATATATATATATATATATATATATATATATATATATATATATATATTAGTTTCAAATATGATGTTCACTAAGCAACAACAAAATATAAATATTCATAATTTTAATAATATTGTTCAAAATGAAGATGGTTGTATTAAAAACAAACATGGCGATTTATTGCATAATTCTATAAAAAGTATTATTTGTGGTCTTTCAAATTGTTGAAAAACAAATGTAAATTTAGGTTTACTAACAAACGAAAATGGTTTATGCTTTAAAAATATTTACTTTTACTCAAAATCACTAAATCAACCGAAGTATAAATTTCTAGAAGAATGTATAAACGGCATAAAGGGTATGGGTTATTTTTCGTTTAGTTACAATGAAAATTTTTTTAAACATTTTAATGCAAAACCGAATTCTATTTTTATTTTCAATGATGTAGCATGTGATCGCGTGAATATTTTAGTATAGGCCGTCACAATTTAGTAGTCTTTTTATTTATGTCAAACATATAGTCGTATACCGAAACATTTAATTAGAGATAATGCAAATTTTATCATTTTATTCAAACAAGATTTTTAAATCTCAAACATGTATAATATGATGATCATGTTAACACTGACATGACGTTTGAACGATTTAAAGATTTTTGTACAGAATGTTGGAAAGACAAATATGGTTTTGCAGTTATAGATAAAGATAATTTTTCAAATGGGCGATATCGTAAAGAATTCAATAATTTTATGAATTGGAAAACATAACTATATATTAACTGATTTGTATATATATACAGGGTGTAACACGAAATGCGGGCCATAGGCGTTTAACATGGTAAATCAGTTTTTCCGTTCGCATTGCTTCCCTAATTATTTTAGACAAAAATGTTTCAAATAAATGTTGTTGAGCATAAAATTCTACATCCGGATCAGTTTTCAAATCAAATTTATTTTGGTTGCTTTATAACTGCAGAAATCAAATTTGAAAATACACGGAATAGCGAATTAATAGTAACAGCCATGGAATTAAAAACAGGAGATGAACAAATGCGTAACGTTTTAAACGTCAAATTATTAGTACCTACGTATAAATGATTTTGACAATCTATTATTCTGACATTGACGTTTAAATCGAACAAACAAACACGATCATAACTTCATTAACACACTTGCATTCCTATCATTAATTATTATTACAATCAACATGATTGCTAACCCCGATATATATGTATATATATATATATATATATATATATATATATATATATATATATATATATATTATGACGTACCTGAATCTCAATTTTGGATATGAACTTTGGCGGTAGGCTCCGGCCAGCCACTGTGTCGGCGAGGGGTCGTGGGGAGCGGAATGTTTTAGAAAGACAAAGGGGGCGCCACGTATTTTATTTTAATACTTACTGAAGCACCGCAGCGGAAAATACGAAACTGCAAGAAACTTGAACGGTGCAAATACTCTGAAATAAAACGGATGGGGAATCGAAGCATATGACGGGAGTTTTGAAAATAAAACGTTATTTGAATCTTAACTACCTGGTGATTATTCACATAAAACATATAGTGCCAAGAAGAATTAATATTTTACAATAATCAAAATCGAGCTTAAGACCTAGATGTGAGATGAATGAAAATGGGGCGTAAATGAATTTTACAGTAATCGCTAATCTAAAGGATTAGCGTAGAATCGAGGTAATTTAAATTCTAAACAGCAAGGCAGTGGTGCCGCAAGTAGTTTTAAAACACAACAATTGATTTATAGCGACACTGTATCGTATGAGGAGCACTTGCTGGCTTCAAATCGTAGAACAATCGTACACAAATATAAATGTCGAGTGGAACAATTACATTAAATCGTCGTAAAGGTAAGTTTGAGTCACAAAAACCAAGTGCTGCCTGTATGACACCTACGCCACTGGCGCGTGTGCGGTAGAGCACGCGCACACTGTCACACTTTAGCTACACTAGCGCTAACCGCGTAAAAATTGCAGAGTAGCAAATTAATATGGCTGATGAAATTTAGACGTAATATGATGTATGAAACAATAATAATTGTACTCAACCAAAACGGCAACGATGCGATGACGGTACCAGGAGGTTTTCCAGCCGTAGGCCCTTCTCGCTTCGGTGGCGTGGCCGCGAAGATGAATTTTATGGCCAGGACATGGAGGTTAGCGGTGTAGACACCGGCAGGATGATGACTACGGTGATGGTTCACTAGTTTACAGGTCACAATACTCCCAAAAATTGGAACAACACGTACTGCGTTAATTTATCGGAACGACGAACGGTAGCACACAAGGTGTACGCAATACGCGGATATGAAGGCACGTGCAACACAAATCCCGGCATGGGTTATTAATGTGAATCTCTTCAGTGACAAACTATTTGTCTCGACGGTAAGTAGAGCATCCACACTTCACTGCAACTAATAAAAATGCCTTCGACACTGTATTTTAAACTAGTTTTTCCACAGGCTCAAGGTTTAAGCGAACTTTACTGTTCGGTGACTCGTACTCGACTCTCGAAGAACGAAACTGTCCAGATTGTTAATTAAATTAAGAAATAATGTACAGAGCGGTACTGCAATAAATTTTATATTTAACTAAAAGTTTTATACGTTATAAATCTTCCCCTTACTTATAAAAAAAAAAAAAAAAGGAGAAAAAAAAAGTTCCCACCTTATCCGTTAAATCTTTTTAAATCATTCAAGTGCCAGTTTCCCTTCGAGATATCCTGGTCATCTACCAATTCGTAAGTAGTGGGTGATAATTTACGTCTTACGCGATAAGGTCCGATAAATTTCGGCGCTAGTTTACTTGAGAAATACCTTGCACCGTCGGATAAAACATGATTACGTAACCATACTTGATCACCAACGTCATAACTTTCAGGCCGTCTGCGAAGATCATACGACCTTTTATTTCGTTCGTAGGCTGCTGCCAAATGTTTCTGGACACTCTTAAAAATTGTCTTGAATTTTTCGCTAGCATATGCTGCGTCGTCTCGCACAATTAGAGGCAAATGTTCGGCATCGGAAGGGGGACCGTAGAGTTTTCCTGAGCTAACATAATCCCTTCCGAAGTTTAGAAAAAAGGGTGAGCGTCGAGTCACTTCATGTACGGCAGTATTAATCGCACACATAAATTCGGGCAAATGGTGATCCCAATGACGATGCGAATCTTTTAAATAGGAACGAATCATCGTCTTTATGACTCGGTTGGAGCGTTCCGTAGGGTTAGACTGCGGATGATACAACGGGTTAAAAATTAATTTGACCTTATATTTGTCATTGAGGGCTCGGAATTCTTTACTGACAAAGGCTTTACCATTGTCACAAATTAAGAATTGTGGCGCACCAAAGAATAAGTAGATGTGTTGTTCAACCATTTTGCATAAATTGGCTGCGGTTGCGTTTCGAAGCGGGAATACGTGAACAAATTTCGAAAAATAGTCGGTAATCACTAGAAGAGTAGTATTTCCGCGAGTTGAGGGAGGGAATTCCATGAAGTCGGCGCTAATCATCTGCCATGGTTGCGAAATCTCGGGTCTCTTTCCCATTAAACCTGCCGGTAATTTCTGAAGAGGTTTTTGAGACTGACAAGTCATACACTTGCGAACGTAATTAATGACGTCTGACTTTAGTTTAGGCCAATAATAGAGAGCTTTTATGCGGTTGTACGTTTTATACACGCCAAGATGTCCGGCGGTAGGCTTATCATGGCACTCGACAAATACTGAGGTTCGTTGATCCTTGGGAACTACTAATTTCCATTCATAGCCCTCAGCGCTACGGACTAATTTATAAAGGACATTATTGATAAACGTCCAGTTGGGGTAGGAATTTGGTCTAGACAAAACTTGTTCTTTTAAGGTGCGATACTAAGGGTCTTTGATATCCGGCAAAATTTCAATCAGGTCGACATTTGCTTCGACTGAACGAGATAATAAGTCGGGTAGGACGTGGTCCTTTCCTTTTCGGTGTATTATGTCGAAATCGTACGCCTGAAGACGTAAAGACCAACGGGCGAGTCGACCGGTCGGATCTTTCAGTCGGTTGAGCCACAGAAGTGAGTAGTGGTCAGTCACCACTGTAAAATGACAATTTTCCAGGTAAGGGCGAAATTTTTCCACGGCGAAAATAACTGCGAGGCATTCACGTTCGGTAGTAGAGAGATTTCTCTCCGCTCGCGTCAGAGTACGACTGGCATAGCATATTATTTTTTCAATATCATTAGATTTTTGCAGTAAAACGGCGCCTAGGCCATATGCGGAGGCGTCGGTCTGGACGAAGAAAGGTAAATTGTAATCGGGACAGTTGAGTATGGGGGCACGAATTAGTCTATTTTTAATTGTTTGGAAAGCGTCGTCGCAGTCGCTATTCCACACGAAACGGGCGTGCTTTTTCAGAAGATTAGTTAGGGGGGCCAAAATGGACGAATAATTGTCTATGAAACGTCTGTACCAAGAAGCGACACCTATAAAACGTCTAACTTCTGATACAGTCTTTGGAGTGGGTATTTCTACGATTGCCTTAACCTTTTCGGGGTCGACATGTAATCCTGTATTATCGATCACGTGACCTAAGTATTTAAGCTCCTTGCGGCAGAAGTAGCATTTGTCTCTATGAAGGGTCAAATTGGCGTTAGCCAGTATAGTGAATACTTTCCGTAGGATCTCGATATGTTTTCCCCAACTATTACTTAAGATGATGATATCGTCTAAGTAAATGAAGACATAGGGCTCGAAACTGGGTCCAAAAAGTTTGTCTATAAGACGTTGCCAGGTGGCTGGAGAATTGTGCAGTCCGAACGGCATGCGATTGAAGTGGAAAAGTCCGCGATTGGGGACAGTAAAGGCGGTTTTCTCTTTACTTTCGGACGACATCGGGATCTGCCAATAAGCGCTTTTTAAATCTAGGGAAGTTAGGTAGCGAGCATCGCGCAGTTTATCTAGAATAGAGCTAACGTAAGGCAACGGGTACGCGTCTTTCTTGGTCACCGCATTGAGTTTGCGATAGTCAATTACGAAACGGAATGTGTTGTCTTTCTTTTTAATTAGAAGAGCGGGACTTGACCAGGGGCTATTGGAGGGTTCGACAATTCCGGCGGTAAGCATTTTGTCCAGTTCTTCGTCGAAAATAGCTTGGGTTTTAGGATTGACTGGGTAATAGCGTTGCTTTATGGTTTCGGAATCTGTAATAATTTTATGTTCTACGGTATTTGTGCGGCCTATCTTTTCGCTAAACACCGTTGAGAAATTGTCGATAAGAGAGTCGAGTTCCTTTCGTTGACTTTTCGTTAAATCTGATACAAGGGGAGCTGAAGATTCGGGCGATTTAACGGTCAAGGCATTGGCAAAGGTCCAACAACCGGTGCTTAAGTCAGGAACGATATTCATGGACAACCAAAAGTCTACGCCCAGAATTAATTCATGCGAGATAGACGGTACTACGAGAGCTTTGATTAGACAGGACTTTTCTGTTAATATCATCGGTAAATCTACGATGCCAATAGAGGTACAAGGGTTTCCATTGGCTACCACACAGTCGGACGATTTAAGTTCGGTTAAAGTTATTCCTAAATTTTGTAAAATAGTCCAACCCTTTTGTCCTACTATAGTGTGAGTGGCACCAGAGTCTAGCAAACCACGAAATGTATTTCCGTAAATATTAACGTCTAAATAGGGGCGGTTATCTAAAGAGCATTTAGCAAGAAAGGAATTAATTTTTGGTTGAAGATAAAATTCTTGTACTTTAACTAGCCATGATTTCCAGTCTTCACGAACCGGTTTTGAATGTCGGAAGAAGCTACGGTTCCGGAAGATTCTCCCCGAAATTCGTTTTTTGAACGATTTGGACGGTTGCGACACTTGGGACATGATGCAACGGTACAATTAGGTTCACCACAGGAATAACAAAATCTTTGACGTGGTTTTCTACATACGGTGTATCCGTGTCCAACAGCGTTACAATTCCAGCACCTACGCTTATCTTCGGTGTTGGTAGTGTCTTTATTAATGGCACATGTACGAGGCTTGGACGAGGGACATGCGAGATCAGGTTCGACTAAATGACGACGGCTTGTACTAGGCCCAGGGTGGGTTGCAGCAAGAGACCGATTATTTTCAAGAGATTTACAGGTTTTTAAAAGCATTTCAACGGAATCTATTTTTGTTAAACCGATGTAATGAATATAATACGTATCTATGTTGCGTCGCAATATGGAAAGTTTCTGTTCTTCGGAAGGAGCTGTCGGTAATCTAGCAAATAAATTTACCATGCATGCGAAGTACGCGCCTACTTTTTCATTTGGGCCTTGTACTCGCGCCCGTATTTCTGTCCAAAGTTCATCTTCATACCCGAAAGGTTCATATTCTAATTTCATAAGATTCACTAATTCGGACCAATTTGAAACTTTATTACGAATAGAGCGGAACCATATCAGTGCATTACCATGTAAAATTTCTATCACTGAGTTAAATAATTCTTTATGAGTTACACAACGAGATATGCAGTATTCTTCAATTCGCTCGAGAAACGCGTTAATGCTTAAACCAGTACCATCACCGCTGAATGAAATATTCCATTTAGTAATCGGCATATGTTGCCTGGGTGAAACTACATTGCTTGGAGAGGGTTCAGTAATTTTATGAGTTTCTATACTAGCCTCCAACTCTAGATAATCATATCTACTGCTGACTGAATTTTCTAGATCATCACATTTTAATTGTAAACTTTTAATCGCGTCTTTAGTTTCCTCAGCAGCTGGCTGTATCCGTGCTAAGCGACCTAATATATGAGCTAATTTTCCGCAAAATCGGCGATATTCTAGATATTGTTTCGGATTTTTCACATCTTCCGCGAGCTTTTCGAGTTCTCCATATTTCTTAGTACAAATTTCTAGTTCAGAAATCGGATCAAAAACTTTAAGTGATATTAATACACCGATTTTTTCAGTCTTCAGATCTTTCGCTAGCGCTTTACGCATCTCCGCAAATGAAATTGCAGCTAAATTCTCGTAACCGCGTACTGCCAATTCATATTCGAGTTCATCGCGCGTGAAACGATAAGGGTCCATGGCTGGTAACTGTAAGAATAATTAACTAAATAACGAACAAAAGATTTAATCAAAAATGTTTCAATAACACAAGAGAAATAACCGCGATAAATATTAGTTAAATACGTCTGAAAGTCATTAGTCAACAACAACTCAAACACTTTAATTGAATTAACTCTAATAAACACGTAAAGCGATACGATGTGCAGGCAGAAATTGGTTTCACACAATTTGTGAATCTTTAATTTTAAACTCAGGTTGATATGCTTCGATATTATTGTACGTCGTTCCCCACAACGTTGCCACTGTACGTACAAAATTCGCATCCAAAGATGAGATGGTTTAGCAAAAAAAAGAAAATGAAGTTTTCTAGGCCCCACGTTGGGCGCCAATTTTTATGACGTACCTGAATCTCAATTTTGGATATGAACTTTGGCGGTAGGCTCCGGCCAGCCACTGTGTCGGCGAGGGGTCGTGGGGAGCGGAATGTTTTAGAAAGACAAAGGGGGCGCCACGTATTTTATTTTAATACTTACTGAAGCACCGCAGCGGAAAATACGAAACTGCAAGAAACTTGAACGGTGCAAATACTCTGAAATAAAACGGATGGGGAATCGAAGCATATGACGGGAGTTTTGAAAATAAAACGTTATTTGAATCTTAACTACCTGGTGATTATTCACATAAAACATATAGTGCCAAGAAGAATTAATATTTTACAATAATCAAAATCGAGCTTAAGACCTAGATGTGAGATGAATGAAAATGGGGCGTAAATGAATTTTACAGTAATCGCTAATCTAAAGGATTAGCGTAGAATCGAGGTAATTTAAATTCTAAACAGCAAGGCAGTGGTGCCGCAAGTAGTTTTAAAACACAACAATTGATTTATAGCGACACTGTATCGTATGAGGAGCACTTGCTGGCTTCAAATCGTAGAACAATCGTACACAAATATAAATGTCGAGTGGAACAATTACATTAAATCGTCGTAAAGGTAAGTTTGAGTCACAAAAACCAAGTGCTGCCTGTATGACACCTACGCCACTGGCGCGTGTGCGGTAGAGCACGCGCACACTGTCACACTTTAGCTACACTAGCGCTAACCGCGTAAAAATTGCAGAGTAGCAAATTAATATGGCTGATGAAATTTAGACGTAATATGATGTATGAAACAATAATAATTGTACTCAACCAAAACGGCAACGATGCGATGACGGTACCAGGAGGTTTTCCAGCCGTAGGCCCTTCTCGCTTCGGTGGCGTGGCCGCGAAGATGAATTTTATGGCCAGGACATGGAGGTTAGCGGTGTAGACACCGGCAGGATGATGACTACGGTGATGGTTCACTAGTTTACAGGTCACAATACTCCCAAAAATTGGAACAACACGTACTGCGTTAATTTATCGGAACGACGAACGGTAGCACACAAGGTGTACGCAATACGCGGATATGAAGGCACGTGCAACACAAATCCCGGCATGGGTTATTAATGTGAATCTCTTCAGTGACAAACTATTTGTCTCGACGGTAAGTAGAGCATCCACACTTCACTGCAACTAATAAAAATGCCTTCGACACTGTATTTTAAACTAGTTTTTCCACAGGCTCAAGGTTTAAGCGAACTTTACTGTTCGGTGACTCGTACTCGACTCTCGAAGAACGAAACTGTCCAGATTGTTAATTAAATTAAGAAATAATGTACAGAGCGGTACTGCAATAAATTTTATATTTAACTAAAAGTTTTATACGTTATAATATATATATATATATATATATATATATATATATATATATATATATATATATATATATATATATATATATATATATATATATATATATATATATATATATATATATATATACAAAACTGAGGCGGTAATCCTGACAGGAGGAAAGAGGGCAGGTAACGTAACGTTCAAAATTGGAGACAACGTGACTACACCAACAAATGAAGTGAAGTACCTGGGCGTCATAATCGCCCCAGGGCTAAACGATGGTAAGCACGTAAAGTACGCGGCGGAGAAAGCAAACAGATCGGTAGAGGCGCTGGCTAGGATAATGCCGAACACGGGCGGACCAACGGCCAGTAAAAGAAAGCTGCTTGCGCACGTTGCCCAATCGATCATGGGCTACGCGGCACCAACATGGGCGCAAGCTTTAACCAAAGAGACGCATAGAATAAAAATGGCCAGGGTACAAAGGAGGGCTGCCCTACGAATATGCTCAGCGTACAAGACTGTATCTGAAGAGGCGGCCCTGGTTGCGGCAAGCCTGCCGCCAATAGACATCCAACTGGCAGCTAGGGGCCTCAAACTCGGAAAAGCTGAGAGGGACCAGCAGGTTAGAGAAAAATGGAAAGAAAGATGGCAAAATGGGAAAAAAGGGGAGTGGACTAGGAGGCTGATCCCAGACCTTGACCCATGGATCGACCGCAAGCACGGCGAGATAAACTACTGCCTCTCACAGGTGATAACGGGCCATGGATGTTATGGAACGTACCTGGCGTGGATTAGAAAGGCTGAGGACGGACTGTGCAAATACTGTAAGGTTGAGGACGACGTAGAACACACCGTATTTAAATGCGACAGATGGAGTGAAAAAAGGGAAGTAATCAACAAGAAAAGAGGACAGATCACCCCAGAAAATCTGGTGGGAAAAATGGTAAAGGACGAAGAAACGTGGACGGAAATAAATGCGTTTATAAATGAAATAATACACACAAAAGAAGCTGAAGGTAGGGCAGAAGAAAGAAGATAGAAGGTAAACCAGCCACCAGTACTCCCGAGTAATGTTGAGAAACGGGTCCAGGGGTACTGGGGAGAAGGGGACGGGAGAGTTTAGTGGGTTAAAGTCCCACACTACCCAATACCTTCGGGGGGTATGCGCTGCTTCGGCATCATACCGGGTGTGCATGATGCATTCTCTCCTACCCCACAAAAAAAAAAGCTACTGGACTACAGACTACAGTTAGTTGGTTAGAACTCTTCACGGCTAGCACACGTTTTGCACTTGGCTTGCATTTGTATCGTATTATTTTGGTAAAAGACTGTTAAATAGAAGATTTAACAGTCTGATGTACACATCATTGTTATTTGATGTTTGGTTAAAGTTAACTGTTGGTTAAAACAGTAAGTAAAGTAGTCATTCGTTCAGAGATCATTGTAGCTATCAGACGTGTTGCACTTGGCTTGCGTTTGTTTAGTATTTACGTTGGTAAAATACTGTTAAATATATAAGATTTAACAGTCTGTTGTACACATCATTGTTATTTGATGTTTGGTTTTGGTTAAAACAGTAAGTAAAGTAGTATCTGTTGGTTAAAACAGTAAGTAAAGTAGTAACTGTTGGTTAAAACAGTAAGTAAAGTAGTATCTGTTGGTTAACGTTTGCTAAACTGTTGGTTTGCAAATTGTTTATTGTTTATACGCATCAGTGTTACTTAATGCTTGGTTATTGAATATTATTTGTGTTTTGGTTATAATATTGTTCAGTGCAAACGCCAGGGGCGTACTGAATTATTATTATTTGTGTATTATTTGGTAAAATATCATTGTTTTGGTAAAAAGTATTATTTGTATTATTGGTATTCTCGTGTTAGGAATATATTACCAATTAGGGTTTGTTCTCGTTTAGCTAAGTTCATTGTTATTTGGGTGAATTAGTGCTAATATATATTATTGTTCTTTTCTTTCAGGATTAGTTCGCGGTTTTGTGTTGTGGAATCACATTGATAGTTAGGGCTTGTTCTCGTTTAGCTGAAATCATTCGTTTTTGATAATTTAGGGTCAATGTGATTCATTTAATGTTTATTCCATAATAATTTGTATTTGGTTTATTGATATTTGAATTGTTTTGGTATATATTTTTGAAAGTGTAGACTTTGTAGTGTGTACTTTAAAGTTGGTTATTTACATTGTTGGTTTTGAGTAAACATTGTTTTTTGGTAACAAATAAGTCTTGTGTAAGCTTATTTTTGGTTAAAATACAGAGTTTTGGTTAATTGCATGCACAATATTCAAAAGTAGAATCAGGCCGTTTATATACAGTCCACTTACTTTTTTTTATTTGTTTTGGGGTTCGAATCCACGTATTTTAGAGCAAGGATTTGAATCCATTTTTAGTCATCATAATTTAAAACCTGAGCTATTGAAAACATTTGGTCCTTCGAGCCGGATTTTGAAAAGCTTTTGATCCTTTTGCGAGGATATTTGTGAATACCGTTGTTTGTTGTGTGACGCTTTGAAATAATTGTGCACTTGGTACGGGTTAGAAACAGTTAGTTTGCTAAAGCCGGTATTAGACAGTGTGGTTAAAGCCAAATTTATTTTAGTTTGGTATTACTATTGTTGTAGAATTTCCTTATTGTTGGTTTTCATATTTATTATTGTTGTCAGTTAGGACACAATTATAGTTGGTTAAATCTATAATCCCCTAGCTGACGGTCTTACCCCCACTAGAAGCGCAGCTGACTATCATTTTTATCAATTTTATACTGTTATAAATACGCTGTATAAGTTTCATAATTTATGAAATGACTTTGCACCCTCACTTTTTATTACCGGTTCATATGGGTAGCTGACGGGTAATCCACCATTTTCAATGCAGCTGACGATTACTTTTGAAATATTTGCTATTTAATCATGCATTCTACAAATTTTGAAGTTTTATGAAATGATTTTTTCCCCCGTCTTTTTTACTTGTTTCGATTATTAACTATACTTAAACTGTCATTTTATACTTAAATAATATTTTATGAAATCACTCACAAAATTGCAACGCTGCCTCCCGGACTGACATGTAGATGGGTCAAATAATTTAAATTTCACACGTCTCATTGAAGAAAAACAGTCAAAACGAACCTAACGGTGGAGACAGACTAGATGGAGGCTGTTGAAACCCAAAATGCAAGGCGTATCCAGTGCGTGCACAATGCGTCGACGTCTAATTGGGTGTTGTTTTATTTTCGTAAGTAATTCTTTGACAGTTTGTGCAGTTTGTTCCATAAATTCTGTGTCCGTTAATCTTTCTGATCTAGTTTTTAGATTTTTTGCGACATTTATTAGTTAATGTTTGGGTCGCAAAAATCTAAAAACTAGAGCAGAAAGATTAACGGACACAGAATTTATGGAACAAACTGCTCAAACTGTCAAAGAATTACTTACTCTAAACAAATATCCTAGACGAGTCATAAACAAAGTCATGAACGCATCTACAACGGACACAGTTGTCAGAAACAGAGACGCCATTATTTCCACCAATACATCACAACCTGCATATTACTCGATTGCGCACATCGATGGCTTATCCAATAACATCAAGAGGATTTTAGAGGCAAATATAAACGTCAAAATATCGTTAAAACCTATCAATACGGTTAGAAATTTATTTACAAAATTAAAAGATGACATAGACCCAACTCAAAAATCAGGTGTGATATATAAAATTCAATGCAACAATTGCGATAAAATATACGTGGGCCAAACAATGCGCCTTTTACAAACACGAATAAAGGAACATAAAAGAAACGAAAATAAAATAACAACCAACACAGGTACAAGCGCTTGCGCCCTGGTACATCACGCCAAATCGCTCAATCACAAATTCGATTTCGAAAATGTCACAATACTTGACACGGAAGCGAATCTCAAAACACTCTTAATACTAGAGATGTTACACATAAATAACAACAACAATTATTGTGTCAATTCCGCAGTGATATTGAGGATTTAAGCGTGGTATATAACAATGTTCTGAAAAAATTCAAAAAAGATGAGTTGCGCAGATCTCGCACTCCCACAACACCCAATTAGACGTCGACGCATTGTGCACGCACTTGCATTTTGGGTTTCAACAGCCTCCATCTAGTCTGTCTCCACCGTTAGGTTCGTTTTGACTGTTTTTTTTTCAATGAGACGTGTGAAATTTAAATTATTTGACCCATCTACATGTTCTGTATAATTTTTTAAAATTATTATTGTACACTATTTATGTAAAAGATTTTTTACAACATTTTAACAACTAATGTAAGTACTTGTACCTTATCTAATATGTTTAATATTGTTATCTCTGGTTGTACTCGTAGTCACCCTGAAGAAGCCAAAAGGGTGTGGCGAAAAGTCGGTTTTTTGGTTAAATAAAACTCACTGACTGCATTCCCGATTAATCCATCCTTCATTATTCTACCAGTCGACAAATCCATTCTCAATACTAATAATATTCTTGATTTTTTTTATCCTTTTGCACCAAGGACAAACCATATTCAACGCAAGACTTAATTATTTGACATGTTTGAAAAAAACCATCCGCACAACAATCGGTAACTAACGTGAAAATTTTCTTGTCAAAGCAAACTTGTTTTGATCCTAATTCAAGTTTAAAAGGATTTTTTTATATTTTTCGAGTTTTTTAAATTCTATCGTAGATAAAATCTTATACGATACACATACGTACTTGTATCGTAAATAACTATTTTAACACTCTTATAGAAAATGTACCCTCACATAAATTTGCACTTGTGTATAAAACTATATAAGCATAATAAAAATCATTCCCATTTTAGGTTACAAGCTGTAATGGGATGTCTATAAATTCCTAAACTCTCATACTTATAAATTTTTGTTTAACAATGTTATAGAAAATGTACCCTCACATAAATTTGCACTTGTGTAAAAAACTGTATAAGCATAATTTAAAAAATTCTCATTTTGGGTTACATGCCGTAATAGGGTGTCTATAAATTCTTAAACTCTCTCATACTAATATTTTTTGGCATTTATAGAAATTGTAACCTCAAATAAATTTGCACATGTGTAAAAGCACTATATAAACATAATAAAAATACTTCCCATTTTGAGTTACGATCCGTCATGGAATGTCTATACGGTTGGTGGAGGTGAAATGCGTACATAGGGAAATATATGACACATGTGCATTCATTCTTTCCGGAAATTTTTTTGAGTTCTTTGCCACAACGTCTTAATTACGTTGTTTGAATGCACGATAAAAAATTTCCTGGACGTGAATGAATGCACGAGTGCATATTCGGTAAGTAAATCGCAATGACACGGCCGCTCTATATTTGAATTCTTTTTACAATAGAAACTTGAAATATTTACTAAATTTGTATTTAACATGAATAAATATGTATTATTTACTTTATTATTTGCTTATTTACACTCAAAATGACAATTTAACCAATTTTTAATTTAATGTCAAAGTGACAGATGACGAAAAATTTCCGTTTATTAAATTCAGTTAAGTTACTCAAGCTACTAGTAAAAAATTTTTGGAGAAATTTTTTATATAACCATGGTTACTATTATTGTTTCCATTCATCCATTGGCTGTTATTTGTGTTATGCGATTTTCATTAAAATATTTTCTTTGCATAATAAAATATATGCGTACGAGCAGAACGAGAAAGTTTACATGCACTTTTAGATTTTATTATTATTTCTGTTATTGGTTACTCTTTTTGCCACACAAATTCACATTACTTCGTTTTGTATAGTGTAGCCGTCTAGATCAAGACTTTCTAGACTCTTGTCTTGTCTTGTCTAGATTATCAAGACTAGACTGGCAAAAGTCTTGTCTTGAAATTTCAAGACAAGACAAGACTTTCTTAATCAAGATCAAGACTCTTGACAAAATTCTAGACAATTTTCAAGACTCTGGTTTAACTAGTAGGTGTAGGTAATATGAATTTTTTATTTTCATTCATTATAACATTATGATGTATGTACTAAGTTTCAATAAAAATTTGAAGTATTCATATTAGTTAAGATTAAGAAGATTTTCTTACACTTAAGAACTTAGGTACCAACTCAATAAATCAATAAATGTAGGTATTGATGATTGATAGACAGGTTACAGTTCCAGTTATTTTCTGATTTTCAAAACTTCTATTGTAGCAATATTTCTGTAATTAATTAATTAATTTTCTGTAAATACACTTCAACTTTGATAAACTAATGCTAACAAAAACAAAAAACTATAGATGATGTAGATAGATAAGTAAGGTAATATAAAAAAAACAATATATAATAATTTAAAAAATAAAGGTAATTCCTATTTATTTATTTTATTATTATTTATTTATAACAGTTCAAACATAACCCAAATACATATCTATCTCTTAACTTAATAATTGAAAATTTTTGAAATATAAATAATGCTATGCTCATTCATCCGAGCTTGAATAGCTTGGTAAAGGCGGCACGTAGTCCAAGAATTTAAACATAATAAGGATCTGGCTGATTCCGCATTCAACCTATTCCTACGAATACGAATAGTAAGGGCGGCTCTAGAAAACAACCGTTCGGCTGGTACAGATGTAGCTGGGGTGCTGAGTAGGTCACTGGCCATTTTGGCTACTGTTGGATATGTCATTTGATGTGTACGCCACCAATGAAGTATATCTTCTTCTTTACACGCACGTTTGGCTGAGAGATATTCATCAAGCTCTCTTCTCCAGTATTCTTGACTCCCTTCAAAATCTTCGTTATTTAAGACACTACTTTCAAAAAGGGAATTTACGTTGATGGCGTCGTCGTCATCTTCACTTGCAGACATTTTAGTGTCATCTTGGAAACTAAAAGCTGCAGTTTCAGCATTTCTTGTTGCTTCTGGAACGTGAACGAAGTATGTTTTGTATATTTCTTCGAATTTCTTTAACGAATTACTCAACATTTCTTGACCCCAGTAAGTCAACTTGAAAGTTTCAACTTTATGTCTGGGGTTAGCAATCAACACCACGCAATAAATCCAATTACTCTTCCTGTAATGTTTTAATAGTTTATCACGGGCTGCTTGAAGAGCTAATAGAATATTTTCGTCGATAGGTGACCTATTCAATTTATTATCTAGTTGTTGTATATTAGTTTCTAATCTGTCCACCAACATATTAAATCCCAAGACCACTAACGGAAGCGTTACATAGTTCTCTCCTCCAAGAGTTGTGGAAAGAGCCTTAAAATGTTGTAAATATCCACAAATTTGTTTTAGTAAAGCCCATTCTACATCACTTATGCGTAACAATTTTAATTTTTCATTATTATCACAAAGTGCGTTTATTGCTGGCTGCATCTTCAATGCAATTTTTATCATATTGAAAGTTGAGTTCCATCGAGTCGGAACATCAATTATTGTAAGCGACATCATTTTTATATTAGTTAAATCGCAACAATTTCTTAATTTTGTCTGCCACTGTTCTGACCGTCTAATCTTGATGAACAAAGATCGTATTTTGGAAACAACAGGACATTTTTCATTAATAGCTTCCTCTTCGTCACTTTCTGATAACTCATCGTCTTCATCGTCATTAACTGTGGGTACTTCCATATGGTTGTGAATTCCCAGTATTTTTAATAAATCTTGTACCACCAAATTTAATACGTGAGCAAAGCAACTAAAATGTTGATCTTCCGTATTAAAAATCTCACCGTTGCCATGCTCTTGGTTTATAATATTTGAAAGTTCGGACAAAAATGTAGTATTAGCTGATACATTATCTACGGTTATTCCTTGTATTTTTCTTCAAACCATACTTTTTCAGAGAATTGTAAAACACATTGGCTATATCTTTGCCAGTATATTGGCCATGGGACGGAACAAAATCTATCACAAGCGATTGTAGCGTCCAGTTGTTGTCGTCAACAAAATGGCAAGTTATACCATAGTACGATTTGTTGGACACCGATGTCCATCCATCAATTGTGAACGAAAACTTGGATTCATTAACCTTTAAAATACTCATGACAGCATGCTGCATTACCGAAAATCGAGATAGCACTTTTTTTTTAAATAATAATAATTTATTTATTTAAAGTATTTACATACTCTAAAATCGTCATGTACAGTGGAAAGTAGATATTACAGTTAAAATTTATGTTTTAAAAATTCGTCTATCGAATAAAAACAGTTTTTTGTAAGTACAGTCTTTAAATAATTAGAAAATGGCTCCTTTGCTAGAGTTTTCTTATTTTCTGGGAGTATATTGTAGAGGCGGATACCCCAGTAGTCGACCCCATTTTGGGTTTTTGTAATTCTGTGGACTGGAACAGAAAAATTATTTTTGTTACGTGTATTATGGTCATGGAATTGGGAGTTGATTTTAAATTTATTCTTATTTGTGTGCACATATTTTAGACAGTTGTATATATACAACGAAGGGATTGTTAAGATGTTTTCTTCTTTAAAATGTTCTCTGCAACTCTCTCTGCTGCTTATTGAGCGTAGTGCCCGTGTAGCTTTCTTCTGCAGCATGAAGATTTTGAGTGCTTCTGCCGTTGTTCCCCAAAAGAGTATTCCATAGCTAGCTACGCTATGAAAGTGTGCATAATATGCGGTTTTTGCTGCCGCGTGGTTAGCTGTCTTCTTTAGCATTCTAATAGTGTAGATAGCTGTTGATAATTTCTTACTGATTTCGTCTGTGTGTGGACTCCAGTCTAAATTATTCGTGATTGTTAGTCCTAAAACACCGTAGTACTCTAATTTCTCAAGTAGTTTATGGGGATCAACCGTGTCGAATGCTTTGAGCACATTGAGCTACGTTTGGGTATTATAGCTTTGCTATTTAAATAATGGAATAAATTCTGGGTTTGGTCATCATCAAATAAACTAAACGGTAAATACTTTGCTGCTAACCATTCAACTAACATGTCGTCCAGTTTTTGTTGGCTAATGACTGAGGACGTATTATCTACCATATCCTGAACATAAATTATATATTCTACAAACGTAATATATAACTTGATTACTTGATATTGATTTGATTTTCAAGGTAAACGTGTTATTTTATTGCTTAAGGTAGGTTTAGACCTCTTAACATAAACACTGTTTTAGTTTTAAGTCATAAATTTAAGATGTTTGATATACGTCAATGCGGCTGATCGTTTCCACCTACTGCTTTTAACATTGTCATAGTTGTGGAAACAATCAACCGCATTGACGTATGTCAAACATATTAAATTTATGTCTTAAAAATAAAACAGTATTTATGTTAAGAGATCGAAACCTATCTTTAGGCATATGAAATAAGTACCGTAATATGTGGTTACTTTGCATTACACCAGTGCGGACAACTGCGCCACTGCTGTAAAAGTATATTTTTGGTCAGTGTAGACTTAATTTTGTTTTGTTCAGCTCATAACGTCTTGTAATTATAGAAGTAGAGTTTCACTGCACCAGCAGCAATTTACTGGGTAAAAATTAATTAAATATAAAATGGTGCATCCTTTGCAGGTCCGTGAAGGTGGAGTCCCGACATCAAAATTACAATATAATAATAATTCTATAATTTTTTGCTAATTTTGTGCTATTTTTTGCTAATTTTGTGCTATTTTTTGCTATATTCCACAAATTTTGTGCTGTGCTCGTTTTTGTTATATTCTTAATTTTTCACTTGGGACTCCAGGTTCACGCCTAGTCCCGAATGAAAATATATACATTTTTGGTATGTCTATAATTTTTTGCTAATTTCGTGCTATTTTTTGCTATATTCCACAAATTTTGTGCTGTGCTCATTTTTGTTATATTCTCTATTTTCACTTGGGACTCCAGGTTCACGCCTAGTCCCGAATGAAAATATATACATTTTTGGTATGTCTATAATTTTTTGCTAATTTTGTGCTATTTTTTGCTATATTCCACAAATTTTGTGCTATGCTCGTTTTTGTTATATTCTCTATTTTTCACTTGGGACTCCAGGTTCACGCCTAGTCCCGAATGTAAAATATTAAATATTTTATTATGCTATAATTTTGTGCTCATTTTGTGCTATTTTTTGCTGTAGTAAACAAATTTTGTGCTCATCAAGTTTACTTGTTTCTTACGGATAATAAATTGGGACTCCAAGTTCCCGGCTAGTCCCGGGTGTTAAATGTTTAATGTTTTGTTGGACTTTTGTGCTCATTTTGTGCTATTTTTTGCAATAAGAAATAAATTTGGTGCTCATCAGCTTACCTTGTTTTTACGACAATTTCAATGGGACTCATAAATTTACGTTGAATAGCGAAAATAGGTGACTGTACTATTAATTTTAAATAATTTAAAATGTCACTTAATTTGCGAAACTTACATTTTAGTTAGTTAAATAATTACAAGTATCTACTTGTAGATAATTGTACACAGCGGTGGACTGGTAATGTGTCGGCCCAGTGAGAAATAAATTTCATTGGCCCAGCCGATGTTCTACAAAGAAAAGTGCCGAAGTGTTGTTTGACGAAAAAAGAAATAAAGAAAAAGTGCCGCAGGCGAAATTTTTTGGATTCAAGGTCAATGGCTGTTTCATTAAAAGTTTAGTTTTTCCATGGAGGGAAAATTATACACAATTTACCCTCATTTACGTTAGTGATGCCGTGAGACGAGAAATTTAAGTATTCTCGTCTTGGTCATTTCTTGGCTGTATAATTCTCATCTCCTTCCAATTTCTCGAATAAAATTTGTTGCCATCTATTTGAAAAGCTTAAGAACATTAAGAACTTTTTTGTACATTTCTGTTAAAGGGGGTAGCGGGATAAGAATGGTGTGGCGACCCCCGAGCGATTTCGTATTGGAATTGCAAAAACCTTATCAGAGCTATTAAAAGAATGTGGTGTGCATGTTCATTAGCTCAGATTTTCGTCTTGTGCCAAAACTATGCTCAAAATTGTGGATTTTTAAAGGTTATTTTAACATTTAATTTTTTTTGTTCAGTTCAGTTCAGTTTTATGATTTGAATCAAGTCAATCGATATAGTCGGACTCTAACTAGTACGTAGAATTATTTTCAGATTTTTTAATAGATCCTAGAACCTCAAAAACTCGATGCAAATAGCCGACAAACGCGAAAAAAATGAGTTTTTTGAGAATAAAATGGTTCTTTGAAAGGGTTCTAGTGCATCGACAAAAAGCGGCCAGATAGCATAAGTAGCCCTATTATTAAGCTACATTTCCCGCTTAAGCGCATTTAAATATCTTCATTTCTTAGCCTGACGATTCAAATTAAGTAAATATCAATTAAATAAAAAACTATATAAGGGTGCATGGAAAATATAATATTATATTTTAAACCATTGATGAACAAGTAGGTATTGAAAATTATAAACGAAATCGTAAAAAATTAACAATCTAATCTTCTTCATCACTGTCTTCGTTTATCACCGGCTAAATTCTCTGTACTTCGAATAATTTTGTTAATATTTGTGCGGGACGAATAATTTTTGACAAATACCTAGCATATGATAAAAAATAAATAATGGAAGCAATGTGTGAGCAACAGCCAACCGTCCGAAGCCCATTAGGGCAGTCACACACATAACCCTTGATACCGCTGTACCCGATAGTATTGGGTTCGTATTGAACGTAGCATTTGTATGCTTTACGGTTTACATGTCTTGACTGCACCTCGCATTTAAGTTGTGTTGTCTTCTACTAAATAATGCATCATTATTTCACCGTCTTCGCTGTAACGTTTCGCTAAATAAGAAACAGATGGGTGATTTATAGATTTCAACCTCGCAGCCATTGAACGACATCGTGCACATATGTCATCAGATACATTTACTGGTAAACTGAGTAAACTCTTCTGCTTCATCCGTTGAATAAACTATTTTCGTTCGATCTTTTTCATATCGCATCATTTTTTCACAGCTCACACATCTTTCATCGTGAGAAAATTTTTGTTTTTTTGGTGGCATTATTTATTAATAAATAAACCTTCAAACCTGCAACAAGTTAAGAGAATGTATATAATATAAAATATACAATCAAATATTAAAATTCTACAATATAAAAAACATATGCAGTCTACTTCTCTTGGTATTCATTAAAATTTAATTATAAATACAATTAAATTCAATGTATTTATTTGATTCCGCCAATACAAATATAATACCTATGTTACTTATAGAAAGAAAGAAAAGGAGAAAAAACTCACGTTTGATGTAAATGAAATGCACACAAAACACCAAGATGTTCTAACATTCAATAAATATGTTTGCTTTAACTCACGTCTAAAAACATTATTATTGTAAATATTCGGTTGTTTTATATAAAAAAGTATGAAGAATTGTCAGAAACATATTGATGTAAACTTCAAATTACAGAATTTCGTGTTTCGATATTTACTTAATTTGAATCCTCAGGCTAACAAATGAAGATATTTAAATGGGCTTAAGCGGGGAATGTAGCTTAATAATAGAGCTACTTATGCTATGTGGCCGCTTTTTGTCGATGCACTAGAACCCTTTCAAAGAACCATTTTTTTATTCTTAAAAAACTCATTTTTTTCGCGTTTGTCGGCTATTTGCATCGAGTTTTTGAGGTCCTAGGATCTATTAAAAAATCTGAAAATAATTCTACGTACTAGTTAGAGTCCGACTATATCGATTAACTTGATTCAAATCATAAAACTGAACTGAACTGAACAAAAAAAATTAAATGTTAAAATAACCTAAAAAAATCCACAATTTTGAGCATAGTTTTGGCACAAGACGAAAATCTGAGCTAATAAACATGCACACCTCATTCTTTTAATAGCTCTGATAAGGTTTTTGCAATTCCAATACGAAATCGCTCGGGGGCCGCCACACCATTCTTATCCCGCTACCCCCTTTGCACACAATTTTAATTTTTTAAATAAAAAAATATTTATATCAAAACAATAAAATGCTATGAACAAAGTATAATAAAATGTATTTTGACATTTTTGATGAGCACAAAATTTGTTTACTACATCAAAAAATAGCACAAAATGAGCACAAAATTATAGCATAATAAAATATTTAATATTTTACATTCGGGACTAGGCGTGAACCTGGAGTCCCAAGTGAAAAATAGAGAATATAACAAAAACGAGCATAGCACAAAATTTGTGGAATATAGCAAAAAATAGTACAAAATTAGCAAAAAATTATAGACATACCAAAAATGTATATATTTTCATTCGGGACTAGGCGTGAACCTGGAGTCCCAAGTGAAAATAGAGAATATAACAAAAATGAGGATAGCACAAAATTTGTGGAATATAGCAAAAAATAGCAAAAAATTATAGACATACCAAAAATGTATATATTTTCATTCGGGACTAGGCGTGAACCTGGAGTCCCAAGTGAAAATAGAGAATATAACAAAAATGAGCACAGCACAAAATTTGTGGAATATAGCAAAAAATAGCACAAAATTAGCAAAAAATTATAGACATACCAAAAATGTATATATTTTCATTCGGGACTAGGCGTGAACCTGGAGTCCCAAGTGAAAATTGAGAATATAACAAAAACGAGCATAGCACAAAATTTGTGGAATATAGCAAAAAATAGCACAAAATTAGCAAAAAATTATAGAATTATTATTATATTGTAATTTTGATGTCGGGACTCCACCTTCACGGACCTATCCTTTGCACCCTATAATTAAAATTTGATTTTAAAAATGGCTCAATAAATAATTAGTCAACAAATAGTCAAAGTTATGTCGAATTGTATTTTTCTAGTATTATTACGAATGTTCCTTGTGCTGGTATGAATGTCACGAGTGCGCTGCACGAGTGATATTCGCCACCACAAGGAAGCAAGGAACATGAATAATAATACCACAAAAATATTCGACATTACATTGATTACGAATGGTATACAGAATCAGATCCAGTTTTTAAATAAAATGACACAGAATGACAACAAATAAATAAATAAATTTGACGAAATTTAAATGTCAATGTCAAAGTATTTATAAGTGTAATTTGGTAATTTATGTAATATTTAAAGTGGAAAATGTGCTGGAAAATTAGGAAAAAGTCAGAAACAAATTGTGCATTAAATATTAAATAGGTATAGGGTAGGAGGACGAGTGCAAATATGCGCGCTGCGATTAATTTTTTAATTGTTGCGTAATTAAAAATCTTAAATTTTTATTTGTCTACTTTACAGATGACAGATGAAAGGAATAATCATATATTATATCACAAGACTATGGAAAATTCTCGATTATATGGGACGTATTTCCTGGAAACATCACGAGACAGAATGTCGAGTAGTGATTCCATCTGGCACTGGCAATACGTTGAATTTCGAGAATTTTCTATTGTCGAGTGGTATACGGCTGGACTATATCCTGAATGATGGTATTTTATTTATAAACCGAAATATTTTATTCAAAATTGACAAATTTTGTTACTCTTTTTTGTTATTTATAATACAAAGATTTGTATAATTGATAATCGATATTATCATGGTTACTGCAAATAATAAATTGATGAGGAATATATTCTTCAAAATTTATGGACGACTTTTTCATTACCTATACAATGGCTGTCAATGCTCCGAAAAAACATAAATTATACCACTTTTTTAAACATCATATAACAACATTAAGTAAAAAAAATGGTGCAACGTGCGGCTAGCGCACTCACTCGACACGACGACGACCGCGGTTGGAGCCTTCGTCGATCCAACACTTATTATTTTTTTAAATATTATTTTTCGCTACACTCGACGATTGTATCATCAGCACATGAATAAAGATTATTTAATTATACCGTCACCGAATCTTTCATTTGTGGACATCAATTCCTGAAGAATTTCCGAACCCTTTTCTCCACAGCGCAACCCGTGCCTTTGGCATGTCGCCATCGACTTCGTGACGCTACCGACGTCACTCTACATCCTCCAGTCGTGTAGCCGTAACCGTATTGGCGCCCGAGGACCGTCTACCGTAACCGCAGCGGCAGGAGGCCATCACCAACACACGAGCGACGTCGCAGCTATCTTAGCGCCGAAAGTAGCGTCACAGTAGATACGTAAGCGAGCCGAAACAGTGATTGTGAAATAGAAGGAGAACGCTGCCGAAAAGTTATCTCTGTCCTCTAGAGTCTTGATATCAAGACAAGACTTTTTAATCTAGACTTAGTCAAGTCTTGTCGAGAAATTTCAAGACAAGACAAGACTTTGAAAGTCTTGTCTTGTCTAGACGGCAAGACTACTTGCTGTCATAGTTGAAAACAATAACAATATCTAAAAACTGACAGTAAATTTTTGCAATTTTGCATTTATGGTGTGATTTATTATAAAAACAATAAAATTCCATGCAGAAAACAGTAATGATAGTGCAAGGGAGCTTATTTGTACCCCGTCGGATATTTTACGGCAATTGTGAATCGGAAGTACAAAATATTCTCACAAACTCACAACTTTGACCTTCCAGTAACTATTCGTACTCAGTGGACAAAATGAATGTGCAAATTATTTTCATCACTCTTAAGTTTTAAAAGCCTACTTTCATCAACAATTTTAATATGTGAAAATATGTGAATTTGCACATCCGTAAAAAAAAATTCATAAACAATAGCGTTTTTCCCATGTTTTTATGCAAGGGTATGAAACTAATATCTCATTGAATTGAGAAGAAAAAACTGAATCGAATAATAATACATGTTATTTAAATTAAGCCGAAATTGGTATCAACTTTATTTATTTAAATTTTGCTGAATAAAGCATAATATTATAGCCTTTACGAAAGCAAGTTATTAAAACTTATAGTCGGGGAAGTACTGTGGTGAACACAGCAGATTCTTTTATATAAAAAATTATCAAAATATAATATTGTTATGAATAACTGAATTTAATACCTATGTAATTAAAAGTTCACTGTATACGTTTCGGGTTTACCTTTAACCTCGTTCGAATAAATGTAATTAAAATAAAAATTTAAAATTTTTTGTATTCACTAAACCTTCCCTACGAAGTGATATCAACTTGTGTGGCCTTCAAATTATGCGTTTTATGGAGCCAATTACCTACCGCCGCACATACAAATAGAGTAAAGGAGATTTTACCGGCACGCGGCACGCGCGTCGGACATCAAAGGGGATAGAAATAATAATGGCGTTAAGTAAACAAAAACACCAATAAATTATACATTTCTAAAGATTATATCTTTCTTTTATAGTTCGCCAACCATTGTAATTTGGAATGGCATGAATCATGACTCATAAACTCATGTAACATGTGACGATACGAAAAATCATTTGAGTCCTAATTTATTTAGTTGCAAAATTGTTTATAAAAATTACAAATTGCTTACAATAAAATGCATACATTTTATTTAGAAATCTTGTTTGACATCTAACATGGTTTAATACAATATTACATTTGTTTTAGATTAATATTAGGCCTACTGAGGATGCCACATTAAAAAAACGCACTACTGTACTTCTACCTGAAGGGTGGTGTGGAAATGAGTATAATTTAGATATGCAATATTTGCACTTTTTACAATTATTGGTAACCAGTATGATGGGGTTAAGTTCAGAAAAATGTTAGGCAAGAATATTTTCTAGTTTAAAAAAATTCTAAATATCTTGTTAAAAATATTCTTCGAGTATGATGGGGTTAAGTTCAGAAAAATGTTAGGCAAGAATATTTTCTAGTTTTATTGTTTTTTATTAAATTTTTAGCAATTTTGACATTTTGAGTTTTACATACAAAAATTTTATTTTATTTAAAAAATCTTGTTAAAAACACTCTTCCACGCTCTAAATTTGCTTTTTTAGGTCATATTTTAGCATATGAAACCATCTTCTAAAAAAAAAACGCATTTTAAGTCATTCCACTATTCGACATTCCGTCCGAAGAGTTTTCCTGTGAATGAATATTTTGATTCAGGTGATACTAATTACTATGTTTGAATATTTTAGATTCTTATTTGTATATTATTTTAAATGGGCACCGGATTGTACGTATACATTTTTTATAAGTCTAGATATGGCGGGAGGTTGTGTGCTGGCCACATCAGATTTTTAATTTGCGAATATCAACAAAGTTAGTTTTGATTCATGATCAGTGCGTCCAATACTATACACCCTTACATTTTGTTACACACGTTAGGTTACAGCCTGTATATTCCCGAGCACAAGGTACAGTAGCAGACATTAGTTTTCAGAATACTTTCCTACTACAAATACAATTTCTGTTCTAAAAATAAGATTCAAATTGAAGACTTATATACGAAAAATTTACCATCATCCAAACTTTGTATTTCAGTATTAGGAGAAGGGAGGTTATGTGTTGGCCACATCAGATTTTTTTATTGTGTCTTGTCTTGCATATTTAAAGTATATTATCGTTTCGCTGTTACACTCTGTAGGCTACGGTGCGACGTATGAATGTTATTAAAACTTTTATTTAAACTGCGCTAAATTAAACATCTAGAAGTATTCATTTTATTTTTTTCCGGTATTTTTTAATACAATAGGAAACAACTATGGCAAAATTTTGAAATATCTATCACTGAATAAAATTATTAGTTAAATACTGTTTTAAAAAACAACCAATGTTAGGTACGAGTATTAGTATTAGGTGGTATTAGTATTATATTTTTATTATTTACAATAAAATTGTATTGTACTGTTTTTCTTATTTTTTTTTATATTGTAGCTAGTACACCCGGTAACAGCGCTTAGTCATGGCTTAGTCCAACCTCCAACAATATGTTGGAGTGGGGATTCTACGCCTGATTCTGATTGTTCTGCGTTTTATTCATTCTAGCATCTAGTTCCGAGCTTAGAAGTTGAAAATAGGTATTCACAAATAATTATTGAGTACTTAGAACCCAGAAAGTAGTGTTGATTCTGAAGATTATTATTATTTCAGTTCTTTGTCTAATAATTTGTATTTATCGATTTTTTTACTACATTTATATTAGCAGTTCTATTTTGCTTTCGTTCTGTCCTTTTGATTTATGGTTGCTTTTATTTTATATTTAACTGGTATATTTTGCGTATAGTGCAGTTTGCTGAATAATATCTTATAGTATTGTTTTATTATTAAAATTTTTGTTTTCATTGCGAAGCAAGGCAAGTTAACTGCATCAATTATTTCAACTTATTGTGTTAAAATAAACAGTTCATCCATTGTATTTATTTTTGTGTATTAATTTATATTGTATTTCGTTTGATAAATATAAAAGCACTAAAAAAAGATAAAATTTCGCTTTTAGCAGAATAGCAAAAAGATTTCACTTATTTTCAAAATTTAATTATTTCAGATTCTGTAATATTCAGCATCGAATCTTATTTACAAAAGTGATAAAAAACATCACAGAAATAACATTATTCAAATTTTAAAAAGAAATACAGGATCAGTGTATGAAATTATGAAATCGGGTAATAAAGTAGAACAAAGTTCTTTTCATTCCAATCCAAACCGAGTAGATATTTTATTTGATATGATTCAGAACGTCGGTGTTTCTTTCAATATGAAAGTTACTAACTTTAAAAGTTCTACTTCTATATTTGGTCGTCTATGTAATGATCTTTATATTAAAAATAATAATTTAAAATCTATATGATGTGGAAAAGAAATGAAACGAAATATACTAATTCTCAAGAAATATCTAGTGTAGGATTAAAAGCTTCAATGTTGAGCAGATCAAATTCCTCGTCAAATTCATTGGAGTTAAATTCTGTTGATATGAATTTGGACAATAATTTAAAAAATTCAGGCTTCAGTCCGCCTATAACACTTCCTCTTGCTACTTCAGTACCAGTGTGTACCACTTTTTCGAAAGAAATTGATACCCAAGAAATAAATTCTGTTGACATCTATTTGAACAAAAAATTGGAAAACCCTGGCTCGCTTATTATACTTCCTCTTACTACTTTGACACCATTGCGCATCACTGCTTCAATACCATTGTATACTACTTCTTCAACACTATTGTGTACCACTACTACAACACTATTGTATACCACTACTTCAACATTGTGTAAAACTTCTTTAAAAGATACTAATTTCAAAAAAATGTCTGGTGTAGATTTAAAAAATACATTAATTTGGAGCATATCAAATTCATTTGAATTAAATTCTGTAAACATCAATTTGGAAAATAATTTAGAAAGCTCTGGCATTAGTTCGCCCATTACAGTTGTTCCTCTTGCTAATTCAACACCATCGTGTATTACTACATTAACACCATTGTATACTACTACTTCAACACCATTGTATACCACTACTTCAGCACCATCATATACCATTCTTTCAAAACAATTAGTTACGAGACAGTTATTTACAGATGAAATTACTCCTGAACGATTAGATGTATCGTCTTCTTCTTCTAAAATTTCTTCGAACGATTCACTTGTTTCTATCATTAGTATTGTTATTCCACCGCCATTAATGAAACTAACAGAAACAAGTAATAAATTTAGTGGTGTAGTTTTACCATTAGGATGTACAAACCAATCTGAAATCAAATGTCCTCGATCTTATTCCGAGTGTAACATTTCTGAATGTACATTTGTAATAAGCAATGAAGAGTGGCAAGAAATGTACAAAAATAATAACCTTGTTAAAGGATGATATAATTTCATACTGAAAGAAAAATTTAAATTAGTCAATAATACGTGTTTAATTAACTTTAAAAATAAAAGAATATCATCTAATAGTATATTATATATTGAGGGACTAAAGTGCATGATTTAATCCTGAGGGTGAAGTATATTTCACGAGCCGAAGGTGAGGGAAATAATCACCTGAGGGATTAAAGGTACTTTAGTCCTGTGGTATATACGCTATTTTTTGCACTTCATCCTCAAACGAATGCAAAATAGTTTAAAAGAATACACATTTTGTAATTCTGACAGTAAATTTTATGACAAATATTTATATTGTTACCATAGATACAATGTAACAAATAGCACGTATTTACTTGACAACGGGATTAATTAATTCAATTCCTTGACAACGGGATTAAATATGAAAAATAATCCCTTGGGATCAAATTTAGAACCTTAGTCTCTAACAATAAAAACTAAAGAAGAGTTTTAGTCCCGGAAGTGCAAAAAAGTATTATTTTGTATGGTTATTGTAGTTACCAAAATTGTAAATTGTTTAAATTATTTATTAATATAAGTTTGAAAAGAGTTAAAGTATGCAGTACTTCATTAAATTTTTGCCATACTGGGAAACTAACGAGATACGTTAAAGGAGTAGAGATAGAGATTTTCAAAAAATCGCTAAAAGATATGAAGCCATCAAGTCTTCGTGAACGCTCTATTTTAAAATCTTCTCCTCACACTATATCAAGAGGTAATTATCAGAATATTAAATCTGATTGCGTTTACCGCAAAATTAGGTCGGAATCTTTGGCCTTAAATGATAGACATGACGACGATATTTATGATTTAATTCAAATGCGACGGGAACATAATAACGAATCTTATATTCAATCTGTAACAGAGCCACTTAATGTTCAAATTTTCAGTGTAGAACAATTAGAAATTTTAAAATTAATTATCAAAAACGATGGATTATTAGTCATTCATATAGACGCAACTGGATCGGTAGTACGACCTTCGAAGAATTTGAAAAAACGTGTATTTTACTATGCAGGTGTTGTTCAAATAACATGTTATCAAAGAGTTTGTCCAATATTTGAAATGATAAGTGGGCAGCATGACGCTACATCAATTGGGATTTGGTTATCTAAATTTAAGGAATTCTGCATAAAACATAATTGTAAATGGCCACCGTTCCAGTTAGCTGTGAATGATTTTAGCTTTGCCATTATTAATGCAATTACATTGTATTGGAACTATTTTCCCAATTTAAAATCTTATCTTAAATATTGCTACCGTGTTGTTTCGGACGACAAGTTTGTCTGTTTTAATTTATTATTTCAATTATTATCTGCTGTGCGCATTTTATGAAAATAGTATGTAATGATATTAATAAATTAACAAAACATAAGGCCTTACAAACATTTCTCAAAGAAATAATTTCCGCCGCATTTAACATAAAATCATACGAGTGTTTCATGCATTGGTTTACAAATCTGTGTTACGTTCTTTTAAACCCAAAACAAGGCAAGCATTTTAAAGAAAGTATACAAGACCTATTGCCCTTATGCACTGAAACTATTCATTTAGATGATAATGAAGCTCAGGAATCTAAATTAGAGACCGATTCCGATATTCCTAATATGACAAATTTAACTGATGATACCCCAACTTATAAAGCGAGCCCTTTTTGTATTGTATTTTCAAAAATACATGATGAATGCTGCAGTGAAGTCTCAAATTGCAATATTGCAGAGAATTTACCAGGAAATGATTTTTATGGACCTGAAATATTGAATTTAATTTAAAAAAAATATATCCCTTATTCTCCACTTTGGACAGGTATGATGAGTAAAGACCCCTTTTGCGACAGGAAAGGCAACGCTCCAGTTGAACACTGGTTTGGAGTTGTTAAGAACCATATTTTGGGTGGTAATTTAAGATTAAAATGTAGTAGGTTTATAAGAATGATTCGTTCTAGAGTATTATCTCTTCACAACGAAATTAGTTTAGGTATAGACAAAAAATCTGCTGTGTCCACCACAGTACTTCCCCGATTATAAGTTTTAATAACTTACTTTCGTAACGCCGTTAATTTTATGCTTTATTCTGCAAAATTTAAATAAATTTATCATTTTTCCCCAAACTATTTAAGTTGATACCAACTTCGGCATAATTTAAATACCATAAAAATCTGATACTTATTCCCTAAAAACTCACACTCGAAAATTTTAACCCGTCACAATACCTTATAGCCTTATAGAATATAATGCGGAAAGTAAAAACAACTGACCATTGTTTAAATGTTGTTATTGATTCTTCGACTAATATTTTTTTCCAGAAAACTCTAATTTGATAATACACTTGAACAAATTTGAATAATTTTTTGAGAAACAATAATTGATTATCGCATAAATGTCATTTTTTACATTTTTACTAAACTTATCTCCCCGAGAGCTTTAAATTGACACCAAAATCGGTATAATTTGAATAATGTATGATAAAAAAATTGACGATCAGTTAAAGCTTTAATTTGATACCACACACGATAGTATTTTAATAAAAATAAAATAAGATAAATGTTTATAAAGTTGGTACCACTGGTTGAATAAAAAAATTTGAGTAATTTTTTGAGAAACAATTGAAAATCGTATTAATGTCATTTTTTACATTTTTAAAAAACTTATCTCCCTGAGCGATTCAAATTGACACCAAACTCGGTATAATTTGAATAATTTATAAAAAAAAAACAATTGACGATCATTTAAATGTTATTTTTGTTTTTCTACTAGAATTATTTTCCCAAGACCTTTAATTTGATACCACACACGATAGTATTTTGATAAAAATAAAAAAGTTTTGTTTATAAAGTTGGTACCACTGGTTGAATAAAGCTCATTAACGAACTTGAAGTCAGATTTTGGCTCAAGATCTTAAATATAAAATTTCAGTCCAAAATTCTAACGCGTTTTTAAGTTATCCAACATCCAGACAGACTAACAGACTAACAGACCGACAGACCGACAGACCGACAGACCGACTTTTTTTAAAAATATGTTTTTTGGGTTCAGTAGGGTCTGAAACGTGAAGATTCACCAAAATCTCGAACTGTCAAAAAATCACGATTACAATACTTCCCTCTATTACATAGATCGGGGAAGTAAAAACGATGTGCAAGTAAAAAAGATATTATTGTGAGAGATGAAGTAGAAACTGCAGAAGAAAAATGGAGAAAAAGGAAACCAGCGGCACACACTCACTTTGAGAAAAATTATTTAAAATGTTTTAAAAAAGAAATCTCTTGTCCAACCACAAAACTCTTCAGATCCATCTTTACCGGTAATATCTACTAGTGTTGCAATTATTAAAGAAAGAAAAAGTATGTCAGAGTCTCATGATGTTCCTTGGGTAATCATTTATGAAATGGTTTAGTAAAGGATGCAAGCCATTACGTACCAATATCTGGGAAAATTTACTTAGTTTGTCAATATATGTCTTGTTTATGTTTCGTGAAAGAAATATATGTTGATGATTTTATTTCTCTATCAAATAATAACTGGATACACAATTTTGTTATAGATATTTGCATTGATTTGTTTATTAAAAAATATAGAAGTTACAATATAAGTGCGATTTGTTCGGAAATGGGAACAAATATTTTAGTACGAAAGCTACATCATTTCCAATTGCAAAGTCAGAAAGGTAAATTAATCATTCCATTCCTTATTAACCAAAATCATTGGTGTCTCGCTATAATAAGTTTTGATGACAATTAATTTTCTTTCCTGAATCCTTTCGGTTCTGATATAGGAGAAATTAATAAATATTTTAACAACTTTTTATTATACTTACGTTCTCAAAAAACAGCGAAGAATTCAGATAAAGCTATGCAAATAAAAATTATGAATCATCCAGTTCAAAGTGACACAAATAACTAATATATTTTGTGGAGACATACATTAAGCAAGAGAATTTCTTTTCCTTCGAACCGATTATGTACCAAGATATGTTAAAAGACATGTTGCTTGAGATGTCTGATTCTATGATTAATACATGTCTTTATTGTGGCAGAGAAGATAATAAAACACAAAAGTGGGTACAATGTAAATGTTGCCCTAGATGGGTTCACTACTCATGTGCTCCTTCCAAAGAGAGATATTGTCTTCCTGCGGTTAGCTTCTTTTGTTTTCTTTGTCAAACATATAAAGATACTGGTGCAACAAAGTGATTGTGTAATCGTATCCTTTTGGCCCTCTTTACGTAAATAACTATTATTTCTATAACAACAGAAACTTAGGGCATATGTATACTTCGTTTCAATAAAATTTTAATTATTATTTTAATAAAACCTGAACCACCAATACGCAGATACATTGATGAAAAAAAAACAAGAAAATAAAAACCCAATAAAAGAGAACAAAAAAAAAACAAGAAAAATATATACAAATATTTTAATTATGCTAAAATGTTATGTTATTTAATATGGGTTCTTCATTTATTATGTGATTGTGCAATTCTATGAGTACCTATATTATGTTGTATAGTAAGTATTTTATTAATTCCTATAACTACAGAATACACTGAGATGAAATGAAAACCGTCCACCCTGCTTGAAAAACTTGAAAAAAACCTTAAATTTGAAACCGCTGTAACTTTGAGGCATTTCATCTAAATCACTTGAAATTTTGAGTCCATTGGAAATTTTCAATGTTTTTTATATATGTGGAAGGCGAGGGGTGAACCACTATAATGAAAATGTACAGTGATTCCGAAAATATGGGAATACCTATCATTTATTGCCGGTATTTCCTGTATTCCTCATGTATTTCTAGTATTTCCATAGTATTCCCAATATTTTTTAAGTATTCCTTGTATTCCCAATATTTCCAGTGTATTTTGTAGTATTCCTAGTATTTCCAATGTATTCCCAATATTTCCAGTGTATTCCCAGTATTCCCAAAGTACTTTGAGTCACACGTGTCACACGTGTTCAGTGGGAACAAAACACGTTTTTGCTCCCTCGGGTGTGCTTTTTCCCCATAGGGATCAAAACATGTTTTGATCCCTCTAAACAGATAGTAAAGCACCCTCTAAGAATTTTTTTAAAATTTTTAAATTAAGGGTATAGTTGATAAAGTACCACTGATCGATACGAAATTTTAATAAAAATAATAGTAAATTATGTAGTAACTGAAATCTGATTCATGTTATAACCACCAGCGGCACTTAAAATGTAAAATTTTGCGAATTTAAAAAAAATTCGTTGTAATTCGGTCAGTACATTGTACCTACTCGTAATTTTTATTCTGAAGTTATGACACATGACACAGGAACTGTAAAAAATAAAAATCCCTTGTTAAATTTGTTTATTATTTATACTTGTATATATAGTGACTTTTTTAGGATTATATATTTATAATTTGAATATTAATGTCTTATAACTGGTCATTGCTAGATAAGGTTATTTATGTAAACTCGATGTAAACGGTTAGCTCAGCGCGAGCTCAGCGGTAGAGGAACCGCCTAACATGCTAGCGGTCTCCAGTTCGATTCCCAGCACAACCGACAATAATACCACTGCGTCCGAATGGTTGGACTCCACTATAATAACATCTACCATTCTGTAATTGGAAGTTAATCCTGTAGATTGGTTACCATCAAAATAAATCGAGAAATAAATAAATATATTCCTGTCATTTGACATTTTTTATGGAATACAATGATAGATAGTTGCATGGTACCTATACTATTTTTGTACTTCAATGCTTTAATTAGAAAAAAACCTATTTATTTGTATGAAATTAACCTGTGTGTATCATGCTAAATGAAAATGGACATTGTACCGAAATGAAAATCTGTTACGAAATGAAAATCTATGTGGAAATGAGTGTCATTAAAGTACAGATGACTGTAAATTAGCATGGTAGTAAAAAAATAACTATTATTAATAATCGTAAATAACAAAAAATAAACTGAAAATAATTATTACATTCAAACTCATTTATCATAATATTATAAGAACTGGTGTACGTCTATGAAATAGAAGTCAGTGACTTTTTTTGAATTTGAAAACATAATTTAAAGAAAACACATAATTATCGCATACGCAGATAAATCAACCAATATTCCGAATATTTCTAGTGTTATTTTCATGTATTCCCAAAAATTCCTGCTAATTTCTATAAATTCTATTGGTATTCCCGGGTATTCCGAAATATTTCCACGTATTCCCAAGTATTCCCAAGTATTTCCTTATATTCCCAAGTATTCCCATGTATTCCATAGTATTTCCAGTATTCCGAAATGTATTCCGACCAAAATGTACAGTGATTCCCATTGGTGGTTCACCCCTCGGTTCAGACAGAGTCACAATCGTTGTCATTTATGACCTATAAACAAATTTAAGATCTTTTTATAAGCAATTAAAATGTACACGAGTAAGTGCAGGCTCGGTATGAAGCTGATGCCGGCGAGCGTGGCACCTTCTCCCGACAAACGTAACACTGTAAGACGGACTATCGACTAATGTACATAACAATCTGAATTTGGTCACTATTATTAACAAAATTTTATGCAAACTAGTTGACTTTCTATAAAATATGTTTACGTAGTAAACATTTATTTTAAATGTTTATTTAAATGAATCTGAAGTAATTACAGGTTTTTGATTAAAGTAGGTATTAAGGTTGCGTACGAATGAATATATTGAAGATATCTCCAAAAATAAACAATTTTAACAGCAGTGTTCTATAAAACGGCTTTACCAAATAATGTAATATTTTTTTGTCAAAAATTTAATTTTATTTATATTAGGGCATGAATATAAGATCAAGTCGCAAATTAATAATAAAAGAAAAGTTAGTTTAAATAAAACCACTTTTTTTTCTTATAATACAAAAGTGTTTTTCTGAGTAATTATGAACATTTTAGTACTAAGAAATATGTCATGTCCTAGTTTATATTGTAACTTGGCAGAATAAATTTTAACCTCCCGCCTTATATTCTCTAAGGGGAGGTATTGTGACGGGTCGAGACTTCATATAGACATACATACGAAACTTTGTAACACGAACACTGTGACAGACTGTGGTATTTGACTAATTTTCTGTATTTTTATTTTATTTCGATAATATTGATAACTATAACTACTTTAAAAATTGTCTCATTATAATTCATAGAATAAATTAATAGGATTTGGTGTAGGACGGTGCCAACTATACGTATAGTTAGCACCTCCATTGGAGCGACTACCGTTTTAGCGGTTTCGGATTTAGCACAAATTTTTTTATGGTAGTACAAAATTAGCACATAATTATGTTGGTATTAAAAGTACTTACAACATTTAGTGATTTAATATTTTGTATTTTGTTTTATATTGAAAAAGTTATCAAGTATGTAAATTGTAAAACAAAAAAAAACAAAATAAATAAATAAATGTTCGGTAATGACAGTGTTATAATTTCTTGTGTATATTTTATATTCGTTCACTTAAACGTTTATGCTTCCAGACATTTTATCCCATCAGGTTATGGGCCCAGTTTAGTGACAAATATAAAATATATATTTTTGATTTCTTCGGAATACTTCTTTAAGATTAACATTCATACAGAATTTGCGTACCAAAATGGTGGATTCGGCAAAGTTTCATATCACGAAGCTCAACAACAACAATTATCAAGTATGGAAATACAAATTAGAATTGTGGTTGATAAAGGAAGACTTATGGACCGTGATAGAATCAAATCCATCAGTTCCAGTAACTGCAGAATGGAAAATTAAAGATGGTAAAGCGCGTGCGAGTATCGGTCTTTTAGTAGACGACAACCAGCTCATTCACATAAAAAGGAAAACTACAGCTAAGGAAATGTGGGATGCACTGCGAAAATATCATGAGAAATCTACACTATCGAACAAAGTAAGATTATTAAGACGTCTCTGTCGGATGATACTTCCAGAAGGGGGAAACGTGGAATCTCATCTCAATGCCATGGATGAAAATATGGATGAATTGGCAACAATGGGCGAGCCATTAGCGGATGTTTTATCAGTCGCATTTTATTTATCCAGTCTACCTGAAAACTATGGAACTCTTATTACTGCATTAGAATCCCGCCCGGAATCGGATTTAAATAGGGACATGGTGAAGAGCAAGCTTATGGAGGAATACAGGAGACGCATGGACATTGAAAATTCTACTGAAAATTGCAGTGAAAAGGCACTAAAGATCATAAAGCAAGGTACGTTAAGAACAGATACTAAAATTTGTTTCTTTTGCAAGAAAATGGGTCACTTCAAGAACGAATGTCGAAAATATGCTGCCTGGAAAAAGAAAAAGGAAAACTTAAATCAGAAGCAAGCCAATGTTGTTGAATTTGATGATCAAGACAAAGAGGAAGACGAGCTTGTATGTCTAAATGTCGGGACAAGGAAAGAATTCAACGCGATCGAATGGTGTGTAGACTCTGGTGCATCGGCACATATGTGTAACGATGAAAAGTATTTCACAAAACTTGACAAGACAAAGAGAAATACAGTTACGTTGGCCGATGGTAGAAACTTATCAATTCAAGGTATCGGCATAATTAAATTCAAAACTGCAGAAATTAACATACAGATAGAAGATGTTCAGTTTGTACCAGGACTTCAATGTAATCTTTTGTCAGTTGGAAAACTCGTCAAAAGAGGATGTGAGATCATTTTTAAGGGTGAAAACTGCGAGATTAAATTAAATGGACGAACATTACTAATCGTAAAATCCAGAAATGATATTTACAAATCAATTTTAGCACATGAAGTGTTCACCGCAACGTATTCAGGTAACGCAAAATGTATTCACGAATGGCATAAGGTTCTTGGCCATCGGAATTTGAGCGACGTGCGAAAAATGGCAGAATTGGCAGAAAATATGCGAATCATGAACTGTCAACACACTGACATTTGTGAAATCTGTCTTGAAAGTAAAGCGACGCGGGACCCATTCCCAAAAGAATCTATAAAGAAATCTAAAGAAAGACTTGATTTGATACATACGGACTTATGTGGAAAGTTGCAGCTACCAACTCCAAGAGGTAATCAATATATTTTGACATTAATCGATGATTATACTAGATACTCACATATTTACTTGGTAAAGCAAAAGTCAGATGTAGCGAACAAAATAATTGAATTTATCGAGATGATGAAAACTCAATATGGCAAGATCCCTAAGGTAATACGATCGGACAGAGGTGGTGAATACATGGACGAAAGACTGCGGAATTTCTTTAAAGCCAACGGAATAAAAACCCAGTTAACTGTTCCAAACACACCACAGCAAAATGGAGTCGCCGAACGTAAGAATCGGACTTTGATTGAGATGGCACGTTGTATGCTGACAAGCTCTGGACTTCACAAACAATATTGGGGCGAGGCAGTGTCTACTGCCAATCATATATTAAATCGTCTACCTATTAAAGATGTAAAGTCTACTCCATACGAACTCTGGCATGGCAAGAAACCAAATTTAAAATATTTTCATGAATTCGGTACACCAGCATTTGCACATATTCCAAAGGATCAACGAAAGAAGTTAGACAATACGGCAGAAAAATTATTTGTCGTCGGATATGAACTAGGAACAAAAGGTTATCGACTTCTAGATGTTCATACAAATAAAATAAAAATTAGCCGTGATGTAAAATTCGTCACAGAAGCCGAAAAGAAACAAGAAGAATCCACAATAGAAATCGACATCGGCGAAAAATCAAACGTACAAGTACAGTACGATGAAAGTTCACAAGAAAAGACAATTCAAGAAGTGCAACACAACAGACGTTCAACAAGACTGAACAAAGGTGTGCCACCAGTTCGTTTGATAGAAGAAATAAATCAAGCAACTACGGAAACTAGTAAAAATCCAATTTCTTATGATGAAGCTATGAACGGACCAAACGCTAAACAGTGGAAGCGTGCCATGGATGAAGAAATTAAATCGCTCCATACTATTGGAACTTGGAAAATTTCAAAATTACCACCAGGAAGTAATGCGATAGGATGCAAATGGGTTTATAAGACAAAAACCGACCAAAAGGGGAATTTAGTGAAATTCAAAGCTCGGCTAGTAGCGCAAGGGTTTTCACAAAAATATGGTCGAGATTTTGACGAAGTTTTTGCACCTGTAACCAATCCAACGACATTAAAAATACTTCTAGCAGTGGCTGGAAAAATGAATATGCATGTTAAACAATTCGATATTCAAACAGCATATTTAAACGGGAATTTATCTCACGAAGTTTACATGAAACAACCGAAAGGATATGAAACCAGTAATAGTAATGAGGTATGTAAACTTATAAAGAATTTGTATGGTTTAAAACAAGGAGCCAATGAGTTGAACAAAAGATTTGACGCTGTCATGAAGAAAAATGGATACTGTCAAAGTAACAACGACGCCTGTTTATATACTAAACTAAATGGTAAAGACGTTATTTATATTACGATTTACGTCGATGATATAGTTGTAGCATCAAATTGTAATGAAATGATAATTAATTTCGAAGAAAGAATGAACGAAGAATTCATTATAAAGAATCTTGGAAATCTTCAATATTATCTTGGAATTCAGTTCGAGAGAGATTCTCGAGGTGTATTTTATATGCATCAAGAAAAATACATCATGAACAAACTTCAAGAATTTAATATGACTGATGCAAAAGGTTCATCAACACCAATTAACACCGACTATTTAAGTCAAATTACAAACGAAGAATTATTTGAATCGCAGGAAACATATAGAAGTGCAATCGGATCATTGTTGTACTTATCAACTAATACTCGACCGGATATAGCCATCGCAACATCAATTCTAGCTAGATGAGGTAGCGAGCCGAGGAAGTCTGACTGGAATGAAGTTAAGCGAGTATTTAGATATTTAAAAGAAACAAAATGTCTAAAACTCAAATTAGGAAACGAAGACAACGATGGAAGTTTCAAATGTTACGTTGATTCAGATTGGGCTGGTGACAGCAATGACCGAAAATCAAATACAGGTTATTGTTTCATATTTAATGGAGCTTTGATTGGATGGGCGAGCAAGAAACAATCATGTGTTTCATTATCTTCAACCGAAGCGGAGTTCGTTGCATTTTCAGAAGCAACACGCGAACTTATTTGGGTTGAGAGACTTCTAAAAGAATTCAATCAAAATATAGAAGCACCACTACAAATGTACGAAGACAATCAAGGATGTATTAAGTTACTTCATGATCAAAATGTACATCAGCGGACAAAACATATCGACACGAAGTATAAGTTTGTACGTGAACAAATAGCAACAAAGAAAATAACAGCTATTTATTGCCCCACGCAAAATATGATTGCTGATATGTTAACAAAACCTTTAGATGGTCCGAAACTGGCAAAACATGCCAAAAATATTGGACTTCAACTCACTTAATGTTGAGAAGGGGTGTTGGTATTAAAGTACTTACAACATTTAGTGATTTAATATTTTGTATTTTGTTTTATATTGAAAAAGTTATCAAGTATGTAAATTGTAAAACAAAAAAAAACAAAATAAATAAATAAATGTTCGGTAATGACAGTGTTATAATTTCTTGTGTATATTTTATATTCGTTCACTTAAACGTTTATGCTTCCAGACATTTTATCCCATCAAATTATAGGCTAACAATTTTTTCATTTTGTGATAAATAAGTGTAGGGCGGTGCCAACTATACGTATAGTTAGCAACTCCAATAGAGTGACGTCCGTTTTCGCGGTTTCGGATTTAGTACAAAATTAGCACATAATTAGCACAAAATTATGGCAATTTTTATTTTTTTATTTTTCTGAAGTGGGGGTGCTAACTATACGGACGTGGTAGTCATGGTTGTAAATAGTTTACTATAAAGTAGATTTTTGTGTAGTTAAAGTAATGGCTGAATTAGATTATACTTTTTCGTCTAGATTCTAGTTCGAGATTCATCCGCGAAGTTCCTAGCCAGTTCTAGTATAATGTAAATCAGAAATTCCCATCCGAGTTCCGTTCGATTTCCATACTTTACGTACGAACGGACGTACAGAAGTACGTACAAACGTCACGACGAAACTAGTTATAATGGATTCAGGAGAAGTCAAAACGAATATTTCCGTCAAAACCTGAGAACCGAAATTTTTAGCGATTACAATATTTCCTTTTTACTCCGTACAAGGAAATAAGAAAGTATGGAAATCGAACGGAACTCGGATGGGAATTTCTGATTTACATTATACTGAACTGGCTAGTAACTTTTGTCGGATGAATCTCGAACTAGAATCTAGACGAAAAAAGTATAATCTAATTCAGCTAGTGATGCCATTTGTCGAGAGTAGTCGAGAGTGCACCCGACTCTCGTCTCGACTCGGAATTTCCAAAACTAATAAAAGTCATTCTCGTCTCGTCTCGAAATTTCTCGACTAATCTCGACATAGTGTCGAGAGTCTCGAAAATCTCGAATTAACTTGGATTGTGTGGTATTTATTTATTTGACATGCAAAACAAGTCAGTATAGTTTGTTAGTGTTAGTGCGGCCTAGGTCCAGTCTTATGGGATACTTATACGTATTTTGTACGAAATAACTCTTTTGTGATATATTTAACTCTAACTAATACATGTTTATTTTATTCCACGGTACTTCATCTATACTTGACTAGTTAGGTACCTAAATTTATAATTTTTATAATTAAAATTAATTTTTGTCAATTAATAAAAATGTATATCTTTACTAAACTTAATATATTTTGTTAATAACTGTTATTTTAGGAATATCTTGGGAATATTACTTATAATACAACTTTTTTGTGAAAGATCCCATTCATGATCTGGTGCTGATATTCCAGCATCATTAGCATCTAAAAATGCGTCACGGACAAGAAGTGAAATTTTTTTAGAGTAATTGTTTAATCCTATCATATTCACAACAGCATATTTTTCTGTTAATTTTAATTTTAAGCAAATAGTTACTAATCAATTATATAAGACGAGACTCGAGAGTCTCGACGAGACTCTCGGGGAGACTTGATACCCGGTCTCGTCTCGGTTCGAATTTGTAATCGAGAGTTGCCTTATGATCTCGTCTCGATTTTCTCGACAAGACGAGACGAGACCGAGACTACTCTCGACTCTCGCGGTAACACTAAATTCAGCCTTAACTTTGACTACACAAAATCTACTTCATAGTAAACTATTTACAACCATGACTACATAAAACCGCACACATAGTAAAATATTTGCCAACATCAACACCGATGGCTAACAGTACGTGAGGCTGCCACATCCAAATTGGGTAAAAGACGTGATCAAAGTACTTTATTTTAATTAAGTGAACAAAAGTTGCTATGGACACCTACTGCTATTATTGAAAAATATATTATTAGAAGTAACCATAGTTTTAGACTATAAAACTAATTTCAAAAGAATAAAGAAGATGCAAAAAAAACTTGATTGAAAAAGAAAATGTGGCCGTGGGTTGAAGTAATATGGCCCTATGCAGTAAGGTAAAACATTAATCTGATTACAACTTACAGACATTTTATTATTAAATATTTTCATGGTCTAGTTTTGGTAGGAAGTTTATTAAGTTTTGGTTGGTTATTATTATGATTGGGATCGCGCATTTGGAATACACCAACCAGCTTGATGATCTGCTGGACGATTTGTAAATGGTAAGTGAATCATAGTTAAACAGTTTTTTAACAAATTTTATTTTGGAAACTAACATAGCCAAAATTTGGTATAAAGTTTAAGAACGCTGGACATCTCCATGGGTTTAAATTTAAAAACTGGTTACAAATTTTTCGCACATATTAAATATAATCTTTAAGACAAATAGCAACAATTTATTTTTTATAAATTCCGGATACCTACTTTTGACGAACATCGATCTTAAAAATTTTAAATTTGGTTAAATATTTTGGATATTTGATTTGAGAACGAATAAAAAAGATATACCGGAAACTTTAGGTCCCGCACAAATTATTTGTTAAAAATTTTAAGGAATTATTCATCATTTCAAAACAACGTACCTACCTGGAAATTGATTTCATGTTTGCGAAATAATGAAATAAGAAAATGACTTTGAAACCTGATTTGATATTTTTTAAACCAGTCTTTAATTCGGATTTTTAAGCAAATTATTTTGAATACTGCACAACAAAATGTAGAATATGGAAAATTCAAGTATTATTTTATAAGACAAGAGGATTTCATAAAATTTCGAGGTATCTACCTTTACGTAATATTTGTTGCACATTTCTATTTAAAATATGATTCTGTTTTACTTATAGTGTGGAAATTAAGCTATTTTGAAAAATTGAACTATTCTGATTATTAGTCAGAAGCAGGACGTGTATTTTGGCTTTGACACAAATTTACGTCGAAAAAATTTGGACTCTCTAATTTGGTATGGTAAAATTTACAATATCGTCAATTTATTCATCAGAAGATTTATTATTCTTCCAACAGTGCAGTACTATATTATATCGGGTTATAAATATCAAAATCAGGTAGGTACCCATAACATACATATTTGTTTTAATTATCTGAATGTATAAAGCTTTTTGAATTGTTTAGGGATTGTAAATTGATTCGCAAAATCTAACTATTGGCCTAAGCACAAATTTATTTAAAACTTACTGAAGAATATATCTATTAGAAAAATATTATAATCTATAGGATACGATATGGTCCTACAAAATTGGTAAATCATAGATGAAATTCAAAAACATAAATTTTATTCATCGGGATATCTAAAAATATTCAACATTTTTTGTATATTTATGGGTTTTAATATTTAATTCAGGTACTGGCATACCTAATTGATTTAATACCTAACCTATATGAAAATGTACAATGTTTTCTTCATTTTTCAGAGACAATAAATTGGTTTGCAAATGGTTCTGGTTATGGTATTCTGGGATAATTGCGGTTGGTCTACAATACGAATTATTCTCTTTTATTTAAATTTTATTTATCGCAGAACTTTGGTTTTCATGGGATGGTATAGTAGATTCTGATAGACGCTATAGCATTACGGCAGTATTCATCAAATACTTAAATAATTTTAAATTTCATATGAACTTATAAATTGGGCGTTACCATTGCTTGCATCGCATACTTAGAAAATTGAACATTTGAGTAAGAAGAACTTAAATTTTAATCCGTTTTTTATGGTCGCCAAATGTAAAATTCTTACAAATAGACGCTATAACATATTGGCAGTATTCATCAAATACTTAAACTATAATTTGCATTAACTTATAAATTGGTCGTTTCCATTGCATGCATGGCAAACCTACTTAAAACATTGAATATTTGATTAAGAAGATCTTAAAATTTTAATACATTATTTATCTTTGAGAAATGTAAAATTCTTACAAAATATTTCAGTTACATAGAGTCACCATATAAATAAAACTGTGACACAATAATTATAAAGATGTCCGTAAATTGTATGTTACTATGGCTGTTTATTTTAATTTTAATTGTTTATGTATTAATTAAGTATATAAAGAAAAATGTTATATGATATAGTACTCGTAATTTAATAATAATTTTGTGATTAGTAAAGTATAATCTTATTTAATTAATTTACTGCCTAACTTTGTTTTTATGCAAAGCTAATTCATTTTAGCTATAAATAAAACAATAAAATATTACTTAACTGAAAATACATATTTTTATTTTGGTTAATTTAAGTAAGTAGTGCTTCTATATGAAGACTTTAATTTACATAATTCGTAAGGAATAGGATTGTCTACTGTGAATTTTCCCAAAAGCGTACATACCTCGATGGATCAAAAAAGTGAAAAAATAAAATGCGCCGCAGGCAAAATTAAAAAAAAATTTCAATGTCAAACACCTTTCAATGCACATTAAAACCTAAACTTACCGTTTCCGTGGTCCGGCTTAGATGATTCTCCCTATAACTTGACGCAATAATTACGTTACAAAGCAAGTAAAGTTATAACGCTCTGTCGCTCACGATTTGTCACAGTCCGACAATCTCCTATCATTTATGTCTAAACTATATCCCACGGAGTTTGACGTTGACTCACAGTCGCTATAATAATTAAGGTTTGGAACTACCAGAAAAGCGTACATTACAATTTCTTTAAAGCGTACACATTAATATTTTATTACACGAACGCGTAGGTATGTACGATCCAAAAGCTTACAGTTACAGGGCTGGTTTATAATGGATGTAACTGGTTACCTCTTCTGTATTCTGTAAGATGTTTGATGTGAATGAGAAGTGTGTGATTTCATAATCATTTCAGTAATCTGCTAACTTGACGACATAACCTTTCTTATAGCTCTCAGAAATTTATTCGTTTGTTGAAAAGTTACATACTTAGTTGGATCTGCAATGTTTATAACAATAAATATTGTAACGAAATATTAAATATTCATTATAATGCAAACAAACATCAACAAAAAACAAATAGGACTTGCTTGCAATTTGTTGGGAACGAATGAAGAGGGAAGTATGTAACAAGTGGCTTTACGCTAAGTATGGCTTAGTTCAGTAAATTGTATTGTAACAAATCGGGTTGTTTCTGATTCTCGAAATTCTCGAATCTTTCCAATCCGATTGTTGACGTGCTGGAAATGTTTAATAAGTAAAATAAGACATGAAAACAAAATATATTTATTATTATGAATAATAAAAAGTAAAATTATAAATATTACAAATAATTTGACATATAAAACGATTAACAAATTATATCTATCGTGAGGATAGACACTTACGAACTTCTCACTCGTTCATTCTACTAACTAACTCGATCGCTCCTTGATGACTACATTCTTGATCGGTTAATGATTGACTACTCTATCGGTTGATGACTGACTAACTACCCGTTCGATCATTAACTAACTACTCACTACTTAATTTACTAAGTATATTCTAATACTAAATGCAAGATCGCAATAATTTCGCTGAAACGCAAGGCACGTGTAACAAACGCGCGTGGCCAAAAGGTGAATAACTTAACAAAACACAACTTAGCAATAATTTAGATTACGGAAAATTACTAACAAATCTACTTTGTTACACTTGCCTCTCCTTAAAAAAATTAAAATATATTTGAAAAATTTATTAAAGTTAATATCTTTGAAGAATAGATTTTAATTTCAGATAAATTATTACGATTCTCTTAACCTACCACAATATAATTTTACCTAACGCGAACAAAATGTCATGTCAGCAAACTATACTTACAACTTTTGTTTGTAGTTGTAATGCTTTGGTGGCATTTTTGTAACTAACTGGCAGTTAAAAATATTTATTATTTTTAATTTAATCATCAATATCATAATATTGAACCAAAATATAAAATAACTTTTTCGACGTACCAATGCTGATATTAAATAAAATCCTGGGGTCCTATTCTATTTCACTTATCAACGTTGATAAGTTGGGTTGTCTTGATAACCCCCCACCATGTGTGACGTAATAGCCAAGCGACTGTCGCTACGACTTATCAACCCTCGCTACGGTAGACTTGCGCGTTGCGTTGATTTTTGTTCGTTGGGAGGTTAAAATATTTATTTTATAAATATAAAATACCAATAAATTATGGGTTCATTATATGTATTTAATATTTTTGATTAGTTTATTAAATAATTCAACTTACAAATTATAGAAATAAGAAATTGAAATTTTTCTTGAAAAAATAATTTACTTTGAAATTCAAAAAAATGGCTTATTTTAAAACAAATAATACGTTTATGATAAGTGATAGGTAAAATGGTGGTTTAGCAGTTTTTCTTGACAAATTTCACAGTAAATGTAAAATCTCTATCAGTCGTTATCAACTAGAGGCCAAATATCCCTAATCCTTGATATAGTTACAAACGGAATGACGTCACGAAGTTATCAACTGAACTTCGCTAGCGACTGTCGCTATGAATTAGAATAGGCACCCAGAAGCAAACATCGAAAAAGAACAATGAATATATATTAGCCCTAATGCACCAAAATACAATGAACATAGCTAACAAGAACAAAATCTAATTGCTAATATATAATCTAATACGCAAAACCCAAAATTTAAATAATAACTTTTCTAAACACATGAATTTCACCAACAATGACAAAATAATATGAACCCAGTACGTAACTATGCGTCTAAACAGACATTAATACCATAATACTGAACCAAAATATAAAATAACTTTTTCGACGTACCAATGCTGATATTAAATAAAATCCTGTACTCAAATTATTCAACCAGATTATATTTTAAAAACTTTCAATTGATTTAACATAACGTATATTATATACTTTCCAATATCAGTCACCAAAATGAAAATAAACAAAATCAGGAGCAAACATCGAAAAAGAACAATGAATATATATTAGCCCTAATGCACCAAAATACAATGAACATAGCTAACAAGAATAAATTCTAATTACTAATATATAATCTAACACGCAAAACCCAAAATTTAAATAATAACTTTTCTAAACACATGAATTTCACCAACAATGACAAAATAATATGAACCCAGTACGTAACTATGCGTCTAAACAGACATTAATACCATAATACTGAACCAAAATATAAAATAACTTTTTCGACGTACCAATGCTGATATTAAATAAAATCCTGTACTCAAATTATTCAACCAGATTATATTTTAAAAACTTTCAATTGATTTAACATAACGTATATTATATACTTTCCAATATCAGTCACCAAAATGAAAATTAAACAAAATCAGAAACAAACATCGAAAAAGAACAATGAATATATATTAGCCCTAATGCACCAAAATACAATGAACATAGCTAACAAGAATAAATTCTAATTGCTAATATATAATCTAACACGCAAAACCCAAAATTTAAATAATAACTTTTCCAAACACATGAATTTCACCAACAATGACAAAATAATATTAACGCAGTACGTAACTATGCGTCTAAACAGACATCAATACCATAATACTGAACCAAAATATAAAATAACTTTTTCGACGTACCAATGCTGATATTAAATAAAATCCTGTACTCAACCAGATTATATTTTAAAAACCTTCAATTGATTTAACATAACGGTCCTGAATCTACTTCATTGTTGACTTCAAATTTGATTGTTGTGAACCAGCTTCTTTGTTGCGTTGGCGTTTGATTGAGTATATTGTTACTTTCTTCATTGTTGAGCCGAAAAAAGGCTGTAGTCAGTCATTGTTGTCGCAGAAATGTTTGTAGGTTGGTTACCATTAAAAAATAAAAAAATAAAAATATACTTTTCAAGATCAGTCACCAAAATGAAAATTAAACAAACTCAGAAGCAAAAAACGTTGAAATAATACCATACATCGTAAACAAATATATAAATAAGCATTTCGATATTAAATAATCTTCTCAACAATTGACGTAAACATTAAACAGAGCAGTTTAACCCAAGAATAACTAGACTTCGTACACCATTTGATATACTTCAAAATCTTTGAATTATACCCAACACGAAGATTGGAAGAATTACGACCATAAAAAGACAACGATCAACGGAACATTAGGTCGACCAGGACAACTGAGACAGGAACAAATTAAGAAGGAAATAAAAATATACCAGGATGACTGATTTAGAGAATAATTGGAAATGGAATGTTAGGTAAAAAATACTTCTTACATTCCTGAATATTCACTCCCCTTGGTACGGCCCTGAATCTTCGTTGCCACCTAGAACGGTCCTGGATCTACTTCATTGTTGACTTCAAATTTGATTGTTGTGAACCAGCTTCTTTGTTGCGTTGGCGTTTGATTGAGTATATTGTTACTTTCTTCATTGTTGAGCCGAAAAAAGGATGTAGTCAGTCATTGTTGTCGCAGAAATGTTTGTAGTAATCTGTAACAAAAAAACAATATTAAAATGTGAGAACATTAATAAACAATCGATATTGAATTGTTTTAACCCCAATCCTTCTTAAACACAAACATATTCGGACAGCTGTAATAGTTCCAAGAGACGCTTTCAGCATAAACTTTTATTTAAAACTATTGCAGCTGCCCAAATAATACAGTCAAATTGATTCCCTATGTTTCATTTTAAAAAGAACGCTGTAATACATTGCTGTCAAATTCGAAACCATGCATTATGATAAATTCCATGTTTCACGTTAAAATAAACTCACTGTATTATTTGTTAGGCTTAGTATTATCAATTTCGTATCAATTTACCTGTGGATGACTTGAAATGTGGTAGATAATAGCAGATTCGTGAGATCTCGTAGCACAGGTTCTCTTCCATGGCCGTCTATTCGATTATTCTGTTTCCGTTCACTTTCGACAAGAAGGCCATGATTGGCTGAAATATGACGCCTATGATTTGGGCTACTCTGATTGGCTGAGCGGAGTTGATCTGCGCATGACAGGATGCATGTTTTGTAAAATCGAATGAATAAATTGACTTTATCTAGACAATACGCGTATTATTTATTGTAATATTATTAAAGTATGTTATGAAATATATTTCACTTTACTTACCTTCATAAATAATATCAAGGAACTGCTGAGTAAATCTCCAAATAACATATCAAACTCACTATCACTGTTGCCAACTGTAGCTGTCAAACCGGGTAGTGTTGCTAACAGTGTGAAATGGACTAAAATTGTTTATTCTTATATAAAATTTCATTTAATATTTCCCTATTTTCTATTATTATAATTAGCAAAAGGATGTTTCAATAACTATACGTTTTTAGTAAATGTTTTAGAAATACGTGTTTTTCTCGCGCATTCTACTGGTCCTTTTGAGAATTAAAATCGCGGTTGTAAGCAACACAACATTACTTTATACATTATGTTTGCCTATGGTTAAGGCTGAACGTTTGTCCATAACGGTCGCTTTGTTGTGTAACAATGTTCAAATTGCACATAATAATAATCTTTATCTACAACAATAGAATAATGTATTCATTATATACGTGAAAGTAGTATAATAAACCCTCCATAAGGACACATTATGAAATAATGAATTCATTATTTCACACTGTTAAATAATGAGTATAGTCCAGTCAAATTAGTAAAAACATGGGAACAAATTCGCGTAAAGCTAATTTTTGTATATATTGTATATATGACTTAGTATAGTATCCTCATAAAATGCCCCGAGTTTCCGCGCCCGGGAAGCCCTTCAAAATGGCGTCTGAAAGTCGCCATTTTGAAATGGTGACATACCACTAGAAAAAAGCTTATATCTTCTGAACCGCTTGTCGGATTTTGTTGAAACTGACTCCATTAAAAAGAACACAAAATTTTGTATTGGAATATGTAATCAAATTTAGATTTTACTTATATTTGAATAAAATTATTTAACTTGAAAAATTAAAAATTGTTTATCAATTTAAAAAAATAACTTTTAAATGATTATATCTTCAAAATAACTTATTTTAGACAAAAATGTTTCAAATAAATTTTATGGCAAATTTAATAAGCTTTCGATTGATATATAGAAACATAAGATTTGATAAATAAATAGCTACTTTAAGATTATTTAACGTGAGCGACACGAAGTGTTCTCCCCATACCGCATTGTTACTGTCAGCTTAGTCTGCATGCTATTTTGTGTATGATTGCGAAAAGTATTTGTTTATTGTGAAAAATTGGTTATATTTATAAAAGAAATGTATTTTTTTCTTTGATATATTGTTATTTTATTTGTAAACTAGGTATAAATAAAATAAATGTGATGATGATTACATTATGTACATGTTACAAAATCTGTTAATTAACAATATATGCTGAATATAATAATTTTTTTTCAACTGTTGTATCCGACAGAAATACTCTAAAATAATAATTTACAGAAAATAAAAAGTTTCAATTTTCACTTTTTAAGTTTCTTCATTTTGTTCCAAATTTAAATCATTATTTTTGCAAGTTGTACCACTGCAGTGCGTACATCCTGCAGAACATTTTATTCCGGATTTGAAACAGGAACATAATGGACCACATCCAGTTCTGCAGCTACAGAATATTAATTTCAATATATTTTCTGGGGCTGGTTGCGATACGCCTATTTCAGGAATTAAAATATCAGTCATTTTCCATCCCCAATCTACAGGATTTAGGTTATTTCCCAGCCAGTTCTGCACTTGAAGGTATGCCCTCTTTATATGAAAATTAGCAGCGGGTTTTGTTGGGGGCAATGTGGCTAATTCGAATTTTTTCGTCAGTTCAGTTCTTACCACTTTTTTTCGGTAAATATCATATCTAAAAAGAATTATATTAAATATATTTAAAATTTCTACAGTGGGAATACATACCTCAAATCATTCAACCCGTCGCATTTGTTTCCTCCATAAAGAGACATTATAATTAATTCTCCTTGTCTACATAATTTGTCTACGTTAACATTTTGCTCATAAAAAGTTTTACATAATTCAAGAAAATATTTATTTTTCTTAAATACTGTAAGGCATGATATTTTGCCCTTTTTGTAAAAAGCCGATGTTGTATCACACCCTGATAAAGCATGATATGTTAAGGCAATTTTTTGAAATTCTGGCATTTTTTCTTGTATGTCTGCTATTCTTGTGTACCTATCGGATTTTCCTGCTTTTCCTGGTCGCAGAAACCACACATCTGTATTCTCGGTAACATAATGTATCAATAAAACTACTAAATCAGTATCTTCCCCCACAACAATTATATTTGTACCTTCTATAGTTTCTGTTTCCACAGCTGTTTTAACTATTAGTAAATCCGCATCATTAATGGCTTGTTTGACTTTAATATTATTGGCAAAGAGATAATTTTTTAACAATTGTATAAATGCAATTTTATTATCTCTTCTTTTTAAAAATTCATTTTGAGGAATTGGGACAATGAATTCCATCGCTATATTTGTGTCGTCAATCCTACGACAATCACCTCGCCTAATTTGTTCTTGTTGTTTGGTGCTATCCGTACTATACCCATCAAACACTATTATACTGTTTTGGCCATACATTGTTAATATATAATCAGTATATTGCTTGCAAATATCTTCGTAAGATGCCGGTTTTTGCCAAATAATTTTATGTAGTAAGTGACCACCATCGATAACAAAAAGAGCGTTCCCATTCAAAGTTTTTTGTGGAGGAATAATGGAATCTATAGTTTTAAGTAGCTGAGATTTTTCTGTTTTTCTCAAATTAGTACCTTCCGTAAATAAAGATGGTGCACTATTGGACAGTTCATAATGAAAGCACTTTTTTAAATCATCTTCGGATCTAGTAAGAGCCACGATTCTGTGAAATAGTATTGTTGAATCAATTGAAATTTCCTTGTTTCCTAATTTTAAAACGGGTGGTTTGGCCATGGTAGCAACTTTATCCTTAATTCTTAAATGAACCTCTCCATATGTACGATTTTCTACTTTTTTTAATCCAGCCAATCCAATCTTCAAAGCATCGTCACAATTTACATTTTTGTTAGCAATTATTCCCGTAGTTAATGAATAAAGATCATTTGTTTTCAGGTAAAATGGAGGTTTCATTTGTAGCCATTCACTAAACTTTTGAAGATCTCTGTTGTCTCGTAGTTGACGTGTTTCCCTTAATTCAACATGCTGCTCACTAGATTTCCCATATATTTCTGTAAATTCCTCCAGAGCTTGTATTATTGCAGTACATTCAGGCAATGCTGCAATCCAACGAGCAATATTTGATTGCGTAAGACCTCTGCCGTGAACTAATCCTCCTATGGCTTTAAATGGTCTCATTAAGCATTGCTCAATAATCATATCAGACCAAGTTCCACACCATAATTTTTCTGTTCGCCTTATCGTAAAGAACGCGTTATGTGTAAAATTGTCCAATTCTTTTTGATTCATTGAATGATCTAAATGTCGCATAAACTGTAAATACAAATGAGCACTCTTAGCGTATCGGAAATGTCCAGAAGCATGAAAAATAGGCAACATTTCTTGAATAGCGTATAAATGAAGTTCCCAACAGCCTACTCTTTCCGAAGCTATAAATATCTTCATAAGTTCTATTGCACGATAATAAAAAGACCATAGTTTTGATGTTCTGTTGTTTGATTGCTTTGTTAACTCATTATCAATATATTCTTCCATTCTACAAAGAATTGGATGCTCAATTATTTCGTCATATTTGGTATCGCTGGTGTAAATTTTGGATAATTCCAAAACTTCTTCTTCAGTAAGAGCTATATTTTTTATAAGAATTGAATTCAATGCATGCTGTGAAAGAATGTGAGCTCGTAAAGCTCTAGCATATGAATGTCCGTTTATCATGTTAGGGATGCTATTTTTAGCATACACAGTTCCCCACAGTTCTTCTATTCCACTCCCAGACATTATATATCCCACTGCACCCATAAAGGACATGAGGAGATGAAAACCTCCTAGTCGAACTATTACTTTACTTAAATCACTGTTACTATCAGAACTTAAAACAACGTCTAGTGCCTTTATATACAGAGGTTGATCAAACGTCACAATACAAGCCTCTTGAGAATATTTTTTTGATAAATTAACAGCATATTCTAAGCTTGTATATATAGTACTTATATTATTAGGATTCATGTTTACAAAAGGCAAAGGAAGAACTTCACTGGTTGAAAATTCCTTTGATCCCATAGTTTTAATTTCCATGAAGCCTTGCCAAGCTGGAGCTAGAGAAATTATTGGTAAACTTAATGATGTGCTAAAGAAAACAAGTCCTAATTTAGCTATAAAGTTTAATTCGTCAGGAACAGGTTTCCGTAGATTATCAATTTCCTTGAATTTTAAGTATTTCAATCCATCTCTAACGGGTTTAAATGTTTTTAGTGAAATTTCTGTATATGTGTGGGTCTGTTCTCTTTGAAATTTTTCTTTTCTTATCGTAGTCACTGATGTTTTGGGAGAATGGAAATGGCAATGTTGACGATGTTGTTTTACTAGGTGGTTTTCTGTAAGCTTTTCTACAACGTTCATGCACTATTCCACTATCTAAATTTTCAAACACTTTCCATTTTTCATCTTCACGTATTTTACTACTTTCTATCAAACCCAATAATCCTTTCTTCCTAATATTACTTGTAATTTCTGTATCAGTAATTGGTAAATCACAAATTAAACACCGCGATTCCATCTTGAAATTAACACAATATTTTATATGTTTGGCACTATTAACACTCTTAAAACTTTTGTTACCACAATAATCTTAAGTTACTTCACATAATACTACGTAAAATATTATACTATTCTGCGTTCTCTATTTCCAAGTAAAATATGAAGTAAATAAGGCTTTCTGAAAACTTTAATACAAGGTAACTCATACGCACGAATCGAATAACAATCACCAAATTACACCAACAATCGATAGCGAAAACTTATTAAATTTTCACGATCACGCCTGTTCACGGTGGTGTATATTTATAAATTATACTTGAAAATCTAATTTTCATACACTTCTTCAAACATTATTTAAATAAATACTTCTTATTATACATTTCCAAAGTAAAATAACAATATATTAAACAAAACAATACATTTCTTTTATAAATATAGCCAATTTTTCACAATAAATAAATATTTTTCGCTTTCATACACAAAATAACATGCAGACTAAGCTGACAGTAACAATGCGGTATGGGGAGAACACTTCGTGTCGCTCACGTTAAATAATCTTAAAGTAGCTATTTATTTATCAAGTCTTATGTTTCTATATATCAATCGAAAGCTTATTAAATTTGCCATATCATTTATTTGAAACATTTTTGTCTAAAACAAGTTATTTTGAAGATATACTTATTTGAAAGTAATTTTTTTTAAATTGATAAACAATTTTTAACTTTTCAAGTTAAATAATTGTATTCAAATATAAGTAAAATCTAAATTTGATTACATATTCCAATACAAAATTTTGTGTTCTTTTTAATGGAGTCAGTTTCAACAAAATCCGACAAGCGGTTCAGAAGATATAAGCTTTTTTCTAGTGGTATGTCGCGATTTCAAAATGGCGACTTTCAGACGCCATTTTGAAGGGCTTCCCGGGCGCGGAAGCTCGGGGCATTTTATGAGGATACTATACTAAGTCATATATACAATATATACAAAAATTAGCTTTACGCGAATTTGTTCCGGAATTTGCCCGATTTGCTGCTAATTTGACTGGACTAGTACTTTATTCTTTCGAACTGTCAAAATTATTCGGATGAATTGTCAATTTTTTGAGGTTAGGTTAATGTGAATACAAATTTGTAAATAAGAAATGTTGCTTTATTTAAAAAATCGTAGATAAAACGTCGTATTTGACTCGCAAATAATGGCGCATTATTTGCTTGTTAAATAATATACTATTATTAATCTTAATCTTTATAAATTAAAAAATTCCTCCATTAAGTAGAAATTATACTCTAAAAGAAATGATTTTAAATGTAGAGAGAAATTTGTAACGCTATCACAGTCCTTGATATAATTTTAATAAAAATGAGGCGCGGATTTTACCACATCATATTTTTAACACAAGGTTAATGAAAATTGCTTTTATGTCTAGTGTTAAATTGATGTATTTTAGAATTTAATGTAAAGTTGTGTTTATTTAAGTATAGGTACGTATTTACAAATTTCAAAAATATAAAGACCGTTAACAGTTAGTATCTTAAATTTTGTAAAAAGAATCCTACAAGAGAAATCACGTCTAACATGAGCTATGTATCATAGAATTCTTTTTTGACACAAAATACTTCAGACGAAGATGAAGAACTGGATCCATTCGTCAAAAAGCAAAAAGAGCCTGTAAAATGCAAGAAACATAACATTAGATAATTGTTAATTTAAATAAAAATAGTAAATTATTACTTTACACAATTACAATTCATATTGTAGCCGGAAATCGTTTTCTGCGACCGGAAACAGCAAGGATTCTGGATTTCACTGGTTGAAAACTAAATGAAAGTACTATTTGGTAGTATTTGCATTGGCCTCCAGATTTCGATGTCCTTAGCTTTTACTGTTCGTACAAAATACGAATCTGCTAAGTCAAATTTGCACAAATGGTTAAAATGGATTTAAGAATTCGTAAGTATGTAAGATATTACAAGATATAGAGATGTATTTTTACCTTCCGCTTACCTGTAAAGGAAGGTATTGGAATCATGCAAAAAATTGGGTGGTGAATTTTTAGTGGATGAGCACGAATTAGGGTCCTTACAATCCATTTTTGATAGTTTCACGATGATGTCTGTGTGTATGTGTGTGTGTGGTCAAGGGGTGTTAGTCGCATAACTCAAATACGAATTACCCGAAAATTTTGATATTTGGTATTTAACATTTGTATATAAATTGGAAGATCTGCGTAGATTTTGGTACAAATATCTTCATCGGAAGTGATATTTTTTGAAGATTGAAAAGGTTAATTGTCAAAATTGTATATAAATTTGGAAAAATATAGTATTTATTTGTAATAAGAATAAGAGGAAAAGTTATTTGCAACTTATGCCTATGGCACACCGGTCGAGGAGCATCGAGGACCATCGAGTAACTCCTCGATGAAACGATAGAACGCACCCCGTCCTCGACGAAAAATAGGGGCGCCGCTATTTTCATCGAGTTGTTCCTCGATGAAACGAATGTATCTCATTTCAGACGTATCTTTGGATTTGATTTCGCGCAAAACTTTGATGTATTTGTCACCGATTAAATAGAAATCCATCGCGGACGGGTGCGTTCTTTCGTTTCATCGAGGAGTTACTCGATGGTCCTCGAACGGTGTGCCACAGGCATCTAGTTTATTGCAGTATTTATCGCGAAAAATCGCCTGTGATTTAAAAGTGATTTTGTTTAATATTTGAAAATATTTCTAAAAGTATTGAGTTTAAAATTTGTTCATTATAGTTCATTGGTTGTGTAAATATAAATTAACTTACTATTTATTGCATACTTTATTATGATAAGATAGTCATTGTAGGCATTTTGTACACAATTAAACTTAACTATAAAGATAATAAAATATTAATACATTAAATATAAACTAATATTAATATAAATGAAACTAATATTGACGTTAATATACAACTATTATTTAATACTACACTACGAAAGATCTAAACTATGTAGATAACCAAACAACCATTTGCTGAATAATGTACTTACAAAGCAAAATATAAACAAATTTACTACAAAACCTACAACAATTGAAAACATCATACAATATTCGATCAAAATTAGTTGCATACACTTAATGAAAAGTCCATACAGACGAAAAAATCAAATAATTCGTTCTAATTTTATATCAGAATATTTTGGATTTTTTAAGAGAGTAAATCTGACTTTTACTTCTAGTTTAACAACAGTCTATAGTCTAATCAAAACGAGAATATTTTCTTATAAACAGATGAAAAAAATGATTGCTGTATTATTTGTTTTTAGTTTTATTCAAATATCAAGTACAATTGAAATTTCAGCACATACAACAAACTCACAAATCAAATATTTGCTTCATCTACACTTAGCCACCTAAGTCGTACAATGTGCCTTTACGACGCACTTGAAGAGTTTTCCCCGGTGTGAGAACGTATGTGTTTCACTAAAATATATTTCCGACTGAATGCTTTGTTACAAACGTTACATTTGTAGGGTTTTTCCCCGGTGTGAGAACGTATGTGTCTCACTAAATAACATTTCCCAATGAATTTTTTGTCACAAACGTTACATTTGTAGGGTTTTTCCCCGGTGTGACAGCGTATGTGTAGCACTAAATCGAATTTCCTATCGAATGCTTTGCCACATACGTCACATGAGAACTGCTTTTCCCCGGTGTGACAGCGTACATGTCTAATTAGATTGGAGCGACATGTAAATACTTTGTTACAAACGTTACATTTGTAGGGTTTTTCCCCGGTGTGAGAACGTATGTGTCTCACTAAAGCACATTTCGTAATGAATGCTTTGTTACAAACGTTACATTTGTAGGGTTTTACCCCGGTGTGCCGGCGTATGTGTTTCACTAAATCACATTTCCCAATGAATTTTTTGTCACAAACGTTACATTTGTAGGGTTTTTTCCCGGTGTGAGAACGTATGTGTCTCACTAAATTACATTTCGAAATGAATGCTTTCTCACAAACGTCACATGTGTAGGGTTTTTCCCCGGTGTGACAGCGTATATGCCTAATTAGATGGGAGCGATATGTAAATGATTTATGACACTCATTACACTTATGTGATTTTTTATCTGTATTTCTCGAATCACTTTCGGATGTTGACTCTGGGAAATCAAATAAATAGGTAAAATTAATATTGTTTAATAACTCTTCGATATAAATATTAGAAGAATGACAGTCAGTTCCCAAATAAAATATGCATATTGTATAAGTTTTTGAAATGTCAAAATTTAAGAAATGCGAGTCGTTCAGAATAAGACTTATTTATAGCTTGATTTTTTTTTTATTAATATTACTAATTTGTAAATAAAATATTTTAAAAAAACAATTTTCCACCAGCGCTACGGCCGATTAGGAAACATTGCGTTTAGCAAAATTTACGATTATAAAAAACTGCAGTTATAAATGTAAATTTTTTGGTATAACTATGATTAGGAAAATTTATGTTCCGTAGATAAAAGTATGGAAAGCTTTGAAAAAAATACCTTCATTATTGTCTGGTCCATTTAAAAATGCGTCATTGTATAACTCTGACTTTACATCAATAATGTCATAGTTGTCTTCTGTTTCATCTTTTACGATTTCATCAACAAGTTCATATTTAATTTCATCTAAAATCAAATATTGTTTTTAATATTATCACATATATTTACACATCGCATTTAATTACCTTCTTGTTCTAATATTTCTCCAACAACTTCTAGTTTGGTCTCGTTTTCGTTTGGTTCTTTCTTTATATCTATCTCAATATCTTCTGTTGTTATAGACTCATTGTTGAGTTCATGTCCACAAGTTACTTTATTTATGTTTATATTTTTTATATCAATTAGTGTAACTTGTAAATTACTGTATGTTCCATCTGTAGATTTTAATTTTTGTATGAAACTATTGAACTTATTAATTTTCCATAAACACAGCCGCTTGTAGTTGTACACATCGTTTAATTTTTCCAAACATGGCAAACAAATGTACAACATAGAATCTTCTAGTTCAATTTGTGTCTAAAATTGAAATATTGAAACTACCAGTATGATAATTTATGGTTATGTATACTTACATGTTTAGATAGGAAACATTTTAATAACAAATAACAAAGTACACAGCATTACAGATGGAGGCAGAAGAAATTATTGCAGAATTAACGGTCAACACACAAAATGAACGAAATCGAATGTAGTCACACATGTATCAAAGGAGGATAACGTTACTAGTAAATTACCTAGAATGGAATTAGCTAACTTTAACGGCGACATTTTGAAGTGGTATGAATTTTGGGATCAGTTTTCATCCAATGTAGCCTGTAGAAATATCAGTGATGTCGATAAATTACTATACCTTCGTTCAGTATTAGAAAGCGAAGCAAAACAAGCAGTAGAAGGTTTAGATACAACAAATAAAAATCTGACGTGGCCATCACACAACCTTCCGCCACATCTAGACTTTAAACAGAAATGTATACGTATACGTACAATCTGGTGCCTATTTAAAATATACAAATAAAAATCTAAAATATTCAAACACAGAAATTAGTATCACCTGAATCAAAAGATTCATTCACACGAAAACACTTCTGTGTTGAAGCAATCCTACGTTCAGTTAGGAACTACATTTAATAGCTTAATTATGACTTATATAGCGCTAGTATGCCAACTTGTCACCCGTCTCATCTGTCAATATTTTTTATGCAAAAACAAAAATCAACCGTACATGGATTACAAGATTTCAATGTTTTATTTGATAAATTTATTTTTTAAATTTTACTGCAGTTCTTTAATGATAAAGACAATTTTTTTATAACGTGGATTGCAAATAACTTTTCCTCTTATTCTTATTACAAATAAATACTATATTTATCAAAATTTATAGAAATTTTTTACACTTAATCTTTTCAATCTTCAAAAAATATCACTTCCGGTGAAGATATTTGTACCAAAATCTAATGAGCTTTTCCTATTCGTATACAATTGTAAAATACCAAATATCAAAATTTTTGGGTAATTTGTATTTGAGTTATCCAACATCCGGCATCGGCCCGGACCACACACATACACACACGCACACACACACACACACACACACACATACAGACATCATCGGGAAACTATCAAAAATGAGTTGTAAGGACCCTAATTCGTGCTCATCCACTAAAAACTCACTACCCGATTTTTTGCATGATTCCAATACCTTCCTTTACAGGTAAGCGGAAGGTAAAAATTATCAAATAGCAGTTGAGGCATTAAAAGAAAGATATGGAAAACAAAGTGCTATTATAGATGCTCACTATGTGGCGCTCTATCGAGTAAAAACTGCTGGGAAAGCAATTAACGATTGTCGCAAGATATTAAATGAAATAAAAAAGCATCTCAGGGTATTAAAATCATTAGGAGAAGACGTTAATCATAATCACCTCAGAGTAATGATAATGGAAAATTTTCCAGAAGATTTGATATATGAATTGAGAATGAAAATGCTTCAAGAAGACGAATCTATTGACAATATTAGGAAACACTTGGAGCATATCATATCGGCAAGAGAATCTTCATATAGAATAAGAAAAGGGGTAGAGAGTCAAAATAAAGTGAGCGAAACAGATAATGGAAATTATACAGTAGAAGCACTTCATGTTAAAGCAGAAAGTAGAGAAGAAAATCGAGCTATGGAAACAATAAAAAATCTAGAGTTGATTATGAACATACGAATAGAAGAAATATCACTAATCAAAGCAAAAGATGTTACAGAAGCAGCGAAACGAACCGACATGAACCAAAATCAAAGAGAAAAATCTGACGTGGCCATCACACAACCTTCCGCCATATCTAGACTTTAAACAGAAATGTATACGTACAATCCGGTGCCCATTTAAAATATACAAATAAAAATCTAAAATATTCAAACACAGAAATTAGTATCACCTGAATCAAAAGATTCATTCACAGGAAAACTCTTCTGTTTCTTCTCCGTTCAGTTACTACATTTAATAGCTTAGTTATGACTTATATGGCGCTAGTATGCCAACTTATCACCCGTCTCATCTGTCAATATTTTTTATGCAGAAACAAAAATCAACCGAACATGGATTACAAGATTTCAATGCTTTATTTGATAAATTTATTTTTTAAATTTTACTGCAGTTCTTTAATGCTACCAGATAAAGACAATTTTTTTATAATGTAGATTGCAAATAACTTTTCCTCTTATTCTTATTACAAATAAATACTATATTTATTCAAATTTATAGACATTTTTGACACTTAATCTTTTCAATCTTCAAAAAATATCACTTCCTCTGAAGATATTTGTACCAAAATCTAATGAGCTCTTCCTATTCGTGTACAATTGTAAAATACCAAATATCAAAATTTTTGGGTAATTCGTATTTGAGTTATACGACAGACGGCATCGGCCCGGACCACACACACACACACACACACACACACACACACACGCACACACACACATACATACATACAGACATCATCGGGAAACTATCAAAAATGAGTTGTAAGGACCCTAATTCGTGCTCATCCACAAAAAACTCACTACCCGATTTTTTGCATGATTCCAATATCTTCCTTTACAGGTAAGCGGAAGGTAATAAAAAGCAGCTGCATTTTTTGTGAAGGAGATCATTACAATGATGAATGCACTACAATCAAGACAGTACGGGACAGAAAACAAAAATTGAGGAATCTGTGTTATAATTGCTTCGTAGAAGGACATAAAACCAAGGAATGTAGGTCAAAGAGAAAATGCTGGCATTGCAAAGAATTTGGATTACATAATAGAGCATTGTGTCCTTAAAACAGAAAACTTCCATATTAACGATATAAGGGGAGATACCATATTACAAACGAGCATAGTAGGGGAGACCGGGGATGAAAGTAACAGAGGTAGGTTGTAACATCGCCTATAGTTTTCGTAGTTTTTGGTAAATAACACTATAAGTGCTATTATAGCATTTAAATACATGAATCTGTCGACACGAAGTAGAGTTTTGCCATTGTCGTTGAGAATACGCTCAAGACAAAATTAGTATCTGCTTTTCGGCTGATAGTAAATTCGCTGTGTTTTATTATGAGTGGTTTTACCAGAAGCTCTTGAATAATAATCAAAATGTAAGTAAATAATTTTAATCTATTGTTAGTTAGCTATCAATCGGTATGATACAATTCACCATTGAAATTGTGGTTATGTGTAATTTTCCTCTAAACTTCTTTAGTTTACCATTGGGGCTGATAGTAACAAAGTGTTACAACCAACCCCAACATATTTTTCCATTATTATATTATTTTTATTATATAATAGATGTTGCCACTTGCAGATGAGAACTTATAAACTGAAAACAAATCGAAGAACTGTCTCCTCAGATTTGATAAAAATAGTTTCTTTGGTCATCGGTGAAAACAGGCCGATTAGAGCAGTAACAAAAGAGTTAAATATTTGTCACCTTACTCTCATTTGCTATGTACGAAAGAAGCGACAAACTCATTCATGAAATGAAATCCCACTCTATCAATTCGCGTACCTGAGGCTACAAGTTTAAGCCGGGCCACATCTTTTAATAAGGCTAATGTCAAGAATTTTTTGATAAGTTGGCGGTTGTTTTGAGAAAACAACTTAAGTACATCACAAATCTGGAATGTGGATGAAACCGGAGTGACCACAGTCCAGAAACCTAAAAAGATTGTCGCAACATTCTGCCTCATGTGTTGTACTATTCATGCAGTTTGCCTGGGGAGCAGTGGGTGCAGTGTCTCCAATGTAAATTATAGGCCCATGTTAACTGTGTTTAATTTTAAAAAATGTTCTTATGTAGAAATTACGACTCAGATGATAGCTTTTCAGATTAAATAATTGTCTTTTATGTTTCTTTATATTTTTCTAACAGTTTTGTTGATAAATTATATAAAAAAAAACTACATATTCTTGTTAATTATTGCAATAATCAACTGTTACATCTTACCCCAATGACTGTTACTTTTTGCCCCAACATTGAGGTTGAAAGTAACACATGTCTCTGCTCACATATATATTTTCTTTGTTAACTTGCTTGACAAAACATATCTAATAAAAATTTCCAATGTAACTTGAATGTCTGGTCTATCGTTTAATAAATATGGATGCCCAAAATTTGTAAAGGTTTAGAAAACAAAAATTAAAAACGAAAAAATGTTACTTTCATCCCCGGTCTCCCCTACATATCCACAAAGAAGGATATGACAATAAACAAATCAAGTGTCGAGTTTTATTAGACTGCGGTAGTCAAAGAAGTTACATTCTAGCCAAGAGGGTTGAGGATTTAAATTTACCTGTACTGGAAGAAAATCTACTGTCGGTATTCACTTTCGGAGCCACGCATCCGAAGGAAATTGAAAGTCCTGTAGTTCGCTTTAGAATGACCACTCGTACAAACAAATGTACGATAGTGTACCTCATATCACACACAGTGTCAGAAGTCTGACAGAATCAATTAATAACACACATATACATCATAATAATAAAATTGATGAAATGATAATGGCAGATGATGGCTCTAAGAATGATCAAATAGACCTACTTAGGCCTCTTTCACACGATGCAGAGATGCGCCGGAAAGTACACGGCTTTTCGCCCAGAAATGCTACGACCAAACTACGGCGCTCTTTAATCCGTATAGTTTTAATGATCTAGTGATTTCAATTTGTAACATTTGCTTCATATTCAGCAACATAAAAAGCGACGCCAACGTAAGAGGGTTCATCCACTAAATCTAGAAAGACCTATAGTTGGCGCTTTTGAAACGTTATTTGCTAATTTACGAAATGATGAAAGTAAATTTTTAAATTATTTTAGAATGTCAATAATGATATTTGATAAGCTCCAAAATCACATCAACCTCAATCTCCATTTTAAGAAAATATGCATTCACATCGAAAGCAAAGACGTTTAAGAGAGGGGATATGGGGATATCGTCGAGGATGTGAGGCCGTGGAAAGTAACAGAGAAATAGCAGAACAATTAGATCTGCAACTATTGCCCATGTGTTTTAAAGTTTCGAATTTTAAAGCGCTCGAATTTCATTGAAAAATTTTCATGTATTTGCACAATATCGTCAGTTTTATTGCATACAGAGATGATATTAAATTCAAAGTAAATTTGAAACACTAGTGAACACCATCAAGAACAAAACCGATCCCTATCCCCACCCGCGTACAAGAACGTCAACACAACGCTGTTCTTCTTCATCTTCGTCCAAACATTCAAATTTTTAGAAAGAAGAAGAGATTTATAACAAACGGTGCAGAACATCTATTGTTGTCTCATTTTCCTGCCCCGGCCTCTCTGATCGCAATGCTACCACCCTTAAACGTCCTTGATCGAAAGCAACAAGATGAACAGATTTGATAGGTGCTAGACCCGGCATCTGGCAAAATGTCGCGTCGTGTGAAAGGCGTCATATACCGCAATGGTCTTCAACAGACACGGCGCCGTGTCCGAGGTTGATATACGCCGTGGAGTATACGGCGGCCGTGTCCGACGTAAAGTCGTGGTCGACTCGTGTGAAGGGCACCATATACATTAATGATCCTCAACAAATACGACGTCGTGTCGTACACGGCGCACGGCGAAAAGTCGCATCGTGTGAAAGAGACCTTATTGGGAACGATTATTATTATGGATTTATGTCAACGGAAAAGATATTAGTTCAGAAAGGTCTTTACTCAGTTAATTCCGATTTTGGATGGGTTTGGTCCGGAATAATAAAAATCTGACGTGGCCATCACACAACCTTCCGCCTTATCTAGACTTTAAACATATTTAAAATATACAAATAAAAATCATCACCTGAATAAAAAGATTCATTCACAGGAAAACTTTGCTGTGTTGAAGCCATCCTCCGTTCAATTACTACATTTAATATCTTACTTAGGACTTATATAGCGCTAGTATGCCAACTTGTCACCCGTCTCACCTGTCAATATTTTTTACGCAGAAACAAAAATCAACCGATCATGGATTACAAGATATCAACGTTTTATTTGATAAATTTATTTTTTAAATTTTACTGCAGATCTTTAATGCTACCAGATAAAGACAATTTTTTTATAACGTAAGTTGCAAATAACTTTTCCTCTTATTCTTATTACAAATAAATACTATATTTTTCCAAATTTATATACAATTTTGACAATTAACCTTTTCAATCTTCAAAAAATATCACTTCCGATGAAGATAATGGTACCAAAATCTACGGAGCTCTTCCAATTTATATACAAATGTTAAATACCAAATATCAAAATTTTCGGGTAATTCGTATTTGAGTTATGCGACTAACAACCCTTGACCACACACACACATACACACACACATACACACACACATACACACAGACATCATCGTGAAACTATCAAAAATGAGTTGTAGGGACCCTAATTCGTGCTCATCCACTAAAATTTCACCACCCGATTTTTTGCATGATTCCAATACCTTCCTTTACAGGTAAGCGGAAGGTAAAAAGTCACAAACAAACGAGGATCCACTCTCAGTGATAACGTATGTTCAGACTAGAAATGATGATAAAGTTAAATTTAACGAACCAGATCTTCCTCTCAGGAACGATAATTTGAAAAAACTTGGGACCTAGAATCCATCGGAATAACCGATTCTCCAAAAACAACAAGAGATGACGAAGCAATCAGACACTATAATGAGACAACAAAATTTACAAACGCTAGGTATCATGTCACGTGGCCATGGATTGAGTACCCGCCGAATTTACAGACAAATTATGAGGTAGCATTCGGAAAACTAAAAAACTTAGAAATTAAATGAAGACAGTCTTGTCACTTATGATCAAGTACTCAAAGACCAACTGAGGAGGTAACATTCAAATTCCGACATGTCCAAAATTCACAATTCGTACAAATCGAGAAAAACTGTGTACGAAAAAGTAAAAGATATTTTTAAATTTCGCAAAAGCTGGACTTTACTTTATGGGCACTAGAACAATGTGTTAAAATTCAAAACAAAAATCTTATCAATTGTACAGTCCACAGCGAATATAAAAAATATGTGGGTTTTTGTTTGAATTTGGTTGTGGACATGTAGCCTTTTGAACGAAGTAGAATTTTTGAACTAATGAAAACTAATTTGAATTAGTAATATACTCTTATTAAACTTAAAAAAATATTCTGGAACGATTACAGATACCGAAATAAAAAATAATGATGGTTTTATCTTAAATTTGAAGGGCACAATCGTCTTCTAGGCAATTGCACCTATCCTCATCATCACTTGTCTCTTCGTCTCATTTTCATTCACATTATCTCCTGTATCCTCTTCTACTATTTTTCTATAATACTCTAATTCTGGTAGATCCTGCCATTTAATCGTAATATCACCTTCTTGTCGGTTATATAGTGTTTTTCTAGTAATTCTCTAACATCCTTTAATTTAGCTGGTTTTATATGATTTTTGAGCTTCAATTGCTTCAATTTCAACAAATTTTCTTTTTTCGCTGGTTTTACCAATAGTGAGTAGTTTACGTTTTTATTTTCATAAGTTAAAAATTGTAAATATTAGGAAAATACTCAGGAAATATAACCTTACTTTTTAAGTTTAAACATTTGACGTTTGCTGGTTTTTTTTTTAACTTTTTGCGGGAGCTCACGTTAATTTCAGAAACTGTGGCATCCATTTCGCTTCTTATTCAATAAACATCCTTAAAATCCACACTCATTACACAAGAAATACCAGCTCTACGCAAACAACAGCAATCGTGAAAGAACTGTGAGATTTGGACATATCGAATTTTGACTGAATTCTGAATACGAATATCTAAATATTATTGGACGTGTCGGTTTGTGATGCAATTTGTGTACAAAAACTGGTTTGGACGTGTTTGATTTTGAATGGACCCCTCATTTTTGTAAGCGCATAACTTTGGACTAGTACTGTTTTGACAAAATCTGACTGCACCAATCGATGCAGATGACGGTTTTTGGTTGATTTTGATGTCTAACTCATTTTCATCAAAAATGGACATGTCGGATATTGAATGTTACCTCCTCAGATGACGAAGCAATCAGACACTATAATGAGACAACAAAATTTACAAACGCTAGGTATCATGTCACGTGGCCATGGATTGAGTACCCGCCGAATTTACCGACAAATTATGAGGTAGCATTCGGAAAACTAAAAAACTTAGAAATTAAATGAAGACAGTCTTGTCGCTTATGATCAAGTACTCAAAGACCAACTAAAAGGAGGAATAATAGAGATAGTTGAAGATAAACAAGAGCCCAACAACAATCCTATAAGGCGAGCTCATGCACCTGACGAACGCCATTTTAGGTCACGTGTTCTGTGGGCCCTGCGTCAGATTTTTTTAAAAGGTAAGCGCCATTTACTATTTGAGTTTCGACTTGATAGTTTGATCTTGCGGCTTTTTTGTCAGTTTTGTGGTTTCCTTATTGTTTTGTTGTTGTTTGTTAATTGTTTTTGTTATTTCGTTTACTTGTGGTGTTTTTTGTTATAATTTTGTGTTGTTTGTTGTTTTTGTTATTGACAATGCCCAGTTCTGGAAAGTGCTGTGTCGTGAAGCATAGACGAAGGGTGTATAATACCGGCAGAAACTGATCGAAGAGGTAAATTGTGTGAAAAGTAGTACTACAAACCCATATAACTTATCAAAATGTGACTTTGTTTAGGTCAATTTGATCCAGCGAAAGCTGATCGCCGACAGCGATGGTTGTCAGCGATACGTCGGGATCTTTCCGCCATGAAGAATGCCCGAATTTGTTCGGAACATTTTGTGACGAGTAAGTTTCTAAAGGAATTATTACAGCATTTATTGTATATCGTGTATGTATTTCCATTACAGAACGACCTGTGAACGATCCCAACCATCCAGACTGGGTGCCTTCTGTTGGTCTGGGGTACACCACTTCATCTGAATCTCCGGCTCAACGACTTCAGCATTATCAACAAAAAAAAGAAGATGAGAGACAGGTATTTTTATTTTTGAATGAATTTTGAGAATACTAATCCAATTTTCTATCACATTTATTATAATGTACGTTCTAAAACTGTAATTATTTTTCATAAAGATCCACTATGTTTGTCAATGAAAATTAACCAACGGTTTATATTTTAGTAAATGTGACAATTTGTAGACAAATATTATAAGTAGCAATTGACGAATAGATTTACATTCATGAACTGTACAAACATAAATATATTTGTGTACTCATGTGACCCAATTGATTGTATATTAATTGATGGAATAAAATAAATTTACAGAATTTATTGTTTTCCTTACTTTATCCCATTTCCTAGAATTAATAAAATCTACGGTAGGTAAGTACACTTATGCATGACACGACAATTGAGAATGAAATGGATTATTGAGAATGTAATATATTATTGTGAATGTGTTTGAATTGTTTGTTGTGTACAAACCAATGTTCAACAACGAACTAAATATCGAAATATCCATATTTCAAAGGCCGCCTAAGAAAACTTTTAAATACCGCCCATTCCGCAGGCCAATCACAGTGAGGGCCCACAGAACACGTGATCTTCGTCAGGTACATGAGCTCGCCTTATTCATTATCTTCCTCATCATTGCGTTCTGCAAGAGAACAAATCTACAAAGCTGAGAATAGTTTATGACGCGTCAGGAAAATTCAAAGATCAGAAGAGCCTAAATGAGTGTCTGTATCGAGGGCCACTCATGTTAGAAGATCTTACTGGGTTATTAATTCGATTTAGAGAACATGGTATTGGTATAACAGCTGACGTGGAAAAAGCATTTTTACAAATTGGATTACAAAAAAATGACAGAGACGTAACCATATTTTTGTGGCTTAAAGATATTAAAGAGGATGTAACTACAGAAAATCTTTTGTATCTAAGATTTTGCCGTATTCCCTTCGGGGTTATTTCGAGTCCATTTCTTCTCAATGCAACAATTAGATATCATCTCACGCAAAAGGACAATACTTTATATACTAAGATTTCTCAGACTTGCAGTTAAACAAAGTTTTTTTATGGACAGACAGTCAAATCGTATGTTGAAGCGAATGAGAAGATCCTTAGAGCTACAATCGAAGCTAGGATAATAGCCAGTCTGTTTGAAAAAACAATATTTTAAAAACTTCTTTTGTATAGATTCGATGGCGTTGGCATATTTGTCATAAATAGGATTCCATATGAGACAGCAATATTCTAGCTTCGATCTAACAAACGAGTAGTACAAACGTTTCAGAGTAGATAAGTTGCGCAGTGATTTTGAGTTTCTAATTATGAAACCAAGACTTCTATAGGCAGATTTGATAATATTTGTTACATGAAAAGTAAATTTCTGGTCAAATAGTACCCCAAGATCTCTGTAATGATCAACCCTATCGAGTGTAATGTCGTCAATTTTATATGAGTGATTGTAAACAGTTTTTGAACGAAGTAGCTCATTATTTTACATTTACTGTAGTTAAAGAATAAATTAGAGGATTTTGACCAAGCTTCAAGCTAGAATATTATTAATATCATTCTGAAATTTTAAACAGTCCTGAATATTATTAATTGTTTTAAATATTTTCATATCATCAGCATACAGTAATACTTCAGAGTATTTAACTGATTCTACTAAGTCATTAATGAATACATTAAATAACAGAGGCCCAAGATTTGATCCTTGTGGTAAACCAGAGGAAGGATAATAAGGAGTAGATATGAAATTATTGTAGTGTACACACAGTTTACGATTATGAAGATAAGAGAATAAAAACTTAAGAAAATCAGGAGAAAAATTGAAATTACATTCGAGTTTACGAAGAAGAATATTATGGTCTACCTTGTCAAATGCCTTTGAGAAATCAGTGTCTAGTACATCAATTTGATTGTTGTCTCGCAATGCATTGACAGTGTACTCAGAGAAATTTATGAGGTTAGTAGTTGTAGATCTTCCCTTGATGAATCCATGTTGCTTATCAGATAGACAGTTTTTAATTGAACTATAAATGTGCTTGTAGATGATAGATTCGAATATTTTGGAGACATTCGAAAGTATTGCAATAGGTCGATAGTTGGAGATAGTGGCAGTATGACCTGATTTGAAAATGGCAGTAATATACGATGTCTTTAATGCAGTTGGAAATCAATTTTTAGTTATTGATAGATTAAATAGGATGTGTAGAGGTTTAACAAATGAATTATTACAGGCTTTTAAAACATATGCTGGTAAATTATCAGGACCTGGATTACGTGAAGAATTAAGATTTTTTATTGCAGATAGAATTTCATCCTCAGTAATTAATGGTAATTTTACAATGTCATTTGGGTGAGAAAGAGAGGTTGGAATATATGTATTGGAGTTAGTATTAGATGAATAAACAGCAGAGAAATAATCCGCAAATCCTTGAACGATTTCCTTTTGGGCCCATTCATGGACGTGCGAAGCGCTTGATGGTCGTTTGGCTTCAATTCTTGCACGAGTTGGATTTTGTAAGCCCGCAAACCAAGATCCTTCCGCAAAATCTTCCATAAAGTGGATGGGCACTGCTCCAATTGTTGCGCGCGATGGCGGATGGACTCATTCAGGTCTTCTTCGATACTCTGCTCCACAGCAGCAATAGCGTCTTCGGTGCGTATTATCCACTAGAGTAAACGTGGTGCGAAACCAATCCATGGTTGCTCGAATTACCGACTCTGTTGGCTGATTATGTTGACCGAATATTGGATGTGTCGCGCGAACCGAACCATTATTTTGGTAATAAATTTGCACGATTTGCATACGTTTTTCAGGAGTAAGTCTATTCATTATGAAATGGCAAACCAAACTGAGCATAAATCAAGTGACAGCTGTCAAAAAGACCATCTCCGAAAAAAGTAGTGTCAACTTGAAAACCACATGTCTAAAAAAAACACCCTATACTATCGATTACTTGTATGTGAAAGTAAATATCTTGTTACATAAATTTGTAGTTGAATATCACTTATTGGTAGTTTTGTAAATTCTCTTCCATCTGAAATAGTCAAATAGAATTTTCTCTTATAACCTCACATTTGTATGACTTCTCTCCGCAAATTTGACCGAAATGTTTCTATACTTATTTATTTCAGTTCATTAGTAAAAAAAATTCCGATAAATTATTATACCATGATTACTATTATTGTAATCAATTCTTACATTGGTTGTTGCATTTTGTAAATAATTTTCTGTACACATAAGTGAAGTTTGTCACTACCAACTTTATTTATATTTCATGAATTGGTTTAAGCCATTTATTTATTATTAAATATTATTATAATATAATGCAATTGTTATTTTAATTTCTAGAAAATCTAGCATCATCGAACAATTATATATAATTTATTGTTAATTTATTCTTCAATTTTACAATAATTATTATATTGGTTGTACTGTACTGAAAATTTTGTTATTTCCGTTTCAAAATTATAGTTTCCGTCAGTTATAAAATGGCCAAGGTCTATTGCAAGTGAGTCTGTCCAGTGGGTTTTTTTTAAATAACCCAGCCCACTATTAATTGGTAGATAAAAAAATATTGTGTAATTTCTGCCTTCATTTTAATTTCAATGTACAATGTACTTGTGTTTTATATCGTTGAAAAAAGAAAAAAATCTCTATTAAAACGGGTTATAGCCAGTGTTGTGACTGATCTAGATCAATTGATCTAAATCACCGATCTAGCTCAATTTACGTAATCTTTGATCTGATCTAGATCATCTTATTTTTAAGGATCTTGAGTTTGGTCTAGATCAAATAAATAAGATCTATGATCTTAAAATATGATAATATTTTTAGATTTTTTCTACGCTATATGCAAGTTAAAGCATGAAATTGAAAATTTAAAAGATAAGAGTTTAATATTTTTAATATGTTTTAATTTTAATCTGTAGATTAAATCGCTTGAATACTACGTATTTTTTCTTATTTTAGGTAATGTAATACAACAATTATATATTTTGTCTAATATTGATCTTTTTACGATCTAAAGAAAATTGATCACTTATTTCTGATCTGATCAAAGAAGAAAAGATCCTATCATAAAAATTGATCTATGATCTGAGCTAGATCATATTAAACGAGAAGATCTTGCTCTTGTTCTAGATCTATTTTAAAAAGATCTGTTACAATACTGGTTATAGTAACCAGCCTGCATTTGTTGCAATAAATTTTTATTTTTAATTTTTAGAAACAAATGGAAGCGAGAGGAGGAAATCGGAATTGTGCGATTCCTCCTCGATATAGATGCCCAATTACACGATAAAAAAAAAGTATGGGCCAAGATGGCAGATGCAAACGTAAGTTTTATTCATTAAAATATTACATAAACGTAACACTTAGTTTAATTTATAAAAACACGTTTTACTGTGGAAATGCGAATCTATCAATTTACAAAATTGTTAATTTGTTAAGAAGAATGCAACTCTTACAAAATAAAGTAATATTCTCGTTGGGGACATTGAATTGTAGAAATGTGGACCACGCAGCGGAAACCCTATCAAAGGAAGAAAGGTAACGTATTATTTACATACAATTTAAACATTGTCTTTAGATCAGTAGGTATTATTATATGATTTGTCGTGCAAGTCGGGGTCCTGTATGTGTAATGGGGTAACATTGTGTGGCGGTCGCTCCGACTCAGACCACGTACGCACCACTAGCTGAACAGCAGCATGCCCGGGACGAAACGCAAAACATCTCAGGCTCATTGGCGTGCCGACCCACAAACGCCAAAGTGGTGACCCCGACGTGATCTACACGCATCCTACACCCTTCGTCCCTCTAGACACCACCAGCATCACAACCATCATCGTTGTCACTGGTGGGGAGTACTGTGGCGGTCGCTCCGACTCAGACCACGTACGCACCACTAGCTGAACAGCAGCTACAGTGGTCTAACGGTCAGCGCTTCTGACTACCACCGTACGGTCCCGGGTTCGATTCCCGCCGCCGCAACTCTCGCGTCTAAGGCAGGGCATGGCTTACAGCCTTACTGACGAGTCCAAGTAAGCATGCCCGGGACGAAACGCAAAACATCTCAGACTCATTGGCGTGCCGACCCACAAACGCCAAAATTGCAACACTCGAAAATGAAATATTTGTAGGTGGACGACAGAGAGAAAGCCCTACAAAAGAATGAAAGGTAACGTATTATTTACAAACAATTTAAACATTGTCTTTAGATCAGTAGGTATTATTATATGATTTGTCGTGCAAGTCGGGGTCCTGTATGTGTAATGGGGTAACATTGCAACACTCGAAAATGAAATATTTGTAGGTGGACCACGCAGCGGAAACCCTATCAAAGGAAGAAAGGTAACCGACCAACGAGGGGAACGGTGGCACAGAGCAAGTATCACCACCGTATACGGCTTCAGAAACATGCCGTCTAACGCAGGAAGTGATGCTGAAGATGATGACCGAAAAGACACCACAGTCTCGTGGGTTTATGGGCTCCGTAAAGAAGAACTGCAAAAGGAAATGAAGAAGTTCGGCCTAGATACTACTGGCACCGTAGAAGCACTACGTAAACGAGTAGTTAAAACGATTCGTTATCTCCAAGCCAAAGCAGCAAGCATTGAAGACGGAACACCAAGCCAAGAAGAAGAAGACAAGCCGGAAGTGGAACCTAACCTTCGACCCACCGCGACACCAACACCAGTACACGTATGCGAAACCGAGGGGTGAACCACTATAATGAAAATGTACAGTGATTCCGAAAATATGGGAATACCTATCATTTATTGCCGGTATTTCCTGTATTCCTCATGTATTTCTAGTATTTCCATAGTATTCCCAATATTTTTTAAGTATTCCTTGTATTCCCAATATTTCCAGTGTATTTTGTAAGTATTCCTAGTATTTCCAATGTATTCCCAATATTTCCAGTGTATTCCCAGTATTCCCAAAGTACTTTGAGTCACACGTGTCACACGTGTTCAGTGGGAACAAAACACGTTTTTGCTCCCTCGGGTGTGCTTTTTCCCCATAGGGATCAAAACATGTTTTGATCCCTCTAAACAGATAGTAAAGCACCCTCTAAGAATTTTTTTAAAATTTTTAAATTAAGGGTATAGTTGATAAAGTACTACTGATCGATACGAAATTTTAATAAAAATAATAGTAAATTATGTAGTAACTGAAATCTGATTCATGTTATAACCACCAGCGACACTTAAAATGTAAAATTTTGCGAATTTAAAAAAAATTCGTTGTAATTCGGTCAGTACATTGTACCTACTCGTAATTTTTATTCTGAAGTTATGACACATGACACAGGAACTGTAAAAAATAAAAATCCCTTGTTAAATTTGTTTATTATTTATACTTGTATATATAGTGACTTTTTTAGGATTATATATTTATAATTTGAATATTAATGTCTTATAACTGGTCATTGCTAGATAAGGTTATTTATGTAAACTCGATGTAAACGGTTAGCTCAGCGCGAGCTCAGCGGTAGAGGAACCGCCTAACATGCTAGCGGTCTCCAGTTCGATTCCCAGCACAACCGACAATAATACCACTGCGTCCGAATGGTTGGACTCCACTATAATAACATCTACCATTCTGTAATTGGAAGTTAATCCTGTAGATTGGTTACCATCAAAATAAATCGAGAAATAAATAAATATATTCCTGTCATTTGACATTTTTTATGGAATACAATGATAGATAGTTGCATGGTACCTATACTATTTTTGTACTTCAATGCTTTAATTAGAAAAAAACCTATTTATTTGTATGAAATTAACCTGTGTGTATCATGCTAAATGAAAATGGACATTGTACCGAAATGAAAATCTGTTACGAAATGAAAATCTATGTGGAAATGAGTGTCATTAAAGTACAGATGACTGTAAATTAGCATGGTAGTAAAAAAATAACTATTATTAATAATCGTAAATAACAAAAAATAAACTGAAAATAATTATTACATTCAAACTCATTTATCATAATATTATAAGAACTGGTGTACGTCTATGAAATAGAAGTCAGTGACTTTTTTTGAATTTGAAAACATAATTTAAAGAAAACACATAATTATCGCATACGCAGATAAATCAACCAATATTCCGAATATTTCTAGTGTTATTTTCATGTATTCCCAAAAATTCCTGCTAATTTCTATAAATTCTATTGGTATTCCCGGGTATTCCGAAATATTTCCACGTATTCCCAAGTATTCCCAAGTATTTCCTTGTATTCCCAAGTATTCCCATGTATTCCATAGTATTTCCAGTATTCCGAAATGTATTCCGACCAAAATGTACAGTGATTCCCATTGGTGGTTCACCCCTCGGTGGAAGGGTACATCTTTCACAAATTTATTTCTTGCCTGCCGGTTTGTTACCCAGTACGGGTAATATTTTTATTCTTCTTATTAATGCTTAACATCTAGTACAGTTTATTGCATAGTTTTCTCTACTACTGTGAGTACTCTCGCCCTTACATAGGTTTTTCTGTTTTACTGTACCAGTGTTTGCCCTGATTGATACAGTTCCGTATCATAGTTTCTTTTCCCTTTATTTCTGTTGCTCTTGCCCTGACATCAGGTCTTTCTGTTTTACTGTACAATTGTTTAACCTGATACAAGTTTTATTGAAGTTCTCTTTATGTAACTGCCCATGTCCGGCTAAGTCCGTTAGTTTTAGTTTAGCAGTGTTTTTTGTAGTTTTGTTCTTTCATTTACACAAGTCTTACTATACTTACTATGCTTACTATAGCAGTTGCAAATTCTGTTACAGTCCGTCTTAGCTAGGGCTGAGAAAAATAAGCAATTAATTGAAATTTAATCGATCAAACGATTTTCAATTTTAAATAATCGATTCCTCGATTATCGATTCTTTGATTATCAATTTTTCGATTATCTATTCTACGATTATAGATTCTTTGTTTATCGATTCTTCAACACCATCGATTATTTGATATGATAATTTGGTTAACTAGGTTTATAAAAAAATTTGAAATTTTATTTATAACAAATAAACCGTAGCAGCAAAAAATTCAAGTCATATAGCAAAAAATGAGCAAAAGATTATAGTCTATAAAAAAAATGAATTTTCACTATGGATACACAAACGTGAAGTTGGCGTAACAATCTTGTTTTGTTTATAACTTTTTAAGGACAGCAGCAAAAAATTTCAGTCATATAGCAAAAAATGAAAAAATAATTATAGGACATTGCAAATTTCATTATCATACTCCATGACGGCTCGTAACCCAAAATGGGAAGTATTTATTATAATTATATTGCTTTGCACATGTGAAAATTTATACGAGGATACATTTTCTATAAGTGCCAAATAGTCCGGTCAAATTAGACCAAAAAATAAGAGTAAAGTTACCTAAATTCCCACCAAGCTGAAAATCGGTAAGATTGTTTGAAATATCATTAAAAACAAAATTTGTCCCCATCTTTCCCCTGTAAGGAAAAAATTTTATGCAAGGTCAAAGGTAAAAAAATGAGTTTTTCGCGATTTTCAGCAAAACGGTAAGTTTTATCATAAAAATATCTCAGACAAAAATTGTAGATCATATTTTTCTATCGGTTATTGTAATTTACACTACTAATATAAAATATACAGTTATAACTATAAGAATATCAGGTAAAATGAAGCCCAGTCCCTTAATTATACGCCATTGAAACCTTGAGAAAACATCTGTCCCCTGTTCAATTGTGTGCGTGGCTAGGGTCTTATACCTACTATAATAAATGAAATACTGTTAGTCTTGAACGCCAGTTAGTAGTGAAAACACGTGTTTATCCTAGCCTATATTGTGCTGTTTTGAGTTTTATAACAAAAATGTCAGATTATTGTTTTATTTGCGCTAAACTTTTAACTGAAAGTGAAATTGTTACTGTTGAACGTGGTATGAAGACATTAATTAATGCAAGTATCGAAAGAGCAGATGAATTTTCGGAGTATCTAAAAAATCAAAAATCTGTGACAATACATGAAAGTTGTCGTAAAAACGGCATTCGCTTTCTTCTTTCTATGTACGGAGCTCCTAAAAAAACTACCTGATTAGATAAGTATAGATATGCATGTTTCGTTAAAAACACCAAAAGTAAAAAACAAGTACAATTAGCTTGTCTTCCTCCAACCTCAGTTGCTGCTCATCAACATCTTTTTAGGGTATATTACCAAGTTCAAGTGTGGCTTGGTTATCAGCTAGACCCTACAGACTGGGGTTGGAAGTTGGTCAACAATTTATTAGAACTAGTGCACACTTTACTTCCACCTGCGCCGGAAAAACTGCTGAACTCGATTTTTTGCAACTGCAAAAAGGGATGCAGTGCTAAATGTGGTTGCAAAAAAGTCGGACTGTTCTGTTCTCCGGCATGTACACATTGTCAAGGCCGGTTGTGCTCTAATATTGAATCACCAACAGTAGAGGATCCGTTTGATTCCAACGAGGCAACATGCGATACATCGCTATTAACGCAGTTTACATCCACTCAGGATGAAGATGAAGAAGAACAAGAATAAGACGAACAAGAACAAGAAGATCAAGAAGAAGATTTTGAAAGTTACGACTCGGACGATTAAATTTCACTACTTTTTTTTAACTTAAATTGCTTTTATCTTTTCAATCTCTGCTAATATCCATTATTTTTCAATAGTTTCAAATTAAACAAGATCAAAACTGACCCGTGGAATAGGCCTACTGGGGAAACCACAAAAATAAAACGCGCTAAGTACACTACCTCATAGGTGGCGAGGAAACGTGTGCATATTATGACGATTACAACTTTTACAACTTTTTGAATCGTTATATCTCAAAAACGGTGGCTCGTAGAAAAAAAAGTAATAATTAATTTTTTGTAGATAATTTTATGATCTACAATTTTTGTCTGAGATATTTTTATGATAAAACTTACCGTTTTGCTGAAAATCGCGAAAAACTCATTTTTTTTACCTTTGACCTTGAATAAAATTTTTTCCTTACAGGGGAAAGATGGGGAACTTTCAAATTTTGTTTTTAATGATATTTCAAACAATCTTACCGATTTTCAGCTTGGTGGGAATTTAGGTAACTTCGAATGTCTAATTTGACCGGACTAACACAAAAATACTTCAATAAACTGTAAGTAATCGTGTTTGAACCTAACCAAACTCGACAACATGAACCCGTGAACGTTGGTGAACGTGTCAAAAATCGAAAAATCAACAGGTGGTCCGTCGTCCAAACGACAAAAAACGAACTTACACGAACCAACTCCTGGTTTGATATCAATGTTGGCTACGTCACACATGGCGCATTTCAATGAACGATTCAAAAGACTTACATTTTCATTTCGAGGTAATAAAACTATCAAAATTAACAATTATTATCACTTTTCTATAACTTATACATGCTGAAAATTGATATCCAATAAGTATTTCCTTAAACGCCATAGGCTTGAAACCCCCATTATCAAAATACAAAAATTTTATTGTTTCAGTATTCCGTCATAAAACAATGAAAACATACATTTGCAAAAATGTCTCCACCGTGACAATGTTTGCACATTGCCGTGACCAGGATTCGAACCTGGGTTACTACGGCCACAACGTAGGGTCCTAACCACTAGACGATCACGGCTACCGGCGAACTGTAAATCAAGTACAGAAACTTTCTCTCTGTCATACTTGATAGCAATTTTGTTTTTCTGAATAACCTGTTGCCCTACATTTAATGATATCTCTTGCAATATCTGCCCGGCTAGCTCAGTCGGTAGAGCATGAGACTCTTAATCTCAGGGTCGTGGGTTCGAGCCCCACGTTGGGCGGAGTTTTTTCCTACAATATAGCGTACAACGCGAGACGTAAATAATTATTGTTTGACCCGGTTTGACCTATTTTTGCTTATTTATCCGAGGGTTACTACATGAATTTAAAAGGTCGCCCCCGGGTGGGCTCGAACCACCAACCTTTCGGTTAACAGCCGAACGCGCTAGCCATTGCGCCACGGAGGCTCATATCGGGCTCATAGATTCGATCAGCAACAAAATATCGAATAAAATATATATCATAATAATTAATAAAAACCAAAACCAAGGCTATCCGAAAGTTTCCAAAAAAGATTCCAAATTTTGAATGTTGAGAAGTTATTGCAGGAAAACAGCAACATCTTTTTAGCCGAGGTGTAAGGTGAAATGATATTTTCTATGACCATTAAATAATACATTCATTATATAGAGTACTTTAGTAATATAAATTGGTTCATAAAACAATATTCTATTGTGAATTCATAATTCAGCGCTATTGTATTATAAATCCATTATTGAACACAACTGTCACTCTCATCTCATCAAAATGAGAGGTTAAATTTTATGTTAATTAATAAGAATTTGTAAACAAATAATTAAAAAGTAGTAGATAAAACGTCGTTTTGACTCGCTCATAAACTCGCCTTCAGAACGTGCATAAATTTTAATCCTCTTGAATAATTATTATAGCCTATATTATGTGCTCGTTAAATAATTTACTACGAGGGATATCCAGAAAGTAAGGTGACAAGTGCTGTGAAGGGTGCAGGGACTTTTTTTCAAAGGTTGGCACACCTGCGTGGAGAGGACTTCGTAACGGTCAAACCGAAACCTGGCCCAATTCAGTCCGTTGAGAAATGTCGTCACAGGAAGAGCTTCCGTCAACCTCCGCAGGGGCTGTTCGCTCCACCTCCTCGGTCATCAAATTCCTCACTTTGTGACAAGAGTCGACGGCCGAAATCAATCGTCAATTTGTGGAAACCTATGGGCCTGAGATAATGTCACGTCAGCACATTTACAAGTGGGTTAGGTTGTTTAAAGAAGGTCCCACTAACATTCATGACGAAGAAACGAGTGAGTCCGTCGGCCGTTGTAAACATGCTGACGTGACATTACCTCAGGCCCATAGGTTTCCACAAGTTGACGATGGATTTCGGTCCCTGCGGAGGTTGACGGAAGCACTTCCTGTGATGACATTTCTAAACGGACTGAATTGGGCCAGGGCTCGGTTTGACCGTTACGAAGCCCCCTCCACACAGGTGTGCCAACCTTTCAAAAAAAATACCTGCACCCTTCAGAACACTTCTCACCTTACTTTTTGGATATCCCTCGTATGAAGAAATCGTAGAAATATACTAAATGGAATAAATAATGTGACATTAACGGATATAATTATTATCTCGGATGATACACACTCGCCTTCAGAACGTGCACAAACTTTTATCCTCTTGAATAATAATTAGAGCCTATATTATGTGCTCGTTATATAATATACTATTAAGAAATCGTAGGAGTATACTAAATGGAATAAATAATGTAACGCATTGGAGCTAATTCGGCTACACTCATAAGCGCACAGTTCTTTGGTAAACAAAAATATAAAATATAGTTTTATTACGATTTTGCTGTGGATTTTGCTAATGTACCTAGCTTATTATAGGTAGTTTCATAAAAAAAGTAGCATAATGTAGGACAATATGAGCCCGGGTAGCTCAGTCCGAGCTCTCGAATCCGGCGCACAAGATCCTCGGTTCGAGTCCCATAGCCATCAGTTTCATTTTATTTTTTTCTGAAGATGTCTCGAGGTCAAATTTAACCAAGTTGTTATTGTAAACGTTAATTTTAATTAAATTTAAAAATTTAGTTTGTATCTGTTCCTCGATTTTGGGTATAAAAAGCCGATTTTTATGCTCAGTAGTCAGTTCAGATTTAGTTCTGGAATAGTAAGCACTCCTGTCCGATCCGAGAAGTACATATCTCCCTGGTAAGCAAGTTTTGCTATTATATTGTTACTCTATTGTTGTTTCTGTAACAGTGCTATGCCTGATACAGCTCTTCAGTTTTTCTGTATTTGATTTAACTCTTACTATAGCAGTGTTTGACCTGATACAGACTCTTGTGTTTGACTTAACCCACACTGTAGCAGTGTTTGACATGTGACAGTCTTTTCTTTCTGATTTAATTCTTACTGTAGCAGCGCTTGACGTGATACAGTTCTTTTTTTTCTGATTTAACTCTCACTGTAGCAGTGCTTCAGTGCTTGACCTGATACAGTTCTGTCCATCAGATTTAATTCTTCCTGTAGCAGCGCTGGACCTGATACAGTCTTTTCTTTCTGATTTAACTCTCACTGTAGCAGTGCTGGATCTGATACAGTTTCATGTTTCGTAGCAATATAGAATTTTGTTCAACATTAATGTTACAGGGAATATGGTAATTAATTATTGGTGTATCTTACAAAGTGTCAAATAAACATTATGCCGACTGTACACTTAGTGTTTTATTTTAATTATTATTGTGCTTTAATATACCCTGGACATCCTCCACTGTAGCTACCTAGCATATCTATAGCTGGCGCTGCTACTACTAACATATTAATTTTTTTAAACAAAAAATGAAAGTAAGATTAGCTACACAAATATTAAGTAAATCTGTAGCAGATTCATTGTTATTTTGCAAAAACAGTTTAAAATTAGAGGAGTTTTGTGATTTGTCAGGCTACTGCTAATTTTATTATTTTAATGAACGATGCATTTGATATTTTAAATTCGAGAACTTTGAGCAACAGTTATTTAAATAGCTTGCTATGAAAATAATATCCAGGAAATAAAATATTTTTTGCTGAAAATTAAAAAAAAATGTATAATTTTAAATTTAAATTTTACAGTCAGCCAGAAAAACAGACTTCTTGGGTTTATTAATCTGATTTTAATCATTGATAAGGATTTATAATGATTTCATTGTAACAGGAAAATTAAAAATTTTACCCTGATATTTATTCTGGTATGAACAGTCGAAGTAGCTAGACGTACCAACACGTGCAGTCGTCAGCCTAAAATTTTGTATTCTTTTGGTGACTTATCTCTTGTTTATTGTCAATGAGTATGACTCGCTCAAATTCTAAAAGTGGTACTAGCAATAATACTAGTGACATAGTTCCAGTAATCAAAAAAACTATTACTGAAATACTTGACAGTGAAGCTTTTACGAATAAAATAGTGGAAGCAGTGCGCGCTAATTTAGATGAGCTGTTAGAGATTAAACTCTCTGCTCTCACTGCCGAGATCCAAGGCTTGAATGCGCAAATAGCAGCAAAGGATACAATTATAATAAAGATGAAGCAAGACATCGATCAACTGGAGCAGTATAGCCGCCGTAATTGCCTTCGCATCTATGGGGTACCGGAGTCTACAGGCGAGTCCACCGATGCAGTGGTTCTGAAATTATTCTCAGAAAAACTAAATGTGAATCTGCAACCTGAAGCCATTGATCGAAGTCACCGACTAGGAAAGGCACCTAAAGCTAAGTACAAGCCTATTATTGTAAAATTTGCTCGCTACAATGATCGAGCACACGTGTTTTCTAAGAAAAAACTTTTAAAAGGTTCAAAAATAGTTATTAAAGAAGATCTTACTAAAGCGCGAGTTACAATTTTAAATGAAGCAGTTAAAAAGTTTAGTGTTCAAAACACATGGACATCTGATGGTGTTATTTTTGTTAAAACGAATTCAGGTGTACATAGAATAAAAACTTTTGAAGACTTAAACGTTATTGCAGCTGATTAGTGATAAGCACACACCTGTATAATCTCAGAGTTCAATGATCTCTGATTTCGACCAAAAGGCTAATTTAATTAACTATTCTTGTATTGTAAAATTATATTTCACGCACTAGGCTACCGATTGCACATGTGAATCTCTGGTTGCCGATTTGTGCATACTATAGTAAAAACGTATACTATACAGTTTGTTTTTTTTAAAAAGAAAATTCAATATTTTTATATATACATATTTACACACTAATACCTTATTTCTAAATTATTTATTTTGTTTTTAGATGTTCAAAATTGGTCATCTGAATGTACGATCTTTGTACGCTAACTTTCAAGAGTTCAAGGACGAATGTGTAAACAGCAGCTTTGATCTATTTGGTATTTCGGAATCCTGGCTGAAGAAAACAGATGATAGCAATTTAATTCATATTCCTGGATTTTCACTTCTTAGAAATGATAGAGACAGTCGAGGTGGAGGCGTGGCATTTTATATAAAATCATCACTGAATCAATATGTTTCCAGTATTCATCATAATTTAAATACTATCAGTCCTGATTTAGAACAGATATGGTTAACATTGAAAATTAACACGCAGATTATTACATTTGGCGTAATTTACCGCCCTCCAAGTGGTAATGTAGCAGGTTTTATTGATAATCTTGAAACATCACTAACTAGTTTGTACCTTGAATCAAATCTTATTTATTGCATGGGCGACATAAATATTAATTTGCTTAACTGTTCTCTGAATTCAACGAAACTGTTTTTATCGCTCTTAAATGAATTTAGTTTGTATCAGAATATAGACAAACCAACGAGAATAACGAACAACTCCGAAAGTCTTATTGATATTTTAGCAAGTAGCGATGTAGAACTTTGCTATAATGTTCAAATAACTCCAATGCACAACATATTGTAATATAAACTGGCATTATTTATATTGTTGTCCTAGCATAAATGATAAAGTAGAATACTTCAATCAAAGTATTTTGTCTCTTTTTGATAAACACATGCCATGTAAAACTATTGTTGTTAAAGGCAAACCTAAACCGTGGATAACTGATGTAGTCAAAATCATGATTAAACATCGTGACAACGCTTTATCTAGATTCAAACGTACTAAACAGCAATCTCATTGGGAGTCGTATAAAATCTTGAGAAATATGGTAACGGATGCTATTCGGAAAGAGAAAAAAGCTTACATTGAGTACAGAATTAGAACATCTGGAAAAAAATTTTGGAATGTATTGAAGGATGTCAACATTATTTCTAACTGTTCTACAGATCTACCTGACAACTTATCGGATGTTAATCAAATTAATAATCATTTTATTAATACTACTACAGTTTTAAACCCAAATTCAGACACTCTTCTTTTTTATAATAACAACACCTATATTAATGCAGGCTTATTCACTTTTTCAACTGTGTCACTACAGGAAATCAGCAACATAGTTAACACATTACATTCTGATTCAACAGGAACTGATAAAATAAACCTAAAAATGCTTAAGTTAATATTTCCTTACATTATTCCACAAATTACTCATATAATAAATTCTTGTCTTCTAGATAACACTGTTCCGGATATTTGGAAGGTGGCACTTGTGAAGCCGTTAGAGAAATGTAAAAATCCTTCTTCTTTAAATGATCTCAGGCCGATTAGCATTTTACCTACTCTTTCAAAGATTCTGGAGAAAGCTATGGTAGCTCAAATTAACTCATATTTGGCAGCCCATCGTATTCTTCCTGACATTCAGTCAGGCTTTAGAAAAGGTTTTAGTACTACTACAGCTCTCCATAATATTATTACTGACATTGTTTCGAATATTGATCAAAATAATTTGGTACTTTTGATATTACTTGATTTCAGCAAAGCGTTCGATACTATTAATCATGATTTAATGATCGCAAAACAGAAATATCTAGGATTTGATTCTAACAGTAGAGCATTACTTTCAAGTTATTTAACGAATCGCTCTCAAAAGGTGGGCTACAACAACAATACATCCACATCATTACAATTATCGAAGGGTGTACCACAAGGTTCTATTTTAGGTCCCCTTTTGTTTTCAATTTATATATTTGACTTGTGGAAAAATATCACATTCTGTAATGTGCATATTTACGCAGATGATACTCAATTATATTTTCCTTTTAAATCACATGATGTGGATGATGCAATTGTTAAAATAAACAAAGATATTGCCTCTATATCTGAATATGCTAGGAATAATTGCCTTATATTAAATGAACGAAAATCGAATGTTATGTTTTTTGGAAATAAGAATGCCCGAGATACTCTTGTAGCATCCAATAAAATACAAATTAAATTAAACAGTACTTATATGCCAATATCGGAAAGTTGTAAAAACTTGGGCCTGATTCTAGATACTAAGCTTCGATTCACTGAACATGTAAATCTCTTATTAAAAAAGGCTTATTTAGCTCTAAAGCAACTGTTCATGAATCGCTTTGTATTGTCTCGAAAACATAAAATAATTTTGGCAGAGAGTCTTGTACTTTCTGTATTCAGCTACTGCGATTCTGTTTATGGACCATTCCTTACTGTTCGAGATTGTGCTAGAATACAGAAAGTGCAAAACTCATGTGTAAGATTTGTACTGAATGTGAGTAAATATGAGCATATCTCGGGTCATTTGAGTGCATTGGGGTGGTTGAACATGAAAAATCGAAGGTTTTTACATTCTGCGTGCTTAATTCATCGTACTATTCAATACAAAACTCCCTCCTACCTTCTTAATAAGATCTCATTCAGGTGCATGCACATAATCTGAGAGATAAATATCTGCTACATATTCCTAAACATAAGACAACTCTGTTCCAACACTGCTTTAGTTTTCAATGTCCTGCTGTATATAATGATTTGCCAATCTATCTTAAAACTGAGACTGTCTTAAAGTTTCCTAAGAAATTGAAAAATTATCTTCTACTTCAGTCATGTTAAATTTTATTATTTTTTAATTTTAGGCCTGTTTATAAATCGTCTCTGACTCTTGATATTTAATAACTAATAATTATTACATTACTAGTGTTACAATTGATATTTTACAAGTATAATGTGTGTTGTATGTATTTATTTAAATATGTATGAATTTATTGTATTTTGAGATAAATCTGTATATTTGATGTGTAAAATGGTTAAGTGTAAGACCAGCAATTTGCTGAACTTTGCCAAATAAAAATTATTATTATTATTATTATTATTATTATTATAAGTGCAGTCAAGAACACTTGGAATTGTTTTTTGGAACAATTAGGCATCAAGAGGGTTATAATAATAACGAGACTTGTAGACAATTTACACCCGCATACAAAAACATTTGTGTACATAGGATGGGGGTGTAGGTAAATGTATACCTTTAGATAATATTAAAATTTTAAAGAAGCCTAATAAAAAAACCGAAAGATGAAATAAATGAAGAAATGTTATTTTAAATAATAAAAACATTAAAATGTGAATCATGTGTTCAATCACTTTTTGGAGAGAGAAAAGAATTTTTAAATTCTTTAATTAATGTGAAAAATAGGAGTGGACTATATTACTCCCAACCAACCCAAAAATTAACAGTTATTGTATAATTTAAAAAGTTTTGAGACTTGACTTAAATTTTAATAATTTATTTACAAATATGGTAGATCTAAAGCAGAAAAAAATAGACAATATTTTAATAAAATTGTTTTATTCAAGGGACAATAATAAATGCAATTTATATGTTTAAATTTGTGATTTATTACTTTCTTTTGCCAATTATTATTAACAAGGGATAGTAATATTAAATATTTTTACAATAAACATATAATAAACACCAAGCTTCTCTTGTATATTAAATATTATTCTGTTTAAAATGTTTAATAAAAACAATTTTTTTTTATTACTGACGAATTATGAAAATATTGTACATAACGCCACTGATAAAACGGAAACGATATCGACAGCTGATCGACGGGCGTCATTTTAAAACATCACATTTTGGTCGCTACAGTTGCAGTATTATGCTCTTGTCTGAGTCTCTATATTTAAAGCTAGACACCTAGGTCGTGTGTTCGAATCCCGGTAAGATCAGGAATTTTTTTTACCGTATTACATTTATCATTCAGCTTTGTCATTCATACTTTGGTCTTCGAGCTTAACTGAACCGATCTGAAGAACATACTCGTACAGTCATTACCTACTTTAGTAAGTAACCAACATTAGTTACAATTTAAGGAGTAAAAGCTACCCGATACCAACTGATTGCGGAACTCCCGACTGTAACGGTATAGGAAACAATCATTCGTCAGTCAACAATGGGATAACCAAATCTAAATCAAAACGCAGAGTACCTTCCTCCGTCACCCGTAAACTTGCAGCTGAAAACAAACTTGCCGACAAACTCGCAGAGAAGCCAAACAAAAAGAAAAACAAGCTAGAAGAGATTTAGCAATACAACTTTCTCGTATAGAAAATGATGACGAGTATGCAATGACAGAAGAAGAAGAAAATAATCCTGCAACAGATTATTATAAGAAAGAGCGAGTGACAGAGTGGGCAAGACATAATGAATGCAGGCTTGGCCAATTCTCCGCATTCTCTACTCAGACAACAGCAGTAACAGTTTTCTTCCAATAATATTGTATTAGATCAGCTAACCAATACAATAAATTAAATGGCATTAAACAATCAACAGATATTGAAATCTACTGAAGTTGTAGTATCATCTAAGATAAAGGATGACGAAAGGGCGAAACAATTTGCTGCCCGTCAATGCGTTAGTCAACTCCACGCGAACTACCAACATTTTGTGGAGATTCTGAAGAGTGGCATCTAATTTATAAGTCAGTACTATCCTCAACCACCAAATTATGTAACTACACAGCAGAAGAAAACGTCATCCGTCTTAGAAAAGCACTTACCGGAAGTGCTAAATGAGCAGTTCATGGTCTTCTCATCGCTTCCGGTCAAGCCGACAAAGTTATAGAAATTCTCCAATTTCGCTTTGGTTGACCTCATCAAATTATAAATAAGACTTCTAAACAAAATTAAATCAATTCCTCCATTAAAGCCGGGTAGAGCAGAAAATATTATTTATTTGGCTACAGCAATTCAAAGTCTTGTAATTATTGTAAAATAACTGAACTGTACTGCTCATGTTTCAAATCCAATTTTAATTAATGAGCTCGCTGAGAACCTACTGGACTTTCAGAAGTTTAACTAGAGTAAGACAGAATCTAAATTACAATGTATCATATTACGACAACCTCTTATCAGTTTCGGAACAAGAAGTAAACTATATGTCACCGATGTCATATCTGTCACTGTCGAAAATATTCGTATTCACGAGATCTTGAAATGTGCTTACCACCAAAACACTCATACGCGAAAATTTTACCGTCTCTTTTACAGAATATGAGGCGAGAGATAAAAATTTTTTTTACTAAGATAATGTATTTTTTTTCAAAATCGGCATGAAAATCGTCATTTCCAGACTAATTTGCTTCATGAAAGTAAGATTTTAATGACTAGGCATGAAATTAAAATTTTCATGCCTAGTCATTTTTACTTCTTTGTACGGAGTAATAAGGAAGTATTGTAATCGCGAAAAATTTCGGTTTTCAGATTTTGATGGAAATATCCGTTTTGACCTTTTCTGAATCCATTATGACTAGTTTCGTCGTGACGTCTGTACGTACGTGCGTACGTACGTACGTGCGTACGTACGTACGTACGTGCGTACGTACGTACGTACGGACGTACGTGCGTACGTACGGACGTATGTGTGTCGCATAACTCAAATACGGTTAGACGTAGAAAGTTGAAATTTTGTATTTAGGACTGTTATAGCATCTAGTTGTGCACCTCCTATTTTTGGTTTCAATCTATAAACCGGAAGTAGTACTTTTTAAAAATATTTCGATAAATATTTAATTTAACACAAATTTTTTTATTTTAAATGAAAGATTATGTGATTATTACCTAAAATCGGTATTTTATAAATATTTTTGTATCTGGTATCATTTAGGAATAATTAAAGTATATATTTTTAATTTAGTATTTCTTTATCTTGTAGTCCATGATCGATTAACATTTGTTACTACGTAAAATTTAAATGATTATGACATGACAGTGACAATAGTAAAATATGCTTTATATCTTCTTCTGCAGTTTAAATAAAATGACTAGAATATATTTGTGAGTATACTAGTATAATAAGTTAAAAGAATTTTTTATATTATTCTACATTTTAGTTATTAAGAAAAGTATGAACACACAAGGCGTACAAGGAAGTCATGTGGTGTCCACGTCAGATTTTTACTTTAAACTTTGTTTACTTGTCATGACAACTTTTTCTAAAATTTGATGATTTGTCACAGCTCTGATGATTCATGCAAACCTAATTTTTTTTATAATTTTAAGCTTAATTGCCGATTTAAAAAAAATAGAATACATCACGCGTCATAAAAATGCCTTTGCTTGACTCGGAGGCTTTGAAGAAATGCTCGGACGCTGCGCATCCTCGCATTCTTCAAACGCCTCCTCGTCTGCAATGTAACATTTTCATGACTTGTAATGTAATATACTATTAATTTTGCTAAAAATTCAAAAATTGTTTCTGTATTTTATTTTCTGATGAACTTGAACATTTACTTGAGCGATATAATTTTATTATCTGCAAAGTTATTCTAGTCCAGTCAACGAAGAATCATTTTGGGCAAATAACGGTTCTAAATTCGAAAGTTTTGAAACTTTGTAGTATTGTTCGCGAAGGTCTAGTAATTAATATATCAAAAGTCCTGACCCGTAGCTGGTGAGCGGGGTCGGGGGGTCCACAAAATGGCTGCCAAAATCTATTTTTAATAATATATCGTTATTGTTGTTGTAGAGTACAAATACTTTTTAACAAAGTTGTAGAGAATGAAATTTACTACAACTTTGATATAAAACAATTTTTCCTCAGATCAATTGTTCGCAAGTTATAAAGTGTGATAAAGACAAGCGGAGCCCTTTATTTGCTATTTGCAAAAATGTTGAATTTTCCCTAATGCAACTCGAACTTTCTAATAGATGAACATATCCATTTCCTGTTTTAAATATTCAATTTAACAGACATTTTTCTGTCTAAATTAAAAATTTCAGATTTTGGTGACCCTTGTATAGCAAATTTTTAAAAAAGAATATAAATAATTAATTTTTGTTATTTTGATACTATAATTTCTGAACGAATAAAAATATCGCCTTTCGGTTTCCGGAATTTCTTAGACAATTTCCTATTATATATATATATATATATATATATATATATATATATATATATATATATATATATATATATATATATATATATACTATATTACATTTTTTTATAGGCCTTGGTTAAGTAAACATATAAGGTTTTTTTCGAAGAGAAAATTGTAAAATTTTGTCATTTTTAAAATTTCTTGTGTTTAATCAGTTCTATACTATAAACGAATTGAGATATCTACTTCCGGTTTCCGGAATTGAATTTCTTAGACAATTTTCTATAATATTATATTATATTAAAAAAATGTATGGTTAAGCCAAAGGTTTTGTCGAAGAGAAAATGGTAACATTTTGAAATTTTAGAAATTTCTTATGTTTAATCAGCTAAAAAGATTTGAGATATCGACTTCCGGTTTCCGGAATTGAATTTCTTAGACAATTTTCTATTATATATATATATATATATATATATATATATATATATATATATATATATATATATACAGGGTGAGTCATCGATATGCCCGTGGTCGATATCTCCCTTGTCGTTAAAAATACAGCACAAATTTATTAACAGAATTTTTCGTCTACTCAAGGAGCATAACTTAAAATTATTTTCACATATACAGGTTGTTGCATAACGACTTGGCAATAATTGTTCGTCGTTTTTTAAATGAAACACCCTATATATTTTTATATATTTTGAATTGTATTTTATTTACCTATACGAACATATAAGTTTCATTTTAGTTTTCCGCGGCGTTGCCAAGTTATTCAATTTTTTCTCTAAAAAAAGCCGAATACACGTATTGTTTTATAAAGGCGTACTGAAGTTATTTTAATAGTAAAAATTATGAATTTTTTTTTCTGTACCACTGTAACTATACTCTTTGTTCTGACATAACTTTTTTTAAATGTTATTATACAGGGTGTTCAGTACAGAGAATCAAATTTACTCATTTTCAAATGGCTATAACTCGTCATTTTCAAATGGAACACCCTATATTTTATTATTCTGTTGTGTGTATTTTTGCATCTTTTTATGTTATACAGGGTGTCGTATGCATAAAAATATTAATTTAATTAATTTAGAAAATAATGTTTTTAGGCATAGGACATCCTGTATAACATAAAAAGATGCAAAAATACACACAACAGAATAATAAAATATAGGGTGTTCCATTTGAAAATGACGAGTTATAGCCATTTGAAAATGAGTAAATTTGATTCTCTGTACTGAACACCCTGTATAATAACATTTAAAAAAAGTTATGTCAGAACAAAGAGTATAGTTACAGTGGTACAGAAAAAAAAATTCATAATTTTTACTATTAAAATAACTTCAGTACGCCTTTATAAAACAATACGTGTATTCGGCTTTTTTTAGAGAAAAAATTGAATAACTTGGCAACGCCGCGGAAAACTAAAATGAAACTTATATGTTCGTATAGGTAAATAAAATACAATTCAAAATATATAAAAATATATAGGGTGTTTCATTTAAAAAACGACGAACAATTATTGCCAAGTCGTTATGCAACACCCTGTATATGTGAAAATAATTTTAAGTTATGCTCCTTGAGTAGACGAAAAATTCTGTTAAAAAAATTATGCTGTATTTTTAACGACAAGGGAGATATCGACGACGGGCATTTCGATGACTCACCCTGTATATATATATATATATATATATATATATATATATATATATATATATATATATACACTCGAGGAAAATAAAAACGCATCACTTGAAAATGCACAAAAAATGACACAATTTCAAAATGCGATATCTCGGCTGCAATTCGACGAAATTGGATGAATCTTCGAGTTCTGAAAACTTTGTAGTCTTTAATGTGACAAAAAATCCACTTCACCACCTCCCACCCCCTTAAGAAAAACAACTGTACCTGATGTCCAAAAAGGTCCAACTTTGGCAACTCATGCGCAGTGCCAAAAAAATCGTGGACCTTATTGGCCAACAGAGTAATGAAGATCAGACATTTTCTTCAAGGTTCGCAAAATTTCAAGTACCTACGATGATTTGGCGCGAAGTTATGAATTTTTGAAAAAAAAGTGCCTTTTTGAGGTTTTTGGCCATAACTTGGCAAATTTTGCACGAAAATCAATAAATTTGAGATTTTCGAGAACGTTGAAGGTTTCTCTATTCGGCCCTGTAAGTTAATCTGACACCAATTTCGATCCACCCCCTGCCACCCCCGGATAAAAAAACATGTTTTTGACTGAAAAATGTTCAATTGTAGCAACTTGTAGCCTGAGTAAAAAAAATCGTGGACCTTATTGCCCAACAGGACAATAAAGTTCAATCTTTTCCCTTCAATTTTCTCAAAATTTCAAGTACGTGCGACAATTTGGCACGAAGTTATGAATTTTTGAAAAAAATAGGTATTTTTGTGCTTCTTGCCCATAATTTGTCCGATTTCGCACCAAATTCGTTTATTTCCTAAAACATCTAAAAAATAAAGGAGTTTAAAGAAATAAAAATTTTAAAGTCACTTTTAGATAATTGTTAATGAAATTCAGAAACCTCAAACAGACACTTTTTTTTCAAAAATTAATAACTTCGCGCCAAAGCATCGTAGGTCCTTGAAATTTTGCGGACCTTGAAGGAAAAAGTCTAAACTTTAATACCCTGTTGGCCAATAAGGTCCACGATTTTTTTGGCACTGCGTATGAGCTGCCAAAGTTCGACCTTTTTGGACATCAGGTACATTTTTTTTCTAAGGGGGGTGAGAAGGGGTGGAGTGGATTTTTCGTCATATTGGGTATCATCACATTAAAGATCAGACTTTTTCCTTCAAGATCCGCAAAATTTCAAGGACCTACGATGATTTGGCGCGAAGTTATGAATTTTTGAAAAAAAGTGCTTTTTTGAGGTTTCTGAATTTCATTAACAATTATCTAAAAGTGACTTTAAAATGTTTATTTCTTTAAACACCTTTATTTTTTAGATGTTTTAAGAAATAAACGAATTTGGTGCGAAATCGGACAAATTATGGGCAAAAAAGCACAAAAATACCAATTTTTTTCAAAAATTCATAACTTCGTGCCAAATTATCGCACGTATTTGAAATTTTGAGAAAATTGAAGGAAAGAGATTGAACTTTATTGTCCTGTTGGGTAATAAGGTCCTCGACTTTTTTTACTCACGCTACAAGTTGCTAAAATTGAACATTTTTCAGTCAAAAACATGTTTTTTTATCCGGTGGTGGCAGGGGGGGATATATATATATATATATATATATATATATATATATATATATATATATATAAATAATAGGCCTTGGTTAAGCCAAAATTTAAAAATTTTGTCGAAGAGAAAATGGTAAAAAATTATTTTTTTGCTATACAAGGCTCACCAAAATTTGAAATTTTTAATTTGGATAGAAAAATGTCTATTAAATTGAATATAAAACCGGAAATCCATATGTTCATCTATTAGAAAGTTACAGCAGCATTAGGGAAAATTCAACATTTTTGCAAATAGCAAATAAAGCACTCCTCTTGTCTTTATCATAACTCGAACTTTTATTCCAACCACGTGTCAGTACTTGTAGTTATAATAAATGTTTCCGCCCGGGATCGAACCGGGGACCCCCACGGAAACTATGCACCTGATAGGTGTTGTGCATTGTTATTCTTGGCATCATATTAAGAAGAACAAAATGTGCAAAAAGATCGCAGTCGGTAGGATTCGAACCTACGCTCCCAGAGGGAATCTGATTTCTAGTCAGACGCCTTAACCGCTCGGCCACGACTGCATACTACATTATAGATATATAAGAAAATTTCCTTGATATTTATACCTACATAAATTCTGTAGACTGCTCGCAATCAAAGAAAGGACACATGTTTTATCCAACTTTAAAATATTAGAACCTCCGTATTTGTATGGTCAAAATAACACCTCTACCTTTTTGAGTTGGACCCGTCTAAACGAATATTTGTCTCTAATTGATTTAGTTAAGATTAGAATTACGTATAATATAATAAAAACGACAAGCTTAGTAAAAGGTTAATATAAAAATCAATTATGCGTATGCACCCAGCTATAAGAAGTGAACTAGCTAGATAAAAATATTGGTAAGGCTGGTCTATTCTGACGAAATCCTCGATAGTATAGTGGTCAGTATCCCCGCCTGTCACGCGGGAGACCGGGGTTCGATTCCCCGTCGGGGAGGTTTTTTTTCGTAGAAAATTTGTGAAGCTTACCCATGATATCTGGAGTCAATCAACTCTGTTAATCTATTTTTGTTTGCTGGACGTAATCCTATATCAGCTCGAGCTGTTTTTATCAGCCGAAATAGCTCAGTTGGGAGAGCGTTAGACTGAAGATCTAAAGGTCCCCGGTTCAATCCCGGGTTTCGGCAATGGGTTTTTATAAGTATAAATGGCCGAATAAGTAAAGTCGAGAAGTGGCAAGCGCTACTACTTACGAATTATTAATTATATATGGACTTAAAAAGTGTGACGTCATGTATCAACGGTGTGTAGGCAACGCATAATGCATCCAGCATTGGAACACGTACACCTTCTATGACGGTCGTAGTAGCTCACAAGATATCGGCCCATTAGCTCAGTTGGTTAGAGCTCGGTTAGAGCGTCGTGCTAATAACGCGAAGGTCGCGGGTTCGATCCCCTCATGGGCCAACTATTTTAATTTTCATTGATTGCATCCGACATTGCATTCCTCGTTGCATTCAACGAGGCCGAACGAGGCAACAATAATTTTAAGGGTTATAATTTAGATCCTTGCAGGGGTGGATGGTTCGAATTTGATTATTATTATTTGATTTATTAATAAATATTATTATTATTTTATTAAATATATTGGAATATTTTAGCGCAAATACTAATACATGTCGGCGCCGTGGCTAAGTTGGTTAAAGCGCCTGTCTAGTAAACAGGCGATCGGCGGTTCGTATCCCCAACGGGTGGGCCTTTGATTAGTTTTTTTTGTTAATATGTCAAAATAAATTTATAATTCATATATTTGAAATAATTTCGTAAAAATTGAATAAAATATTGTATATTCCACGTGAGATACGAATGTTTATTCACTCGAAGAAATTATCCCATTCGCCCTTCGGGCTCGGGGGCTAAACTTTCTTCTCTTGAATAAACATTCATGTATCTCACTTGGTGTATAAAGTGTATAAGTCAATAATGGGGGTTTTCACGATTTTTTGGTTTTTTTATATGTTAATCTATACATTTAAATATAAGACCCGTATTTTTTCTTTTCGCTTGAAAGTTGCTAATAAGCCAGAAAAAAATTCATCTATGCCGCGTGCAACAGTGTGACGTCACCAACACCTAGAACATACGTTCAACGCGCTGACAAGGACCGATACGTAGGTCTTACCTTACACAGTCAACATCTTGTCAACTTGAACAGAAAAACATAACCAAACTGTTTCATGCCGTTTCATTTCGATTAAAAGCAACACAAAAATACTTCAATAAACTGTAAGTAATCGTGTTTGAACCTAACCAAACTCGACAACATGAACCCGTGAACGTTGGTGAACGTGTCAAAAATCGAAAAATCAACAGGTGATCCGTCGTCCAAACGACAAAAAACGAACTTACACGAACCAACTCCTGGTTTGATATCAATGTTGGCTACGTCACACATGGCGCATTTCAATGAACGATTCAAAAGACTTACATTTTCATTTCGAGGTAATAAAACTATCAAAATTAACAATTATTATCACTTTTCTATAACTTATACATGCTGAAAATTGATATCCAATAAGTATTTCCTTAAACGCCATAGGCTTGAAAACCCCCATTATCAAAATACAAAAATTTTATTGTTTCAGTATTCCGTCATAAAACAATGAAAACATACATTTGCAAAAATGTCTCCACCGTGACAATGTTTGCACATTGCCGTGACCAGGATTCGAACCTGGGTTACTACGGCCACAACGTAGGGTCCTAACCACTAGACGATCACGGCTACCGGCGAACTGTAAATCAAGTACAGAAACTTTCTCTCTGTCATACTTGATAGCAATTTTGTTTTTCTGAATAACCTGTTGCCCTACATTTAATGATATCTCTTGCAATATCTGCCCGGCTAGCTCAGTCGGTAGAGCATGAGACTCTTAATCTCAGGGTCGTGGGTTCGAGCCCCACGTTGGGCGGAGTTTTTTTCCTACAATATAGCGTACAACGCGAGACGTAAATAATTATTGTTTGACCCGGTTTGACCTATTTTTGCTTATTTATCCGAGGGTTACTACATGAATTTAAAAGGTCGCCCCCGGGTGGGCTCGAACCACCAACCTTTCGGTTAACAGCCGAACGCGCTAGCCATTGCGCCACGGAGGCTCATATCGGGCTCATAGATTCGATCAGCAACAAAATATCGAATAAAATATATATCATAATAATTAATAAAAACTAAAACCAAGGCTATCCGAAAGATTCCAAATTATGAATGTTGAGAAGTTATTGCAGGAAAATAGCAACATCTTTTTAGCCGAGGTGTAAGGTGAAATGATATTATCTATGACCATTAAATAATACATTCATTATATAGAGTACTGTAGTAATATAAATTGGTTCATAAAACAATATTCTATTGTGAATTCATAATTCAGCGCTATTGTATTATAAATCCATTATTGAACACAACTGTCATTGTCATCTCATCAAAATGAGAGGTTAAATTTTATGTTAATGAATAAGAATTTGAAAACAAATAATTAAAAAATAGTAGATAAAACGTCGTTTTTGACTCGCTCATAAACTCGCCTTCAGAACGTGCATAAATTTTAATCCTCTTGAATAATTATTATAGCCTATATTATGTGCTCGTTAAATAATTTACTACGAGGGATATCCAGAAAGTAAGGTGACAAGTGCTGTGAAGGGTGCAGGGACTTTTTTTCAAAGGTTGGCACACCTGCGTGGAGAGGACTTCGTCACGGTCAAACCGAAACCTGGCCCAATTCAGTCCGTTGAGAAATGTCGTCACAGGAAGAGCTTCCGTCAACCTCCGCAGGGGCTGTTCGCTCCACCTCCTCGGTCATCAAATTCCTCACTTTGTGACAAGAGTCGACGGCCGAAATCAATCGTCAATTTGTGGAAACCTATGGGCCTGAGATAATGTCACGTCAGCACATTTACAAGTGGGTTAGGTTGTTTAAAGAAGGTCCCACTAACATTCATGACGAAGAAACGAGTGAGTCCGTCGGCCGTTGTAAACATGCTGACGTGACATTACCTCAGGCCCATAGGTTTCCACAAGTTGACGATGGATTTCGGTCCCTGCGGAGGTTGACGGAAGCACTTCCTGTGATGACATTTCTAAACGGACTGAATTGGGCCAGGGCTCGGTTTGACCGTTACGAAGCCCCCTCCACACAGGTGTGCCAACCTTTCAAAAAAAATACCTGCACCCTTCAGAACACTTCTCACCTTACTTTTTGGATATCCCTCGTATGAAGAAATCGTAGAAATATACTAATTGGAATAAATAATGTGACATTAACGGATATAATTATTATCTCGGATGATACACACTCGCCTTCAGAACGTGCACAAACTTTTATCCTCTTGAATAATAATTAGAGCCTATATTATGTGCTCGTTATACAATATACTATTAAGAAATCGTAGGAGTATACTAAATGGAATAAATAATGTAACGCATTGGAGCTAATTCGGCTACACTCATAAGCGCACAGTTCTTTGGTAAACAAAAATATAAAATATAGTTTTATTACGATTTTGCTGTGGATTTTGCTAATGTACCTAGCTTATTATAGGTAGTTTCATAAAAAAAGTAGCATAATATAGGACAATATGAGCCCGGGTAGCTCAGTCCGAGCTCTCGACTCCGGCGCACAAGATCCTCGGTTCGAGTCCCATAGCCATCAGTTTCATTTTATTTTTTTCTGAAGATGTCTCGAGGTCAAATTTAACCAAGTTGTTATTGTAAACGTTAATTTTAATTAAATTTAAAAATTTAGTTTGTATCTGTTCCTCGATTTTGGGTATAAAAAGCCGATTTTTATGCTCAGTAGTCAGTTCAGATTTAGTTCTGGAATAGTAAGCACTCCTGTCCGATCCGAGAAGTACATATCTACCTGGTAAGCAAGTTTTGCTATTATATTGTTACTCTATTGTTGTTTCTGTAACAGTGCTATGCCTGATACAGCTCTTCAGTTTTTCTGTATTTGATTTAACTCTTACTATAGCAGTGTTTGACCTGATACAGACTCTTGTGTTTGACTTAACCCACACTGTAGCAGTGTTTGACATGTGACAGTCTTTTCTTTCTGATTTAATTCTTACTGTAGCAGCGCTTGACGTGATACAGTTCTTTTTTTTTCTGATTTAACTCTCACTGTAGCAGTGCTTTAGTGCTTGACCTGATACAGTTCTGTCCATCTGATTTAATTCTTCCTGTAGCAGCGCTGGACCTGATACAGTCTTTTCTTTCTGATTTAACTCTCACTGTAGCAGTGCTGGATCTGATACAGTTTCATGTTTCGTAGCAATATAGAATTTTGTTCAACATTAATGTTACAGGGAATATGGTAATTAATTATTGGTGTATCTTACAAAGTGTCAAATAAACATTATGCCGACTGTACACTTTATTTTAATTATTATTGTGCTTTAATATACCCTGGACATCCTCCACTGTAGCTACCTAGCATATCTATAGCTGGCGCTGCTGCCCCACCGTCACCACCGACTTCAACGGCGCCCAAGAAACCTCTAGAAGCAGTGAAGCAGAGCTATTTGTGACACTACTGGCACAAGATCCAGTAGTGGCGAAGAAAGCGCCATCACAATATGTTTCCATATCCGTCCCACACGATAAAACTTGTTCGCAACACATTCGTGGAAAAGTTACAACTTTTATATCAGAATAATCAATTAATTAGATTTCTATTATATTAAAAAACTTAATGAAATTCAGGAGGATGAAGGTCTTCACTTAGGTAATAAACTAAGACTGCAACTACTAACATATTCATTTTTTTAAACAAAAAATGAAAGTAAGATTAGCTACACAAATATTAAGTAAATCTGTAGCAGATTCATTGTTATTTTGCAAAAACAGTTTAAAATTAGAGGAGTTTTGTGATTTGTCAGGCTACTGCTAATTTTATTATTTTAATGAACGATGCATTTGATATTTTAAATTCGAGAACTTTGAGCAACAGTTATTTAAATAGCTTGCTATGAAAATAATATCCAGGAAATAAAATATTTTTTGCTGAAAATTAAAAAAAAAATGTATAATTTTAAATTTAAATTTTACAGTCAGCCAGAAAAACAGACTTCTTGGGTTTATTAATCTGCTTTTAATCATTGATAAGGATTTATAATGATTTCATTGTAACAGGAAAATTAAAAATTTTACCCTGATATAAGTGCAGTCAAGAACACTTGGAATTGTTTTTTGGAACAATTAGGCATCAAGAGGGTTATAATAATAACGAGACTTGTAGACAATTTACACCCGCATACAAAAACATTTGTGTACATAGGATGGGGGTGTAGGTAAATGTATACCTTTAGATAATATTAAAATTTTAAAGAAGCCTAATAAAAAAACCGAAAGATGAAATAATAAATGAAGAAATGTTATTTTAAATAATAAAAACATTAAAATGTGAATCATGTGTTCAATCACTTTTTGGAGAGAGAAAAGAATTTTTAAATTCTTTAATTAATGTGAAAAATAGGAGTGGACTATATTACTCCCAACCAACCCAAAAATTAACAGTTATTGTATAATTTAAAAAGTTTTGAGACTTGACTTAAATTTTAATAATTTATTTACAAATATGGTAGATCTAAAGCAGAAAAAAATAGACAATATTTTAATAAAATTGTTTTATTCAAGGGACAATAATAAATGCAATTTATATGTTTAAATTTGTGATTTATTAATTTCTTTTGCCAATTATTATTAACAAGGGATAGTAATATTAAATATTTTTACAATAAACATATAATAAACACCAAGCTTCTCTTGTATATTAAATATTATTCTGTTTAAAATGTTTAATAAAAACAATTTTTTTTTATTACTGACGAATTATGAAAATATTGTACATAACGCCACTGATAAAACGGAAACGTTATCGACAGCTGATCGACGGGCGCCATTTTAAAACATCACATTTTGGTCGCTACAGTTGCAGTATTATGCTCTTGTCTGAGTCTCTATATTTAAAGCTAGACACCTAGGTCGTGTGTTCGAATCCCGGTAAGATCAGGAATTTTTTTCCGTATTACATTTATCATTCAGCTTTGTCATTCATACTTTGGTCTTCGAGCTTAACTGAACCGATCTGAAGAACATACTCGTACAGTCATTACCTACTTTAGTAAGTAACCAACATTAGTTACAATTTAAGGAGTAAAAGCTACCCGATACCAACTGATTGCGGAACTCCCGACTGTAACGGTGTAGGAAACAATCATTCGTCAGTCAACAATGGGATAACCAAATCTAAATCAAAACGCAGAGTACCTTCCTCCGTCACCCGTAAACTTGCAGCTGAAAACAAACTTGCCGACAAACTCGCAGAGAAGCCAAACAAAAAGAAAAACAAGCTAGAAGAGATTTAGCAATAGAACTTTCTCGTATAGAAAATGATGACGAGTGTAACGGTGCGCGGTCTATTGAATATAGTACGCGCGTTACCAAAAATGTGTAGTTACCGAATATGGAGTCTACTTAATTATTGGTAGTTACAGATAACGTTGAAGAGCGGTAATGAATTATTATTACTTACTTGGGTTACTACCTGTTTGTCACTTCGCTAAACACAAGAGGATTCTCAAAATGAAGGTAAAATAGAAACGTAAATCAACAACCGATTTCCACACAAGTTAACAATATATTTACAAGTTATAAATAAATCCCATTTGATAGGTTACACGTAACTAAAAACTAACCGGGTCCACAATTCGTTATAGATTACAGAAATACAACAGAGATACAATTACGCTTTACTCAAATTAACCTTTTCTCAAAATCGACCAATAAACAAATACGCACAAGTTACTCAACTATAAACACCTTAATGCGAACACCAATAAAACAATAAAATTACTCACTTTTTCTACTGCTATTCCTTGCTGGAGTGTGCACTCAAAAACACTATCTCTACAGATTGAATTTAACAAGTTTAAAACACAATGGGAGTTTTAAAGATTATTAAAGCTCAAAATAAACTCTCAATCAATAACGAACTGTGTCAGAGGACTTATATGATCTCTCGATCGGTTTTTGATCTATTATGATCTGGTGATCTGTTATGATCTGGTCTAGAGGGAAGAAAAATTATCCTATTTAATAACTTTTCTTACCTCCCCACTCTGACCCAAACTTAAGTTTACTTCACAATAATTGGTTTCTTATAGTTTACATACAACACTGATTGGTCCACGAGAGAGATGGCTAGGGTGGCTTGCAAACCCCTACTCTAAATCTCACGCTCTAACGAACAAGTGCATTTTTCTAGGAACGCTTCTAAATGACCTAAAAATGCAGATGTTTCCTAAATCTCAGAAAGGGACCACACTTGACATAGTTTCATGGTAACAGATATCCAACACAAATTTACGACTTCCGTATACTTACTGAAAATACATTAACTATGAAATAAGAACCGACTTTATGCTTTTGTACAAAATTCCATGAGTCTATGTCACATGTTTACAATTTATTATTCTTTCCTTAATTGCCACTTACAGTAATATAATACAACAAATGGAGCGACTGTTACATCCCTCCCCGAATACGATGCAACTTATAATCTCAAATGATTATAAGTTGTCCGAAAAACAAAAAAAACTTCACAATCGCGACAGACTCTGGGGTTTCCTCTTGGAGTAGCTCGACTGCGTTGTGGTGATGACTGTTGCCGTAGTCCTCTTGAGTTGATGGCTGGTCCACTGTTATCGTCTCCTGTCTGTCTGCATCGAGGGTAGTGCTTCGCCTTTCGGTGGACAAGTGACGGGTGTATTCAGCTGATACTGCTTCGGCTGTACATACACAAATCTTCGAGCAGTATTTGTCTACTTGCTACTAATATTTACTACTTATTTCATTCAACCCATGCTATTTCTACCTGTGCATGCTCCATTCCAATTTCAATTCATTAACTACCATGCATATTAAATGAACATAACATAACTATTATGTTAATTAACTAAAATGTCTATTAGTTTTATAAAGGGTTATTTTTTTGATTAGTGACATTTCTACAAATAATATCTGACTTTTTGTTTTTACTCACCAAGTGATTAATAATTTCTTCAATATTGTCTGTTTTAGTGCCCTTGTCGAATTCCATTTCTGACACGATGCCTAGCGTGTCGGCAAACTTGTTAAAAACCTTCCAATTCACGCCTACGTTGGTGTCGGTTGTCACAATCCATCGGTCGAAAGGGTTTCTTATTCTTTCAAAACTACCACTCCTTTGTCTAGCTCCATGGCGAATGTCGGCCATAGAACAGTCAATCATACCACTGCTTGGTGCTTTTGAACTCCTTGTGTAATAAGGGTGCGTGCGCTGTGTACTGTTTTTCGACCTTCTTTTCAATTTGAGATTCTTCTTTAATTCCTCCTGCTGGTTTTGATTAGGTATGTCGCTCGGTTCAGCGACTTCATCTTCTCTTCTTTTTCGTAGATGTGGTGGAGTTACACTTATTGGAATTATTTCTCTATTTAAATAAGAATTTGTATTATTTTTATTAATATTTGTGACATCTTGCAGTTTTTCTGTTGTGGCCTCTACGATCGCTGGCGGGCAGGGCTTCAATCGATTTGCGTGGACTACCTGCTCTTTCCCTGTGGACAAATTCTTAATAACAAAATTAACAGGTGTCGTTTGTTTAATAATACGGAATGGACCCATCCAAGGCCGTGCTAATTTTCTTGATAATCCAGGATGATCTGCATCATCGCGTAAAAACACATGATCTTCTACTTTGAATGTTACAGGTGCCGATTTCTTATTGAATTGTCGTTCTTGTCTTTCTGCTGTCTGTTTTAATTTCTCATTGACTGTCTTGTATACATTATTTAATCTTAAACTCATTTCAGAACAATAATTTTCATCAACATCATATCTGACTCGTTGCGGTGCTGTGATGTCATCAAATGGCACTTCAAAATCTCTGCCATGTAGTAAATAAAATGGCGTCTCTCCTGTAGCACTGTGTGTGGTACTTCTAAGAGCCATTAACACATACGGTATCCATGTATCCCAATCTCGCTGATCTTTACTTACGTAGTGTGATAAACAATCCTTAAATGTTCTATGGAACCTCTCAATGCGACCGTTGCACTGAGGGTGATACGCTGTTGTCTGAAGCTTATTAATTTTTAATAATTTACAAACCTTTTTAAACAATTCAGATGTGAAGTTACTGCCTCTATCTGTTAATAATTGTTTAGGTGCGCCGTGCCTTACAATAATTTCTGTCACTAGTGCTTTAGCGACTGTGTCAGCTTTCATGTTTGGCAATCGCTTCCGGAAATCGCGTGAATTCGTCCTGAAAAGTTAATACATACTTATTTCCTTTATCACTGGTTTCTAGTGGTCCAACAATGTCCATTGACACGCGCTCGAATGGTTTCAGTACTTCCTGAAATCTTTGTAATGGCGCTGGTTTCCTATGTGGTGACGATTTTCTTTGATTACAGGATAAACAATTATTAGTAAAATTCTTAATATCATTATTCATGCCATGCCAGAAGAAACTACGTTTAATATTATTTAAAGTTTTTTCATAACCTACGTGACCTGCTTGTGGTAAACTATGATACGTGAGCATAATTTTGTATGTCATTGATTTCGGAGCGACCAATCTATCTTGACGCTCGTTTTCTGCTCTTAATCGGTATAATAAATTTCTATCATCAAAATAAAATTTATTATTTTTATCGCGTTTCGTTTCTTCTATAATTTTTACTAAATTTAAATCTTTCTCTTGTTCAACACGAATTTTATCAAAGTCCCAAATAGGTTCAAATTGATCATCAATGTAATTTATTGTAATTCTAGAAAGTGCATCTGCATTACCATTTAATTTTCCAGGTCTGTGTATAATATCAAATTCATACTGAAGTAATGTCATAGCCCATCGTGAAAGTTTTGAATTCGGTGTTTTTAATGTCATTAACCATTTCAATGGTCTGTGATCAGTAATAATAGTAAATTTTTTTCCATACAAATAACATCTAAAGACTTGATTTACTGCCCACACAATTCCTAAACATTCCCTTTCAATGACACTATATCGGGTCTCAGCTGGCTTTAAAGTTCTGCTCGCAAACGCCACGGGGTGTTCTAAGTCACCGACCTTTTGACTGAGTACGGCCCCTAACGCGCGGTCTGAGGCGTCTGATGATAATATAAATTCTTTTGAAAAATCTGGATATTTCAGAATTGGACTAGTTATTAAATTCATTTTAAGTAATTCGAAAGCTTCTTCGTGTTGTTTTTGCCAAACAAATGCATGATTTTTTTCAAGTAATTGATAAAGTGGTTTTGCAGTATGCGCGAATTTATCAATAAATCTCCTATAAAAACTAACAAGACCGAGAAAAGCACGCACATCTTTTACATTTTTAGGAACTGGATATTTTCGAACTGATTCTGTTTTATTAGGATCTGGTTTGACACCTTCTCCTGATATAATATGACCTAAATAAGCAGTTTTTCTCATCATGAATTTGCATTTACTCGGTTTTAATTTTAAATTATATTCATTTAACTTCACAAATACGTCACGAAGTCGTTCAAGATGTTCTTCTACATTGTCTCTACTGAAAATGATTATGTCATCTAAATATACATAACATTTTTCGCCTGTGAGTCCACTTAATACTGCATACATTAATCTCTGCCACGTGCTTGGGCTATTTGATAAGCCAAATGGCATTCTATTCCATTCATAATGTCCCCACGGTGAACTAAAACCTGTTTTTTCAATATCATTTTCATCAACCCCGACTTGGTGATAGCCACTGGCTAGATCTAAAGTTGTAAAAATACTTGCATTTCCGAGTTGTTCTATCGTTTCTTGAATATTTGGCAACGGGAAAAAATCTTTCTTTGTTATTTTATTTAATTTACGATAATCTACACAAAGCCTAACTTTAACACTACCGTCAGGTAAACGTTTATTTACGAGAACTATTGGTGCTGACCACGGTGATTGTGAATGAGATATGATCCCATCCTCTAACAATTTATTTATTTCTTTGTTAAGTACTTCTTTCTGTGCATGTGGTACACGATACGGGGCTTGTGCAATAGGGTGGCAATCCTCGGTAATAATTCTATGCTTAATACTAGACGTGCATCCTAATTTAACGCCTTCACCCATAAAAATATGTTTATATTCTAACAACAAATTTTCAACGCTTTGTTTATTATCTCTAGATAAATGACTTAAATCAAATTGAGTTCTAAAATCAATTTCACTTGCATTAGCAATTACAGAAGGGCATTCATCATAACGCAATACTTTTTCATATCCAACTATTGTATTTTTATTTATGCGCAGTGTTTTTTCAGAAACATTCATCAACTTTATAGGTATTTCCCAACCTTCAGGTTTAGCAATTACACGAGCAACACAAACACCATGAGTACGTAATCCAATTGGTTCAAATAAAACATCAACATTACAAGTATTTACTTCTCGTATGCCTATGCATACTATTTCACTTCTAGCTGGAATTTCTAATTCCTCCTTTAAAATAACTAAACTTCTGATATTACTGTCTTTAACTTCATTAATTGTTGACGGTACGTTGTCATCAATTACTTGCTCAATTTTATTCACAACTTCCTCTTTCTCAACAACCAAATCTTTATTAAAGGACGGTACGTTGTCAATTAATAAATCTTTACTAATAACTACATCACTACATGACTGTTCGTCGTCAATAAATAGTGCATTTTCAACATTACTAAAATATGTATCATCAACATAAATAACATCAATAAGCGACGGTTCGTTGTCATTTATTGTGTCTTCAACTTTACTGGTCGACTGTACGTTGTGGATTCCAGTTTCAACATTATTAAAGACTTCACTTTCCTCAAAAATTACATCAGTAAATGACGGTTCGTTGTCATTTAGTGTGTCCTCTACTTTACACGTCGACTGTACTTCGTCGACTGCAAACAAATCTTTAATATCTGATACATAATTATTCTCATTCTCATTAGTAATATCAATTTCCAAAACATTACAATTCTCAGAAGTAACTACTTGTTTCTGCGTTAAGTTTACACTTGTATGACTCTCTGTGTTTGCTGTTTCTTGTTTTTGCGTAACCTCAACATCAACAAAATCTACATTATTTTTATCACTCATAGTCTGAACAACTGCGATAATTTGATCTTTTTCAACTGTTAAAGTATTATCTCGATAATTAATCGACGCTTGAAATTTTTTGAAAAAGTCTAGCCCTATTATACCATCTGTATTAATCGCTACATTGTCACTACATGCAATAAATTCATGCTTATGCCCTAAATTGTTTAATGTTAAATTAACTATACCCAACACTGGAAGCGGTTCACCTGAGACACCTATATTATTGACCTATTATTATCTAGGGGAAAAATATTAGTACCCCTCAAACAACTTTGTTTAATGAGACTTATGCTAGCGCCGGTATCAATTAAAAATGACAAATTTGCATTATTAACCTTGAAGGTTACAAAATTCTTATTGTGTATATTTGATACTGTTGAAGCTAGCACTTTTTCTATTGTTCTTATTGAGTCTGACCGTTCGGGGCGTTGACGGCCGACTGGTGTGAGTTTAAATGGCTCGAATTTGAGCTTGAGCTAGATTGAGTGTGACTGTGACCTCTGTTATTTCTATTTTGATTATTATTTCTCGGTGGGTTAGGATTAAAATTGCAAAATCTAGAAGTATGCCCAAATTTGTTACATTTATAACATTTTACTGCCTTATTTCCTGCATTACTTCTTTGCTGCTGTTGCCTATTAAAATTTTGTTGCTGATTTCTATTGCCAAAATTTCCCATGTGCGTGTGTTGATTACGCGCTGGCGAGGGCTGAAAATTGCAACAAGGACCCCAACAATTTTGTCCTTGATCGTAATTATAATTATTGCCATGATTATAATTGTGTCCGTGATTATGATTGTTTGCCTGATTATAATTGTTTGCCTGATTATAATTATTACCGTGATTATAATTATTACCGTGATTATAATAATTACCGTGATTATAATTGTTTCCATCATTATAATTATTTCTTTGATTATGATTATTTCCGTGATTGTTAAAATTGCCTCTATGATCGTTAAACCCATTAATATTTTCCATTTGATTTTGATTTTGACCAACACATTCGTTAACTTGTGGCTTACAATTTTTACAATTTTGACATGATTTTTCCTCAGTTTTTGTTTCCTTTACCTCCGGTTTCAAATTTACTTTAAAAACTTCCTCTTGTTTGAAAAATTCTTCCGTACGTTCATTCTTCTTTGCCGCCTCAACTGCTTTGTCTAACGTTTCCGGTTCGCTCTGAAATACCACCCGTTGCGCTTTAGGTAATAACCCTTGGATGAATTGCCCTAACATTTCTTTTTCTATTAATGATTTATCTGTTAAACCTGATGATTCTAATAACTGGTTCCCTATGCATCTTAATCTGCACAAAAATGTGTTCACATTTTCTCCTACTTTCTGTTTACATGTTCTGAACATTTGCGAAATCGTAATATAATTTAGTTTTGGAGAGAATTTTCCGAATAAAAGTTTTTTAAAATCCGCCCATACATCAGTATCAAACGCTGTATCGAATTGGATAAGTGAATACGCGTTTGGAGACATTTTTAATTTTGCTACTACAATTATTTCAATATCATTCCAATGTCCTACTGTGGAACATAGCTCTAATTGCCTAATATATTCTTCAATACTCGGGCTGCCAAACGTACTTTGATTATCGAAAACGGGAATATGACTTATGAATCCGCCAACTTGAATAGGATTTAAACCTGCTGCTTGAGGTGTAGAACTGACTGAACCGCCCGTCATTTTGAAATTTAATTTATTAAAAATGTAACGTAATTTATTAATATCTCAGGGCACTGGTAAGAGGGTTTTAGCTGCCACCAAAATGTAACGGGATATTTATTAATATCTAAAGACACTGGTAAGAGAATTTTAGCTGCCACCAAAATGTAACGGGATATTTATTAATATGTTAAGGCACTGGTAAGAGGGTTTTAGCTGCCACCAAAATGTAACGGGATATTTATTAATATCTAAAGACACTGGTAAGAGAATTTTAGCTGCCACCAAAATGTAACGGGATATTTATTAATATGTTAAGGCACTGGTAAGAGGGTTTTAGCTGCCACCAAAATGTAACGGTGCGCGGTCTATTGAATATAGTACGCGCGTTACCAAAAATGTGTAGTTACCGAATATGGAGTCTACTTAATTATTGGTAGTTACAGATAACGTTGAAGAGCGGTAATGAATTATTATTACTTACTTGGGTTACTACCTGTTTGTCACTTCGCTAAACACAAGAGGATTCTCAAAATGAAGGTAAAATAGAAACGTAAATCAACAACCGATTTCCACACAAGTTAACAATATATTTACAAGTTATAAATAAATCCCATTTGATAGGTTACACGTAACTAAAAACTAAACGGGTCCACAATTCGTTATAGATTACAGAAATACAACAGAGATACAATTACGCTTTACTCAAATTAACCTTTTCTCAAAATCGACCAATAAACAAATACGCACAAGTTACTCAACTATAAACACCTTAATGCGAACACCAATAAAACAATAAAATTACTCACTTTTTCTACTGCTATTCCTTGCTGGAGTGTGCACTCAAAAACACTATCTCTACAGATTGAATTTAACAAGTTTAAAACACAATGGGAGTTTTAAAGATTATTAAAGCTCAAAATAAACTCTCAATCAATAACGAACTGTGTCAGAGGACTTATATGATCTCTCGATCGGTTTTTGATCTATTATGATCTGGTGATCTGTTATGATCTGGTCTAGAGGGAAGAAAAATTATCCTATTTAATAACTTTTCTTACCTCCCCACTCTGACCCAAACTTAAGTTTACTTCACAATAATTGGTTTCTTATAGTTTACATACAACACTGATTGGTCCACGAGAGAGATGGCTAGGGTGGCTTGCAAACCCCTACTCTAAATCTCACGCTCTAACGAACAAGTGCATTTTTCTAGGAACGCTTCTAAATGACCTAAAAATGCAGATGTTTCCTAAATCTCAGAAAGAGACCACACTTGACATAGTTTCATGGTAACAGATATCCAACACAAATTTACGACTTCCGTATACTTACTGAAAATACATTAACTATGAAATAAGAACCGACTTTATGCTTTTGTACAAAATTCCATGAGTCTATGTCACATGTTTACAATTTATTATTCTTTCCTTAATTGCCACTTACAGTAATATAATACAACAAATGGAGCGACTGTTACACGAGTATGCAATGACAGAAGAAGAAGAAAATAATCCTGCAACAGATTATTATAAGAAAGAGCGAGTGACAGAGTGGGCAAGACA